>CM014272.1:54760850-54794416 GCA_004135705.1 Alloteropsis semialata
GCACATTTCGGTCCTAAGCTATCTAAGTGGATCATCTAGGTCCAATTGGCCATGCCACAACCCATGAACTAATGTGTCATACTGACTGTGCAGCGACGTGGAAGCTTAGACATAGGTCCCATGCCAGCCCCTCTCTTTCTTTCTCTCTCTTATGTCTCCTTCCCCCTCCACTGGCGTTGTTGGGCGCCACCATGACCACGCAACACGCCTACTTACCTATGATGACCTCAACGTCCTCCGTCGTGGGCAAGCATGCCCCACATCTGATATGACCACACCAGTGTCGGCGACCCCGCCGAATACCCTGACGACTTCACAGAGTACTTCGACCACTCTGCCGAGTACTCTGCCAAGTACTCCGACCTCGCCGACTACATCTCCGAGTACTCTGCCAAGTACTCCGACCGCGCCGACTACATCTCTAACCCCTACTGGACCAATCACTTGGAGCCGAGCTAAGAAAATACAACAAGAGGTGCACGCGCTACTTTGTGAGTATCAATTGAACATTAATGAGAACTTTGAGCTACCTAAGTCGTACATATTGTTATTGCTCAGGTTCACCAAGGAGGAAGACAAGGATGCATCAAGAGTGGAACAGAAAGAAGAATCACGTTCACATCAGTCCTGCGTGATAGAACTGTCCAGAAGAAATATTCATATCTTTTGACTCACAAAAGCTATGAAGGCTCATGAGTACTCTCTGGAAAGGTCTTGAAGTCTAGTTTCCAAATCTGCCACTCCCAGGTTGTTTGGAGATTTCCCTTGAAGTGGCCGAGTTGTTTAGTGCACACTGGTCTGAGGGACTACAGTCCACCTGAAGTCAAAATGTCCGAGCAAAACTGTACTAATCTGCAATAAATATTGGAGCAAGCTATACATGGTTTGAAAGCCTATCTAGTTAGCTTTCAAACGTATCCAGCAGCATCTCATTTGAAGCTTCCAAGAAGGAGTTAAAGCCAAAACATTGAAGACTGCGCAGAATTCCAGAAGTCACGCGGGAACCACTCAGGAGGCTTTTTCACACTAGCGTTGCTTTCACATTGTTTCGTGTTTATACCTATCCAGGAGGGTTATTCCTTGTATAAATATCCCCCTATGTGTAAGCAAACAACAGATTTTGATGATTAGATAATCCAAGTGATTTTGCAGCCGAGCTGCTGAGTGTTTACTCAAACCCTTGTTCTTCCTTGTTCTTCCTGGACTTGTGAAGAGATTCCTCTGGGATCCTCTAGTTTGTGCTTTGCAGGTTCCAGTACGGCTGCCTCGCCTTGTGTGGATTAGCTCTGGTTGTGGTTCTGCGGTCGTTTGGAGATCGAGTCGAAGTCTTCGCGGTTTCGGTGTCTCTCTCCCCGTCGCTTGGTCACATCCGACCTTGGTCAGGTATAAAGCTAGTTATCCGCTGATCTTCAGCAAGTTTACCTTACCTTTTCGCTGTCTCTATAGCCAATCACCTTGTTCATAGACCTACTGCCGTGAAGATCGGGCTACCCTCGTACCGATCCTAGATCAGTACTCATCATCTGGTATCAAAGCTTTCGTTGACACGGTAGGTCTTACTGTCATCCACATATTTATCCCTACGTTTGATCGTCATATATATTTGTTGTGTCCTATAGTCCAAAGCCACTAAAAATTCCTATAGCCTTTTGGCGGTACTGTTACCCTGTGTTTGGTGTGTTCATCCAGTTGCTAGTCACCACCGTTTCTATTTTATGTTATTCTATCTATTAACCGCACCCCTGTTAGTGTTATAACAAAAAAAAAGGAGAGATCAAAAAAAAGAAAGCATAGAGTCAAAAAAAGAAGAAGATTTTGAAGAAGGACTGTTGCAGTGTGCTGCTGAAATTTCAGTTTATAAACTAGGGTGGTGGTAATCTTGATGCAACAGCGAATATTGTTTTTGAGCACATCAACCCACTCGGTTGCAGTACTGTAGCCCTCCTTGATTAGCCACCTACAGCTCCACTTAAAACCTGAACCGGGACAGTCGATTTGTAATCCTTTCGACCGCTTAACCACAGCTGGGTGCTACCACATCTAGCACCATCACGGTCCTAGAGATCAGGGAAGAGCTTGGGTAAGTAAGAGGTGAGAATTGAGTGTTTCCACAAATATTTTCCATTCCACTTTTTGCTGCTCCTAACATGGCAGGATCAGATTCAAGTGTTCATGGAGGACACCGTGGCGATAGGGATAACCCTGTCACACAGGATGAGATGCGTCGCATGGCCGAGTCACTTGTGGAGGCCATGGGAAGGATGCTTGAAGAACGCCTTCCAGCAGCAGGAGGTCGAGGGCCACATCGCCGTGGTCCAGAAGAAGATCATCAAGAAGAATCCGGAGGTGAGAATTCTGGTTTTGGCCATGAATTCGAACGTTTCGATGATGACCGTGGAGGACATGGTGGAGGACGTCGTGCTGATTTTGATAATCAGCGTGGTGGCCGTCGTGCACATGGGCGTCGTGTATGATTTGAAGATCGTGATCAAGAAGAGGGATCCAACGATGAAGAAAATCCCTTCGGTCATGGGGGAATGTTTGAGCGGCGCCGGAATCATCACCAGCGTGATCAGTTTGAAGAAAGGGGCCGTCCTCGTGGTCACTACAATAGAGATGATCCAGATAATATTGCTCGAGTCAAGCTGAATGTTCCTAAATTCACTGGAAAGGAGAATGCAGATGAGTTCCTTGAATGGGCTGAACAGTGTGATCAAATTTTCAGAATTCACAATCTGTCAGATCAGCGCTGTGTGAACCTGGCCTCAGTCGAATTCTCTGGGTATGCGCTGACTTGGTGGAATCAGGTGCAGGAGAATCAACTTGATTTGGGTCGAGGTTATATCAATACCTGGGAAGAGATGAAACAAGTAATGAGAAGGCGGTTTGTGCCTTCAAGCTATCAGCGTGATCTCAGAAACAGATTACAAACATTGAAGCAGGGAAAGAGATCGGTTGATGAGTATTTTAAGGAGATGGAATTATTGTTAGTACGGACTGGGATCAGAGAGGATGCAGAGTCAAAAATGGCAAGATTTTTTGGTGGACTTAATGAAGAAATTTCTGGATTTGTTGAGATGTTTCCATACAGAACCTTGCAAGATCTAGTTGATCAAGCGATGCGCACAGAGAGGAAAATTCAGCAAGAGTCACGTGGAAAATCTTATGCAAGTCATTCTAATGTTGTCCCATGGCGCAAACAGCAATCCAGTGCTTCTTTTGGTGGAGGACGATCCCAAGGAGCTGCAGCTAGGTCCTTTCCATCAAATGGAACACCAAAGAATGCGGCTTCTACAGCATCATCTCCTGCGCATCAGCAGCGATCTACTACCAGTTCAGCAGCCCCAACCATCGCTTCAGGAGCTACTTCATCTACGCGGAGTAGAGAAATTGTGTGCCACAAGTGCCAAGGGCGTGGTCACATTGCTGCTCAATGTCCGAGTAGAAGGACCATGTTGTTAAATGAGAAGGGTGAATGGGAATCAGAAAGTGACCCAGAAGATGAAGGGCCAAGATTTGATGAAGAAATCGAAGAGGAAGAGAATGAGATCCAGCCTGATGAAGGAGATCATAATTGTTTTATTTCTCCTCGGGTGCTAAGTGTAACTGCTGAAAAGGAAGAGAACGGACAGCGCCACAATCTTTTCCATACCCGAGGTATGATCAAAGATAAGCTATGCCGCATCATTGTTGATAATGGTAGCTGCAACAACATTGCTAGTCAAGAATTGGTGGACAGATTGGGATTAAAACCAAGGCGTCACCCTAGTCCCTATAAGATGCAGTGGCTTAATGATTGTGGAGCGCTGCGTGTCAGTCATATGGTGAATATTCCTTTCTCTGTTGGGAAGTACAATGATCATGTAGAATGTGACGTGGTACCTATGCAAGCGTGCCAATTGCTGCTAGGAAGACCATGGTTATATGATCGTGATGTTCAGATCTTTGGAAGAGCTAACAAGCTGTCATTCATGTACAAAGGAGAGCGCATCTCTTTGCTTCCTTTAACACCGGAGGAAATCTTGAAGGATGATCTAAGGAAAAAACAGCGAGAGAGTGAGAACCACTTAAGAGTGACCCACAAAGATAGTGAGGGAGGGTTCCCACAGCCAAAGAAAAATCCACAGCCGCAAAGAGCCCAAAAACCGGGAAAAGAAGGGTTAGTAATGATGGCTAGAAAAGGGGATCTAAAAGAATTGAGTGAACCCACTTCCATGTTCTTTGTACTCTTGTACAAGGACACTCTTCTTTCTACTAACAACTTACCCTCAACCTTGCCAAGTGTTGTTTTTGATGTGTTACAGGACTTTGAAGATGTCTTTCCGGATGAGGTACCACCAGGCCTACCTCCCAAGAGAGGGATCGAGCATCAAATCGACTTGGTTCCTGGTGCGTCACTTCCGAACCGTGCTGCGTACCATGCCAATCCGGAGGAGACCAAAGAAATCCAGCGACAAGTGGAAGAATTGATCAAAAAGGGGTATGTACAAGAAAGTCTTTCACCTTGTGCTGTTCCTGTTTTATTGGTTCCAAAAAAAGATGGATTATGGAGAATGTGTGTGGATTGCCGAGCAATAAATAATATCACAGTAAGATATAGGCATCCAATTCCGAGATTAGATGATATGCTTGATGAGCTTAGTGGTGCTATCATATTTACTAAAATTGATTTAAGAAGTGGATGTCACCAAATTTGCATGAGAGAAGGTGATGAATGGAAAACAGCCTTTAAAACAAAATTTGGTTTATATGAATGGTTGGTGATGCCCTTCGGATTAACAAATGCACCGAGTACTTTTATGAGATTGATGAATCATGTGCTTAGAGCTTTTATTGGAAAATTTGTTGTTGTTTACTTTGATGACATACTAATCTACAGCAAGTCTCTTGATGAACATGTTGAACATATCCAATGCGTGCTTGCTGTCCTACGTGAACAAAAATTATATGCTAACCTTGA
This sequence comes from Alloteropsis semialata, assembly GCA_004135705.1. Lineage (NCBI taxonomy): Eukaryota > Viridiplantae > Streptophyta > Magnoliopsida > Poales > Poaceae > Alloteropsis > Alloteropsis semialata. Next base: position 54,765,811 of record CM014272.1, read on the forward strand.
AAAGTGCACCTTTTGCACCGACAAGGTAGTTTTTCTTGGATTTGTTGTTTCAGGGCATGGAGTGGAGGTAGATGAGGACAAAATCAAGGCTGTTCGAGATTGGACACCTCCACAAACTATGAGTCAAGTGCGAAGCTTTCTCAGATTTGCTGGATTCTACCGGCGGTTTGTGAAGGACTTCAGCACCATTGCTGCTCCCATCAATGAGCTAACCAAGAAAGACGTGCCTTTCAAATGGGAAGAATCACAACAAAAGGCATTTGATGAGCTGAAGATGAAGTTAACAACAGCCCCAGTCCTTGCGCTCCCAGATTTTGGAAAAACATTTGAAATTGAATGTGATGCAAGCGGAGTTGGGATTGGAGGCGTGCTCATGCAAGAACGAAGACCAATTGCATTCTTCAGTGAAAAGCTAAGTGGTCCAACTCTAAACTATTCAGTTTATGATAAAGAATTATATGCTCTTGTTCGGAGTTTGGAAACTTGGCAACACTATCTTTTCCCTAAGGAGTTTGTGATACACTCAGACCATGAATCATTGAAACATCTTAAAGGACAACTAAAACTGAATAGAAGACATGCAAAATGGTGTGAATTTATTGAGTCATTTCCTTATATTGTCAAGTACAAGAAAGGAAAAGAGAACGTTGTAGCTGATGCTTTATCTCGACGTCATGCTTTGATAACTCAACTGGATGCTAAAATTCTTGGGTTAGAAAGTTTAAAAGAATTATATACAACTGATCCGTATTTTGCTGAGCCATATTCCAAGTGTCGTGTTGATAAAGGATGGGAAAAATTTCATGTGCATGATGGATTCTTGTTTCGAGCTAACAAACTTTGCATTCCAGATTGCTCTGTTCGAATTTTATTGGTGCAGGAAGCTCATGCAGGAGGACTTATGGGTCATTTTGGTGCCAAGAAGACAGAACAAGTTCTTGCCGACCACTTCTTCTGGCCAAAGATGAGAAGAGATGTGGAGAGACATGTTCAACGCTGCGAATCATGCCACAAAGCTAAGTCTCGCTTAAACCCTCACGGACTTTACACTCCTCTTCCTATTCCTAGTATGCCTTGGAAAGACATTTCTATGGATTTTGTTCTTGGGTTACCTCGAACCAAGAGGGGAAGGGACTCGATTTTTGTTGTGGTCGATCATTTTAGCAAAATGGCACATTTTATTCCATGCCACAAAAGTGATGATGCTTCGCATATTGCTGAACTGTTTTTCAAAGAAGTTGTTCGTCTACATGGAGTACCTCGAACAATTGTTTCTGATCGTGACACTAAATTTTTGAGTTACTTTTGGAAAACTTTGTGGGAAAAACTTGGGACCCGTTTGCTGTTCTCTACAACATGTCATCCACAGACGGATGGTCAAACAGAAGTTGTGAACCGTACTTTATCAATGTTACTGTGAGCTGTTCTCAAGAAGAATTTGAAACTTTGGGAGGAGAGTTTGCCACATGTCGAGTTTGCATACAACAGGGCAGTCCACTCGACCACTAAATTTTGTCCATTCGAGATTGTATATGGATTCAAACCCACTGCTCCCATAGATCTTTTGCCTTTGCCTATGCAGGAACGTGTGAACTTCGACGCAAGCAGGCGAGCTGAATTTGTCAAGAACCTTCATGAAAGAACTCGAACCAACATTGAGAAGATGACCGAGAAGTATGAGAAGCGCGCCAACAAGGGTCGAAGAAAGATGATATTTGAAGCAGGAGACTTGGTTTGGGTACATCTCAGAAAAGAAAGATTTCCAGAGCAACGCAAGAGCAAGTTGCAACCTCGAGCCGATGGTCCATTCAAAGTACTACGCAAGATCAATGACAATGCCTATGAGATTGATCTGCCAAGTACTTATGGAGTGAGTACCAGTTTCAACGTGTCCGACCTCTCTCCATTCTTTGGATTGGACGAGTCGAGGACGACTCTTTTTCAAGGGGGGAGGATGATATGACCACACCAGTGTCGGCGACCCCGCCGAGTACCCCGACGACTTCACAGAGTACTTCGACACTCTGCTGAGTACTCTGCCAAGTACTCCGACCTCGCCGACTACATCTCCGAGTACTCTGCCAAGTAACCGCGCCGACTACATCTCTAACCCCTACTGGACCAATCACTCGGAGCCGAGCTAAGAAAATACAACAAGAGGTGCACGCGCTACTTTGTGAGTATCAATTGAACATTAATGAGAACTTTGAGCTACCTAAGTCGTACATGTTGTTATTGCTCAGGTTCACCAAGGAGGAAGACAAGGATGCATCAAGAGTGGAACAGAAAGAAGAATCACGTTCACATCAGTCCTGCGTGATAGAACTATCCAGAAGAAATATTCATATCTTTTGACTCACAAAAGCTATGAAGGCTCATGAGTACTCTCTGAAAAGGTATTGAAGTCTAGTTTCCAAATCTGTCACTCCCAGGTTGTTTGGAGCTTTCCCTTGAAGTGGCCTAGTTGTTTAGTGCACACTGGTCTGAGGGACTACAGTCCGCCTGAAGTCAAAATGTCCGAGCAAAACTGTACTAATCTGCAATAAATATTGGAGCAAGCTATACATGGTTTGAAAGCCTATCCAGTTAGCTTTCAAACACATCCAGCAGCATCTCATTTGAAGCTTCCAAGAAGGAGTTAAAGCCAAAACATTGAAGACTGCGCAGAATTCCAGAAGTCACGCGGGAACCACTCAGGAGGCTTTTTCACACTAGCGTTGCTTTCACATTGTTTCGTGTTTATACCTATCCAGGAGGGTTATTCCTTGTATAAATATCCCCCTATGTGTAAGCAAACAACAGATTTTGATGATTAGATAATCCAAGTGATTTTGCAGCCGAGCTAATGAGTGTTTACTCAAACCCTTGTTCTTCCTTGTTCTTCCTGGACTTGTGAAGAGATTCCTCTGGGATCCTCTAGTTCGTGCTTTGCGGGTTCCAGTACGGCTGCCTCGCCTTGTGTGGATTAGCTCTGGTTGTGGTTCTGCGGTCGTTTGGAGATCGAGTCGAAGTCTTCGCGGTTTCGGTGTCTCTCTCCCCGTCGCTTGGTCACATCCGACCTTGGTCAGGTATAAAGCTAGTTATCCGCTGATCTTCAGCAAGTTTACCTTACCTTTTCGCTGTCTCTATAGCCAATCACCTTGTTCATAGACTTACTGCCGTGAAGATCGGGCCACCCTCGTACCGATCCTAGATCAGTACTCATCAACATCGCTACTGTCGTGGTCCATGTCACATTGCATCATCGCCCTTTGAGCTCGCTGGAGTGCGTGACTGGTTCGATTCATCGCAACCACCCCATATAGAGCAAACTGTCACCGGCTGGAGCTTCTTCGAGTGGCTATGTACTCCTCTCATCCTGTTGCCTCACCACCACGTGAAGGTCGACTGCCATCTCTTCTCGGTCAATTCCGACCGTGCCGTGAACCTCCACCGATGGCTAACATATCCTTGAGCCTCCTTTGCTCTTCCCTCTCTTTTCCACCGTCTAGCTATAGCCCAAGCTCATCGGTGCATCACCATCATGGGCCTTGTCTGCCTTGCTTGCCACGTGCGTTGCCCTGATTACACTTCAGCTCTTCGGTGAGGTTAACAGGGGGCTGTGGGGGATGACGAAGTGGAGGCGTGCGCGTGGGGGAGGAAGGGGAAGGAGGGAATGAGGCCGGACCCCAGATGCCCAAGCTCGAGATTTAGGTCACCGTTAGCTGGGGGAGAGAGGTGTTGAACAGGCTGACATGTGGGGCCCACATAAAGTTCCACATCGCTGCACAGTCGGCATGCCACATTAGCTCATGGGCTATGGCATGGCCAATTTGGACCTAGATGGTTCACTTATGATTGGTTGGGTATACTAAATGAAGCGTGAATGGATGATCCTGCATGGGATGGTTCATCACTCTCAGCAACAATTTGATTCAAATGGGATGGTTTGATCCTAGATGAGTTGATAAAATTCACCCAACTAAACACAAGCATCACCATAAAATTTGACTATTCCACACATGAATCAAAAGGTACAAGTAACAAAATCATCCTTACATAGTTTGGAGACCTAAGATGTAATTTCATAGTTTTAGAACTGGATGAAAATCGCACCATAGTTTATAGACAATAGCGTACTTTATCTCTCTTTCTTTTTTATCTCCATTTTTTTGACAGTTTGATCTCCATTTGAGTCTTTGGAATTTTTTATTTTTTTATTATTTTTCAAAATCAACGCATGGGCAACAGATTTTGCAAATCTGTCACCTAACCGCCGTTTGATACGGCTGCCGCCATATGAAACGGCGGCAAGGCCATCTAACCGTCGAATGAACCGGCGATTAGATGAACCGCCGTCTGAAATAGCGGTTAAATTTAAAAATAATTTAAAACTCATTTTCGCGAGTGGTGGGCAACCTAACCATCAGTTGGTACGGCGGTAGGGTTCGGCACCTAGGCCCGACCCACCTAACCGCCGATTCATTCGGCGGTAGGGTGCTACCGCCGTCCACCGGCCCCCTACCGCCGAATGAAACGGCGGTTAGGTCCCTCACCCTATAAAACCCTCAATTTAGTTCAAAATCTCATTCTAAATCTGAAAAAAGAAAATCTAGGGTTAGAGTGTGGGAGTGAGGGAGATTCAGCGGCGAAGCCATGCCGGTTCTACGCGTCGGTTTCAGGTAAAATCCGAACTGTAGCTGTAGCTTCATTACGAAATTACTTAATGATATTAGATGTAGTGATATTAGACATAGTGATATTAGATGTAGTGATTATTAGACATAGTGATATTAGTGTTAGAGATATTAGATGTACTAATATTAGTTTTAGTGATATTAGATGTAGTGATATTAATTTTTTTGATATTAGATTTAATTACTTTAGAGATAGTTACAGTCATTAGTTTTAGTGATATTAGATTAACTTAGAGTTAGTAATATTAGACATATTGAACCAATGTTTAATATGTGTTTCAATCGATCTTAGGATGCTGAGGCGTGATAAAACAAGTAAATATTGTAAGCCAAGGTAACGTCCCATCCATGGTATAAATTTGTGACGTTAATTTCTCAGCTTAGGGTCCATCTCATGTACTTTGTTCTGTAATAGTCGTCGTATGGGAAGTGCATATGAGCTGTTGCCGCTGCCTACTGGTGTTCTCGTGCCTATGTGCTTCTGCGGTGATGAGTGCAAGGTCGCCAGGTTCGACGAAGAGAAAACGTATAGGCAGAGATACTGGATGTGTGCGAATTATGCATTTGACCCTACATCTCTTATGATCCGCCGCGGTTTGATGGTTAGAAATTTACATTGCTTAATTTGTACCACATTATGATTGTTTGATTTGCTGCTTGACAGTTCATAAATATGGATTATTTTTGTACAGACCCCTCCCCCACTCTGTGATTTTGAGCAGTGGATCGACACTGAGATCAATCAGGAAGACAAAGAATCCTTGGAGCGACAGAAAGAGTGGGCTGCGGAGTGCAAGGAGCGTATGGAGAAGAGCCGTCAAGCTGAAGTAGCAGAAAAAGAGCGCGAAGCAGAAAGGAAAAGGAGGATTGAAGCTAAGGCCAGGGAGGAGAGGGAGAAGAAGCTTGAGCTGAGTGAGTGGAACAAACACACCACACGGATCCATTGGACCACACCATCTCGTTTCGGAATGAGTGCAAGAAACACAGCATACGGATCCATTGGCCCACACCATCTCATTTTTGAGTGACTGGAACAAACACACCACACGGATTGACTGGCCCACACCATCTCGTTTCTGAGTGAGTGCAAGAAACACACCACACGGATTGAATGGCCCACACCATCTATTTCTGAGTTAGTACAAGAAACACATCACACGGATCCATTGGCCCACTGCCTAGTCTACTTGGTGGCCTATAAATGTAACGCTCATTCGTCCACTTGAACCCACATCAAAAAAACCAAAATGGCTACCGACGACAATTTAGGGCCAACCATCTATACTGAATTTTCTCCAGAGTTTGAAGATCATTTTTCCAATCGAATCCAAGAGCGATTTCGGCCAGCAGCACAGCCTCCGACCTTATGAGCGCAGAAAGTCGGTGCACTGGCCAAGATGTGTATACGGTGAGTACTGTGTTGTGCAGGTTCATCATTCATCTTCGGAGGGCGGACGGCGATTCTGGCGATGCCCTAGGGGATATGTAAGTCATAAACATGCATTACTATGTTTCCATCCAATTTCCTATCCTAATCGTTTATATTGAACGTTCAGAGCTCGTTGGCTCCCGAAGGCTGCGGATTCATAAGGTTGGTGGATCCTCCACCAATTCAACCATATGAAGAGTACATCGCCTACCTCCACCTCGTCATCGACGACCTACAGCGAGAGGTGGATAACAGTCGGCTCCATCAAGATGACCTTCCCGATGATTCTGAGGAAGACAGTGCATCAAGCTTTGCACCTCCAGTTTGTTATGACCCTAACTATTGGTGCTCATGCCACCTAAACAGTAGCCAACCACCACCGCCTGCGCCACCGTTCGAGCCTCGTCCTCAGTACTACTTTCCCTCGCAGCACTCGGGTGGTTCTCTTTTCTCTTTTGAGCAGTAGAACTCGACGGTTCTTCCAACCGTCGTTTTTAACTCCCTAAGGCATGTTAGGATTAGCAACGGTGCATGTTTAGCTTAGAAATGTGTGTCGCACGTGCCATTGCAATGTCAAGCTATGTATCCTAGTGCTACTGTTTGTCAAGTTAAATGTTGGAAACAAAACAAAAGAGCTCCGAATACTTAAGTTTTGCACATTATTCATGACGCGGAATGATACAGAAACATCGAAAATGCAGGGCACATAACCATATAAGATAGATTACTACAGCGTTCCACCTACTGAGTGAAACGAACCGATTTTCCCTTTCTAGCGCGGTCCGATGAAGACCCTCCAGACTCCGTGTTCCGACTCTTCAGCCGCTCTTCATCCTGATGTATCCAATCCTCCCGGAGCTTCAGTTCAACCTCACGCTTGCGTACCTCCTTTTGCCTCCTGATAAGATCTTTCTCCACAGAAGCAAGGCGTTCCACCTCTCGAGAATGCTCATGCCTAGCATGGTACTGGCCTTTTGTTTCTATTTCAGTTGGTACTCCTTCCATGGTAGGACCCTTGTTGTCAATCCATTCCACGTAATTACAAGCCTGCATTCCAAAAGTAATCAACAGATGATAGGCTAAAGAAATTGTATGTGCTATGTAAGCATAGACTTGCACCTTGAAATCATCATCGAGGTCAGGACAACGGAAGAACCTAGCACCATACTTGGATTTCATAGCTCTTACAGTGCAGACTTGCAACCAACAGCGGAAACCACAATGGCATTTAGGATGCTCCTCCCAGGCTGGCCCGCCCCTAAGATCATCTCTCCAGGAAGACATGTGTTGGACTCTTGATTATTGTTCGAATTGAAACGAATGCTTCAGTTTTGCAACACAACAGGGCATATATATATCATTACTGTAACAAACACAACACATGGATTCAATGGCCCACACCATCTCAGTTCTGAGTGACTGCAAGAAGCACAACACACGGATTCAATGGCCCACACCATCTCATTTCTGAGTGACTGTTGGAAAATAAAAATGTTAGAAATTCTCTCAAAATCAGAAAATATATGCCCATTAATCCATACATTTGAACCATTATAGTGCATGTAGCCTGGTTTTCATTGAATTTAAATTGCATGACAGAAAAGGTCATGGTGCATATAACAATGTTGCCTACAGTACTTGTTGACGGTCCATAGACGCGCCAATTGTGAACCGCAAGCACATGGATCATCGTAGCTTTTTCCCTTAGAGTATTCATCTAAGGTTTATCAATCCGTGGATCGACAATGAACTACCTAGGATTTCCCATCTAATCTAACGGATCTATCCTAGCATGAAGCGTTGATTGCATATAAAGAGGTAAAACCTATAAGATTTGAGTGGAGTGTATAGGTTGATCACATCCATAACATGGGCGAGGGTAAAGAGCAACCAAAGGATAAACGGGCCTATCACCTTCTAGTTGTAGTTCTAGCTAAATAGAGCAAGCACATCATGCATCTCATCCAAAGCAATCTTTAAACCCTTACCTCCGGTCAACCTCCCGAGAACGCCACCTTACACGGGATCACACCCTGTCACGATGCTCCCTATCGACATGGTTAGTACAGGGGCACGTCCACAAGTGAACGTGTCTAGATATCATGAAGGGTCGACATGCTAGATCTAATCACCATGATTACATAAAGCATGCTATATAGTCTAAACTTATGAAGTAGACTAGAGAACAATCATATTCATGATAGGTAGAAAGCATAGAAGGAGGCATCAAGTCGCTAAAAGATTGGATAACATAAAGAACAATACTCATATAATAGATGTGTTTGGATCATCACCACCAAGTACATACCATTGATGACTCCAACTAGCTCATGAACTCCACCATGGCACAACCACGCAGGGAGGCCATAGTGGCTAGGGTTGGCCTAAGCCATCCCCTAGACAACTTCGAGGACTTGCGGCGGCCGTCGTCCCCTTTTGGTGTATGCCCTAGGTTTCGCCGAGTTCTAGTAGATGGATGTACGTGGCTCCTGGCATCGGGGCTATAAATAGTCAGAGTAAACCCTATCTCAAAGGGGAGGTCGAGGCAGCGCAGAAACATGCCAGGCCGGCTGACCTAGCCCCCCCTGGGCCGGTCGGCCCAGCTTTTTTGCGGCCCCTCGGTCCCATCTTTCGCGTGCAAGCCTCTAGATCCTCCAGGAGTTGATTTACCAATGCATGTAGGTATTTGATGTCGGTTACTTCGGGATAAGATTGGGTCTTGATAGCTTTCCATATATCTGCCTGATTCGCCTTGATCCCGAAGCCATCCGACCTTATCTTCAAGTCTTTGCCTTTCCACATTCTTGGAGGTTGGTTCACCATAGGTGAGAGCGAACGAAATCCGAGTCACATGGCCTTCATTCCTCCGCGCTACGCATGATCTTGGTCTTTGTCCAAAAGTGCTCATTTATAGCTCAAAAGCCTGCGTAAATCAAAATTCTCAAAAAATACATGCATATGTGAAAACGGGATTATTTCAAGTGCCAAGTGGAGGCTTAGTATATGAATTGGTCCCAAAACACCACTTAAATAGCACTAAAATTATGTCGCTAACGAGCGTCAACAGTACTTATACAGTACAATAATACAACTTGGTAGCACCATTAACCTTTGATCTAGAGAATCTATTACAGTTTGCGTTGGCACGTGCCGCGACACAATTAACATAAGTCGTCCTAAACCTAACATGCGTTAGAGAATTTAGATAGCCTGGCAGACAACTTCAGGGACCTCATGAATCCCTCTTCTCACGACATTCCTTCCTAATTTCTTCAATATCCTTTCTGAATTGCTCATCTGCAAGTCTGTTAGCTTCAGTCCTTTGTGCCGCATGCCGTCCTTCCTCGGCTCTTATCTTCATCTCGTCCCAGCACATCTGGTCCTTCCAGCTGATGGAGTCGTCGATCCATTTGGTGAAGTGACACGCCCTGGTGTCCGGTGGAGCAGTCCTTTTGCCTCCCTGTGTCAAGTCGTACAAAAAATGATAATGATGTTAGTATTACAAACAATCTACATTTCATCTTCTTTGAGGCCATTACCTGCGAACTGTTTGTTATCGCATGGATCCTCTGGCAACACCAGTACTTCCTCTAGTATGTGCCTTCTTCGAATGAGATAGCCATCCCGCTGTTCATGCCATAATAGCACTCGGGTGGTATCTCATCCTTTGGCTCTGGTTGGCAGCAAGTATAGATCTCTCTGGATTATTACGAGGAGCTCCCTCCATGGCGTCCATCTTCCGGCACACATACATGAACCCACCTTGCCTCCTATACCTAGACCCACTCCCACTCTGATCAGTCATTGTTGTTTCTCGTGCACATCTGAGCGTGGGAGCTTTGGATTTTATAGGCAAACACCTCTTGGGAGCTTGGGAGCTTTGCACTACACCAGGCTACTGAAATAGCCTACACCGGCCTACTCAAATAGCCTGCCCAGGTCTACTCAAATAGCCTGCACGGTCTACTAATCGCAGCCATAATTCTTATTATAGAAAATTTGATAACCTATGAACTTAAAATTAAAAAAATGTAACAACCGCCAAAAACTGCCACAGCACCTGCACTATAGCGACGGTTTTTCCTTCTAGGAGAAACCGCCGATTCAATGGGCGGTTTATTGAACCATAGGTTTGTACGGCGATTCATCTAACCGGCGGTTCATTGGGCGGTAAGATGGCCTTGCCGCCGTTTCATACGGCGGCAGCCAAAATTAACATAATTAAAAAAATTGGAGTCTTTTGACTCAGCGGCCGACGGTCGTTTGGGCTTCTTCTGGGAAGCCCAATCAATTCACCTGATCCTCTCTACACCCAAAAAGATAGCCCAGCTCGCTTCTTCCTCCATTTTCGCTTCCCCTCCCATTGCTCCAAGCCCTCTTCCTTTTTTGCCCCACTCCTGCTCCTTCGTTCCCCACCCACCACGAAGCTCCTTGCCCTAGTGCCCTCGTCGCCGTGCCATGAGCCTTGCTGAGGTGCCGTCGCCGTCGTCATCGACCGGTAGCGACGACTTCGCCGCCCTCCTCGACTCCGAGCTCGAGCTCGCCGCGGCCGCCGACTCCGCCTTCCCCGGCGGCGGCCCCTCCTCCGCCTCGCCCGATACCGACGAGGAGGGCGACGATGAGGATGAGGAGGAGGTGGAAGTTGAAGTCCTAGAACAGAACGGGTACGCGCCGCCTACCCGCTCCTCCCTCCTCTCACTTCACCACTAGACTGCCCCGCTGGGTTTGGCAGCTCCGGCTACGCGGATTGTAACCCTTGATTTTTAGAGCTAGATGATCGGCTTCGCTGTTGGAGTAGGGAGGGGCGGATTTGCCTCGATTTGGGTTTATTTGGGTTCCATGCTTGATTGGGTAAAGCATATGGGTTTTTGCTTCATTTTTTAATTGCATAATGGGGTAGACTAGAGGCTGTTTGGCTGGTAGAATGAACAGTGCTCGGCTGGTAGAATGAATAGTATTATATGAGAGAAAATAAGCCGAAACATGCCAGCCAAGCACTGTTCATCTGCCAGCCGAACAGGGCCTAGGTTGATCAGCAATTTTGATTCTAAAGCCATTTTTTAATCTTCCTCTAGGGCTAGAGTTCGCAGTCCGTACTGCTCCTGTACTGAGCACACTTGATCATATTGAGTTATTGACTAGTGGGCCGATTTTTAGATCAACCTAACAAAAATTTCAGTCACTTATTGAGCTTTGTTCTGTTTACTGACAACGTCATTCAATCTCATGTGCTTGTTGCTGCAAGGCCTGAAAGACAACCCCAATATACGAAACATGAATCTTAGCCAATTTATTGGAGAACCCCAATACGAAACATGAATCCTAGCCAATTTGTCCTGGTTTCATCTTCAGCTTTATGCTGTTATAAGCAAGGCATACTAGCACCCAAATAAATGTAGCCTGGCGATTTTTTTTGGAGGGGGTGTGTGTGTGTTNGTAAAAGGCATTGTGACATCATTTATTGGAGAAACTTCAACCTAACAAAAATTTCAGTCGCTTATTGAGCTTTGTTCTGTTTACTGACAACGTCATTCAATCTCATGTGCTTGTTGCGGCAAGGCCTGAAAGACAACCCCAATACGAAACATGGATCCTAGCCAATTTGAATTCCAATTGCTAATGTAACTCCCAGTGCTTCTAGCTACTGTCTGGTCCATATACCCTAAAGTTCAACCATGCATGATTTTCTTGGTTCTTGATGCATTATTTTCTTGGTCTTTTGCTGTATACTTCAGAGACCCTTTCCCTTGTGTTTGGTTTGGGGTTCTAGTAGTTGTAAATTTGGCATGTACTAGACTAGGAGGATGCCTACTTGTGAATTAGGATTTAGTTTAATAATGTAAATCCTAGTTCATTACTTCTGATCCATAGAGGTCCATGTAGATTAATTGAATTCTAGTCAGTTTTGTAAAAGTTAGGCTGGTTGCTCGTGGTGCCTGTGACTAAGTAGGCTAGGTGGCTGCCCTTTCTGTTTTTGTGCTTGATTTTGGGTGTTCAATATCCATCCATTTCTGGTTTTCAATATCCGTCCAAAAAGCTATTAGATCCCTGATTTACATGAAATTCAAATTTCTGACTTTAAAGACAAATGTGATATGAACAGAATAAGTGAGCAGTGCATCTGTAAAAAAACGTGCATCTGTAAAAATGCTGCACCATATATTTTAACTGAATAGAACTTGTATCAAATGCTGGGTAGTAAGATTGTTCAGTTATCAATGAGGATAATGATGGGGAAAGCATCCTAGTATTTGGGGACAAAGACAAAATGTTCATGGGATGAAGCTGTGTAAAGAAAGAACTAGTTGTGACTTGTTTTGTAGAGTTTGTAATATGAATCTGACTACTGTCAACTGCATGCAAAATGCAGTACCAAAAGGCGTAGAGTGGAGGAACAACGCCGAGATCAAGGGACATCAATTACGCTTGACAGAATTGCCACTGGTATGCTTGTTATGCTCACTTGGCAAATCTGTCTAACATTTAGCACCTAAAGGGGGCATGATTATGCATGTAATTCAAATGTGGTGTTTCTGGATATAGTTTTACTGTAGGCTGCATTGTGTTGCATATTGTCTGGTATTCATGTTTGTTGAATGCACTAATTGACAAATGGACGGCTTTTCACTTTTTTTGTAGAGTTGCAGAATACAAGCCACTATCTGTCATCTATATTTCTGATTTTTCTTACAAGTTATCTGGCTACCAATGGCTTATATTTTTCAATATAGCCCCTAATTTTCTGTATCTAACTTTCTTTCTTCTGTTGCAATTTCCTTAGGCTTAGTTCATCATACATTTAGCATTGAATGTCCAATTGTCTATGTGGTAGATGGCATATTAAACTACTGAATATATATATTTACATATTTTGTCAGGTCCATCCAAAAATGTTCAAGTTGAGGTTTGTCCACATCCTGGATATTTTGGTGGACTTTGCTTTAGATGTGGCAAGCCACAAGACGAGGAAGATGTTTCAGGAGTTGCTTTTGGTTACATCCACAAGGTACTGTCAAACAAAATACAACTAATAAGTTTAGGAGTATTTTAATATAGATTTCAGTTCTTCAGGAGTGTGGTGTTTCCTTATTGCACCCTGACTTGTATAAAGCACATTCTTGGACTATTGTTGGCACTTTATTCCCATTTGTTTTCCATTTGTAAACTTTGTATAAAGCACATTCTTGGACTATTGTTGGCACTTTATTCCCATTTATTCTTGGACGATGTGTCTCCAAAGTTTACAATTTAGGATGATTATTAAAATGCAGGGCTTGAGGCTGGGTTCTTCAGAAATTGACAGATTGCGTGGTGCTGATTTGAACAATCTGCTGCGTGAAAGAAAATTAGTGCTTATTTTAGACTTGGATCATACACTGATCAACTCGACCAAACTCCAAGATATTTCTTCTGTTGAAAATGATTTGGGTATTCGGACTGCTGCTTCAAAAGGTAGTGTTATCTAGTTGTATTTAAGTTTTGTTGACATGTCGTTAGTTTTTATAAAAAGCATATTTTACTTTGTCAACTTTCAGTTTTCAGATTAATTTATTTGAAGGTATTAGAAGTCCAAAGGAAAAGCCATGAGTGTACTACATTATAATTTTGCAATCTGTATTATTGACAAAATTATGTTTGAAGTACTGGTCAATGTTGCGTCTTTGCTCTAATAGACATTGAAACAGAAAATATGATATGTATGTCTGAATTTGGACTGGGATGCATATAGTTTTCAGGCGGAGCCAATGCATTTATATAAGCAGCTAGCATATCACAATAGAAAAGAAGTTAAATGCCACTAGTCATGTTTGTCTGTATGTGTTTGCCTATTTCCTGCATACGATGCGGTTTTAGTTAGAGGTTGACATCATTAAGAATATTAGGCCCCTGTTATCATTTGATCTTTGACAAACCTTTTTTTTTTTTTTTTTTTTTTGCTTGGCGCCGTTAGCTTCAGTTGTTACTATCCATAAATGAACTTTTGTAACGATCCCATTTAACAGAGTATAGATGATCAATACTTAAATGGCTTTTATATGATTACTAAATTCTAATGCATGCTAGAACTTTTAATGGTAAATGATCATTATCTTCCCAGTTATCTTTGTTTCATGTATTTTGATCCTTGTTCAAACTGTTGTGCTTATCCATGAATACACAACATAGCTATTGAACCCCTCATGTACTAAATGCAGATGATCCAAACAGAAGCATCTTCACACTAGATTCAATGCAGATGATCACAAAGTTGAGACCATTTGTTCGTAACTTTTTGGAAGAAGCAAGCAATATGTTTGAGATGTATATATATACCATGGGTGACAAAGCTTATGCAATTGAAATAGCAAAGCTTCTTGACCCTAGTAATGTTTATTTTCCTTCAAAAGTGATTTCAAACTCGGATTGCACTCAGCGACACCAGAAAGGTCTTGATGTGATTCTTGGAGCTGAAAGTGTTGCAGTGATACTTGATGACACTGAGTTTGTAAGTGTTATTGTTCAATGACTGTTTTCAGCAATTATGTGCATTTTGTAATCAACAGGACAAGCTAATTTGAAACAGTTTTTGTTTCATGTAAACAAAAGTCACATTATTAGTCCAAACAAGTCACATTTTTTGTCATGAGTTCATGTCAAGCTACGTCTTAATGTCTTGTAGAATATTCTTATTGCGTTTAGTTTTTCTGGGTCTACTGCTGTGTTATATCTTTCCTCCATATAACTTAATAGTAGAAACATTTGTCCGCATTGATCAAGCATAACCATATCGCTTTTCAATGTCTATAAGCATAAAGATAATTTCTGCTTTTACTCTAATTTGTCATTCTCGTCTGGCCAGCCTGAAAATGAAACTTTTTTTTTTCAGGTCTGGCAGAAACATAAAGAAAACCTGATTCTGATGGAGAGATATCATTACTTTGCTTCAAGCTGCCGCCAATTTGGTTTTGGTGTTAGATCTTTGTCAGAATCGATGCAAGATGAAAGGGAGAATGATGGTGCTTTGGCTACCATTTTAGATGTCTTGAGGCGCATACATGCAATTTTCTTTGACATGGTTTGTTGCTTAAGTACATAGTTTTCTCGCATTTTATCCCTCTTTCTTTCTACTATCTATTCCTAACAGTAAACCTGAATCCTGTGAACACAAAAGTCTTTCATGTCTAACCATTTGTCCTTGTACTTCTCTTCTATAGGCTGTTGAAACTGATCTTTCTTCACGGGATGTAAGACAGGTAGGCCACTAGACTTCCCGTTACCCTTCGTGCCTTCTATCATCTTTTAAGAGTTGTGATATTTACAAATAAAGCATTATTCTTTAGCTTGCACTAATTACCATCACCATTTTGTCGATGACATAATCACTTCCACCAGCAAAACTATTTTGATGGATAGTGTTTCTTGGTATCTGACAAATTATTTTACTAGCAAATACAGCTGTGTTTATCAGTTTCAAAATGACCAAGCTGCAACATGTTTAAAGAACCGTGTACCATGCCATGGCTTACAGATTTCATCTGCCATTTTTTTCTTGTGTTATGTGTCCCCCATATGCAGGTGATCCAGAGCGTACGGAAGGAAATACTGCGAGGCTGCAAACTAGTCTTCAGTCGGGTGTTCCCAAACACTACCCGCCCACATGAGCAGATGATCTGGAAGATGGCCGAGCATCTGGGCGCCGTTTGCTCTTCAGATGTGGATTCCACAGTGACCCATGTCGTGGCTGTGGATCTGGGAACAGAGAAGGCCCGCTGGGCTGTGGACAACAAGAAGTTTCTGGTTCACCCACGCTGGATTGAAGCCGCCAATTTCCGATGGCACCGGCAACCTGAGGAAGATTTTCCAGTCACTCCCCCGAAGGAAAGAAGCAGAGATAAAGTGAATCCTGTGGCTGGCCAGAAGGAAACGGGGAAAGGTAAAGAAGGAAATGATGTAGCCAGCCAGAAGGAAACGAGCAACAATAAAGAAGATGCTGTAGCTGTAGCTGGCCAGGAGGAAACGAGCAGCGATAAAGAAGATGCTGTAGCTGTAGCTGTAGCTGTAGCTGGCCAGGAGGAAACGAGCAACGATCAAGATGGAAATGATGTAGCCGGCCACAAGGAGAAGGATGATGCCAAAGAAAACGCTGTGGCCACTACTGGTACTGGCATTGCTCACTCATAAGCTGTTTGGGTCTCGAAAGTTGTCTGACATGTAGGGTAGGCGTGCACGTTTGGGGGACGAAAATTTTAGCTTTTTGTTCCCCGCTCGTGGGACGGTCTGGTCCACGTGAAATTTTGCTTCTGACCTCTGACGCTGACTGGGTCCCCGGCAATATAACTTCCAGTACTATAAACACTAGGAGTTTAAGCAAATGGATGTGGTTATGGCACAATTTTAGGTAAAGATATTCGATTATGTGTTGGAACAGCCTGTTCGGTTGGCTGGTGGCTGGTGCTGATTTGTTGTGAGACTGAAGTACTGCTGGGTGGCTGGTGGCTGGTGCTGATTTGTTGTGAGACTGAAGTACTGCTGGCTGGTGGCTGATAAGTCAAGCGAACAGGCTTGTAAATTTACCTGCTTCTATATGTGCTTGCGCTGGATTAAACTACATTAATTATTTTAGTAATCGCAAATGGACTCTGATTTGAAGTTGAGACTGTCCAAACGAATGATTATTCTGCACTGGTGAAGGTACAGGCGAATACTGCTATGATGTGGTCATACACAGCATATGATTGTGAAATGCTATCCGATAGGACTCGTAGGTCCTTTCATTATAGGCTTATAGCGATCATCTGAAATTCAGGCACTTCGTCTTGTCGTCAAAGGAGCGAGAAAGAATTTCCTCCCCTCTGCTTTCCCCGTGATTTTTGTGTGATGGCGACGTCAAACATGCATTGCCTTATCGTGAGCCCTTTTCTAGACCAGACGCTCCACCATTAAAGCCGAAAGGTACCTACAGATCGGCTCCTGGGCAAGGACCTAAACAAATTCCGATCTCGTTAAAAGAGCAATGCCAAGTTTACGGAGCTTTCACACACACTTGTCGAACTAAGCAGGGGTTAGATGAGAAGACTGTGAGCAATTGAAATGTGACTTGCAGATAAAACAGAGCGGTTAAAAGCATAAGCAACACTAGCCACTAGGCCATTACCATTGGTTCACTGGACCTTTGAACGGTTTGGACCAATAGACGTCAGGACAATAAAACCCACAAGGCCACAACCACAACAGGTCAGGCCACTTCATAGCAACTTTGTGTGTGTGTACGTGACATTCAGAGTAGCCCACAAAAAGACGGCGACACAACGCTTTGGTGCCTGATGGATACTCCAGACGGCACGGCAGTTGCCCTCACTCAGCCCGTGCAGAAAAGATGAACAGTCAAATTAACTGAACCCACATGCTGATATGCACAACGGCAGTCCAACCAAATCCGAGATTCCGAGCCGTCGACGCACACCGTGGCCTTTCTTGGACAGGAAAGGTCAAAATGATTGCACATGGATCTCCTCCAACCCTGGCGCCATGCCATCATCCATCGGCATCCGCCCGGCAGCAGCTGCTGCGTCCCGTCGCCCCGACCCCACCAGGCTCGCGGATATCCCTCCCGACTCCCAGCTCCGGACGCCCCCGCTTCCTCCCGCCGCGCACACGCATATGTCATGTGCCCGCCCGGCCCGGGCGGCACATGCGGCTGCTGCCTCTGCCGAGCATCTCGATCGCTGGCCGAGCCCGCCTTCTTCGCTGAGGTTACGTTCTTGGCGGCCAGAAGGCTCGCGTGGCTGCCGCGTGAGCTCCTCGGCGCGGCCGAGGCGGCCGGGCGGGCGGCGTAACCTAGTCAGGGTCGGGCTCGGATGGCGCGGCGCAGGGGATCCTAGGCGGATTTTGGCTGGTGTCCACGTTACCCCGAGTCCTCCTTTCTGTCCCCTCGCGAGCTGGGATAGTGGGATGACGTGGACAGCCGATCAATCGGGAGAAAATCCTGGGAGTGACACGAGCTTTGTCGTTGCTGCGCTCTTGGGCTCACGGCAGGATGCCATCATCTCCTGTGATAATTATGGGGCTAATCGTTGGACACGCACTAGCCAAAGCGAGCGGGGAACAAAAGCGATTCTATTCTATGGAACGGCGCACGCGAAGCCCCTGCATCACTGTAGGTACGTCACCAGGTAGGTAGGCCCTTCCTCTACCCTAAACCCAGAAAAGATGGAAACGCTAGCTTTCGTCTAGGCGCCATCCACGCGCGTACCGGATCACCCCAAACGAGACTGTACGGCAGACGCCGTGGCTGGCAATCCGACGACTTGTCCTTCTCAGCCGCGATCTACCAGCCGGTACGCGCGCCTCGACGAACCGTTCCGCCGACCGTCGAGCCATGTTCAGGGCGCCGTGCGCCGCGCGAGCCGGTTGCGACACGCAACCGCCTACGAGAGCCGCCGGCTCGAGCGGCGGCTCCCCACGCGTTTACTCGCGCGTTCTCCACGGTTCCCCCCCGGCGACGCCGACGCTCTATCTCTGACCTTTTCCCCGAGGACAGGCCGCGACGCGAGGTCTCGCGGCGCGCCCGCTCGCGCGCGGCACCACCAACACCACGCGGAAGCTCGATCGCGGCCTCGCTCGCCACCGGCACGGCCTCTGCCTGCGCGCGCGGCTGCTCGAGAGACCGGCCACGCGACGACGACGTGCTCGCGGCGGCCTGCTCACCTTGGGTGCCTTGTTGCTTGCTCCATCCCATTCCCACGCGCACCGGTCAACAGCTACTACTCTTCACGAGCCAACCACAGACCGGCACTACAGTAGCTGCTAGCTCCGGCAGGCAGGCATGGGCGCCGTCCCACAGATTAATTTCTATCGACAAAACAGAGCAGCGGCGTGTTTCTCTTGCTGTTGCTGCTGCTGTTCTGGTCGCTTATAATTGGAGCCCATGCGCACGAACAAAAATCCAAGGAGATTCCGAGAGATGCCGCTGCTACGGCGCTAGCAACTACACGATCTGTTGATGTCTCCACAGATAGAACAAGCAGATTCATGTAATGATGTACTTCAGTACTTGTACCTGCACAAGCACAACAGCTACTTCAAGAATGTACTAGCATTCAGTTCCCGTAGTAGAATACTGAATACGCTTATCGATCGAACTCCCATACATACACGGTGTACAAAATAATATGCACATCCAACAAAGGCACCATCGAGTGAACCAAGTGCCCGTCCCGTGCTACAAGTCCCAAAACAGGAGCAAACAAACAATGCGCTACGAGGTTATCCTCCTCCTTCCCAGCTTCCAAGCCACGGCAAACTCCCTCCCTCTCTCGCAAATCGGACCCGATGCAAGTCCCGGATGGGCGACGGGCGCCCCCAACGATTTGTGCCCCCAACACGGTCCCGGCTCCAAGCCTGGCTCACCCACCGTCAAAGCCTAGAACCCATTTGTTTAGCGAGCCAGGCAGCAATCCTTTGTATCGACGACGACGCGCCGGGTAAACAACAAGACGCTCCATATACACCAAAGGCTACAAAGGGCACTGCCTTTATCTAAAGACGCGGCAGATTAATTAGCTAGGGCTAACCACGGGTCATGAGCTAGCTAGTGGAGGCTGGTCAGTCAGAGGTTAGTGCAGCGTTATTCCGTGATTAGCAGCAGCAGTAAACAACCGTGTCAGGGTTACGATCGAGGTCCACTTGGACCTGGGCGCCGAGTAGGCGCCAGGCAGGCAGCTCCCGATGTCACTGTTCTTCTGCCCCAGGGCCACAGGCGCCATGTTCCAGCAGAACATGAACAGAGCCAGTGCGGAATGCGTGCAGAAGAGCAAAGGTGTTGTTTTTGACACAAGTGGCAGCGACGCAGAGATCTGGGCAGGCTCGCCAGCCTTCTGAGAGTTGTTTCTGGCCGGCGGCCCAGTGTTTCGTGAACGTTCATCGGGCTCTGAAGAAATCGATCGTGTCCTCTGGCAACAAAGATACAGGAAGAACATGGATCGCGGATCAGTATTACCACCTCGGTTTGATCTCGTGCGCTGAGCCTTCGCCCCCGCACAGTCATCAGTGGCGATCGATCACTTCCATGGGCAGCGACTTTAGTCAAATTGGAGATCAAGAAATGTTATCCACGAGCAAGCTTGGCTTGTAGTACTCCTCAAAAGACAAGAATAAGGCTCGCCTTTAATTTTCCCCACCTCAACTTTTGCTGGGATGGATCGAGTACAAAACGGGGCGGCCAATGCCACAGGTGCCACGCCTTTCGCGAAAGGAACCTGATTTCAAGACCCTAATGACCAATTGACCAGCGTAGCAAGCAAAGCAGCTGCGCTTTACGAAGCTGGCATGCACTGCCACTGAACAGTTCCACGCTCGCTCACTGCACTGGTTGCCTGCACCCGTGGAAAGGACGAAATGTGGGCGAGCCGCCGAGCCCATCTGCCATCCAAGCGCAGCGGCACGTTCATGCAAGAATGCATGCTGCCAGTGGCCCAGTGGCAAGTGAACCGATCGACAGCCGGCCTGCTCAGTTCTCAGCTCTCCCTGCCCACTGCCCCCACGGCCATGCCATGTTGCCACGCAAGACCCTGCCACGCATGCAGCTGCTGCCTGCTGAGATCCCTCCCGACGCCGGCGACTTCAATCAATTTGCCACTACGCCACGGCAGGGACAGGGAGGAGACGAGGGCAGAGGCCAAGTCTCTGGTTCAGTTCAATCTCGGCATCTTCTACTGACCCCGGCAAAGCTTCCACTCCTCACCTCTCCGTCTCCATCGAGAGATTCAATGCCGACCCCGTCGTCCTCACCCCGGCTGTTCCCCCATAAACTATTGCAGCGTCAGCACCCACCCCTATTAACTCTCGGGCCATTTGTTACTCTTCCCCTCCTGTCCACGCCGCCGCATGGAGAGTTGGACACGGCCACGGGCCACCACCACCAGCCTGCGCCGCGGCAGCCGGCTGCATGTGCCGGCTGGCTGGCCTCGGCCGCCGCGCGCTCCTCCGCCTCCGTCCGCGGGAATCTCTCCGCCCGCCGGCAACGTGGCCGGGCTCCTCGTTTACCAGCGATCCCCCACATTGTTTTAGTTTAATCCCCGTGTTAACAGACGCCTAACCACACCCCACATGAGTACGTGACGGCCCTCAACGGGCACTGGACACTGATGGGATGAGCGACGACCGGCCCGGCTCCGGTCCGGTCCTGTCCTGTCCAGCTAATCTACAGGTGCAGCGTCTCGTCGTCACGGCCGTGGATTGAATTGCACATGACCTGTGTGTACTGTGGCGCCGTGTAGGCAACCATCCGCGAACGTGATCCGTGCATGGCACTATGGCATGGCATGCAGTGGCTCTGCCTCCTCTCTTGTCGTCCGTCCTTGATGTCGTCGTGGATCACATCTCACATCGTGAGCGGGGTGGCGACGTGGGTGAGAGGGAACTTAAGGCGCGCGCGTACCGGCCGGACTGGTGGTGAATGAGGCCTAGAGATTCCCACCTACTCGACGGCATTTGATTTTGCCACCGTTGAAACAGTCCGTCAATGCCAATCGACCGGCCGACGTGTCTGATCGATCTTGGCTACAAGAAGCTAATGGAGGTTACCAGAGTTTCGCTTTGACCGGAACATGCAAATTTTTCAGTGGGGAAAAACGAGCATGTGGGACGTACACAGCATCTACGCTTGTGCGAACCCGATCTAGCGCTGCCACAGCCGTTGCAACCACTTTTAACTCCTTGTGCGTGTTTGCACGCAGTGCGGTTGAACCACTTTTGGAGCAATCACAACACAAGGCCACAATCAGAATGTGACAAGTTTTCTTTCTGATTCGTAAGTGGAGATCCAGGTGTTTCTCTCTGAAAATGTCCCAGCATTTCGATAGAAATTCGTGGTGTAAACATGCCCTGAAATATATCGTTTCTGGAAGGAGATTAAAATTCATGGGAGTGAGATGCAGATTTTCAACATCAGCTACAGATACCGAAACTATGTCATACAAACGAACAAATGCGCTTTCTTTCATCACACTGGCAGTAAGAATGAAGATGCTTGCTTGACAAATGACAATCGAACAAAACAAATACATGGAGCGGCGAGGGAGCAGACAACGGGAACTTTTCGAAGCAATCATGCAAGTACAGATGAAAAGCCAAACTATATTAGGATTAGCTTAATATTAAACATTTGTCTTGGGACAAAATCACAACAAAATTTGATACCATCAAACGTACGGCCACATCAGAGTCCAAAACCTCAACCTAATGAACTAAGAGGCTGTGGCAATCCTTCTCTAGGAACTGAAATTTGCATCAACACCCTCCATCATCAACTTGGGAACTTCAGACTCCATTTCATTTTCTAAACCATTTTTTAGAGTGAAATATACTCACACCAACTGCTTTTGACGTTTCTAAAGGAGGTAAAACCCAAATTGGAAAATGCAGGCCACAACCCCATCCCGGGTTTTTCAGATGAACCCATTTCATGCATATCGACCCTTCAAAATTGAATGTTTGCATCGAAAGCTAGGCATCAAGTTTTCAGGGTCTTTTGTGACTTTATATCGTATCAACTAAAGTTGACCATAGGTATTAAAATTTTACTTCAAGTTGGGTGGGGAAGATGAAATGTGTGAGAGCTAAAATATGGAGGGCACCAATGCAAATTCCAAACCCAGAAAAAGGAGAGATTCAAAGGCTCCGATTATCATTTTAACCCTTCGAACTACCCTTATTTACCACCATTATCATAGAGTCTTACCAAAAGGAGACGAATGGAATTAAAATTAACAGATAAGTACTGCTAACGATTAAACGGCATTACTTAGCTCCCTGCCCGAATCCTAGCGCGCGCCCGCCCGCGCTCAGAACGCGCAGATCTCGTCGCTGGCCGCCGCTGCCGCCTTGCGCGGGCACACCGACGACACGCCGCCGCCCATCGTGTTCTTGCAGTGCGCGATGGCGCCCTCGATGGCGCTCTGGAGCTCCTCCATCGACGACGCCGTGGACAGCGACACGGGCCCGACGCCAATGCCGCCCGCCACGGCCGCGGCCGCGGCGGCCGGCACGTCGGGGAAACCTACGCCGCCGGCCCCGCCGAAGGTGAGCAGACCCGAGTGGCTCGGCGACGACCGCATCGACGACGGGCAGCTTGCCGCGCACCGCTTCTGGCGCGGGAACTGGAGGTTCCCGGAGAAAGAGT
This sequence comes from Alloteropsis semialata, assembly GCA_004135705.1. Taxonomy (NCBI): domain Eukaryota; kingdom Viridiplantae; phylum Streptophyta; class Magnoliopsida; order Poales; family Poaceae; genus Alloteropsis; species Alloteropsis semialata. Next base: position 54,789,077 of record CM014272.1, read on the forward strand.
TGGAGTGCGCGTACTTGCCGCCGACGACGTCAGCATCCACCGCTGCCGCGGCCGCGACGGCGTGGTCGTCGTCGGCCCGCTTCTTGCGGATGGAGAAGGTGAACGGCTTCTTGGACCCCTGCTGCGGTTGGTTGTTGGCGCCGGCGCCGATGCCGCCGTTGACGTTGTTCTGGTTCTTGGGGATCTGGGAGAGCTTCTCGTAGAGCGGCTTCACCTTCTTGGCGTACTTCTTGATCACCTCCTTGGCGAGCGACTTGGACGGCTGCTTCTTGGCGGCCGGAGCGCCGCCGCGGTGGAAGACGGAGGAGAAGCGGGTGGCGAAGGACGAGAGGTACTGCTTCCCGGTGCGCTTGGCAGGCGGCAGCCCGGCGAAGGAGGCGGCGGCCGAGAGCGGGTGGTGCAGGTGGCGGTCGTCCTCGGTGGCGGAGCTGGGGCGTGACGAGGAGGCCGCGGAGTCCGGGAGCAGGAGCGCGGCGCAGTCGGCGGAGAAGGAGGAGGAGGTGCTGCCGTTGGAGTCGCGGGAGGAGTTGGAGGTGGAGGTGGAGTCGGAGGCGGAGGCGGAGGAGGTGGACGCCGAGGAGAGCAGCAGCGTGCGCACCATGGAGATGCGCGGCGACAGCTGCAGCGGCAGGAGCTGGCCCTTGTAGAAGAGCTCGTCGGCGGGGCACAGCTGCGCCGCCGAGCGCTGCTTGGACGCCGGCGACAGCGTGACCGTGAACTCGAACTCCGACGACGACGCCGAGGACGACGCCGGCGACGGGAACGACTTCGCGTCGCCGGCGCCCTGCTTGCCGCCTCTCGACCTGCCCATGGCGGCTTCTTTCGCGACCGCGGCTACGCTACAGGCTCATGGCCATCTTCATCTCGTCGGGGGAGTGGAGAGGTGCGGTGGGGGCGGCCAGCATAGCGAAACGAAGACGGGCGGGGAAGGAAAGGTAAAAACTTTTCGGGGGTGACGAGCCTGACGCCTTTATGAGGGGGCAGCCCCGGGTCGCAAGCTCTCGCAGCAGCTGCGCCGAGGAGGAGATGCCGGCGGGGACGGTGCCCATGACGCCGCGATCGCATGTGAGGGCGCGGGGCCTCCGCGGCCGTCGGATCGCGTCGGGATCACGATCGGGTGGCTTGGCGCTGAATACTCCAGAACTACAGTACTTACTGTATTTCTTTTTTCGTCGGTCAATAAACAGGCGCTTAACTGACCGGCTGACTGGATCTCACTGTGCATGTGGATAGGAATTTCTGTGGATTTTATTTACTTCACTTTATTTTGCTATTCTTTGAGGTGGATGGATCAAGACTTTTTTGCTTTTCTTTGAGATGGATGTGATCAAGACTTGGTTGTAGTACATTGGTTATCTTCAAGTGTAGTATCTTTTTTTTCTTGGACAGATTTTGACATCTGGTACATTCCTACATATGTCAATGGGAATTCAACTGTGCTACTGTAGATTTACCCAGTACCTATACGTACAAGATTATTTTTTTTTCTCCGTTCATTTACGTCCCTCCAAAAACTCTTTGCATATTGTGCCCATTTATTTCTGGAGCGAATATTGTTGGCTTTTCTTTTATATACACGTATACTAGTTTCCCATTTCCTTAATTTTTTTTAAAAAATACACTAGTTTCCCATTTCAATCGCCTGTTGCATGCCGCGCAGGGCAACAACAGGGAGCATGTGGAGGGGTCGCCGTCCATGTTGCATGTCTCCTTGACTCTCGCGCTGTAGCCACGACCTCGCTTCGGATGCTCCCTCCATGCAGGGATCCATGGCCTGCTTTGTGGTCGTTGTACTGTTTTTTTTTCTTGAAGTTTTTAATTTCTCTCGACGGTTCTTCGGCTTCGGATAGCATAATTTTACAATGATTGATTGCATAGCTTTCTGTGTGAGTGTGACGAACTTTACGGTGCTTTTTTTTTGAATTTACGTAGCACATCTCGATCACCCTGTAGATTTAGTGCGAAGCTTCACACTGATCAGTGATCACACAGGTGTGCAATGCAAAAACCCTTGTCCCGGGACAAGGATCTAGTCAAGGATCTTGAAGTGTACGTGTTCGTACGCCGAAGCGATTGGCTGTGTACGTGGACGAGCAAGGTGAGGTGCAGGACTGAGTGCATGCAAATTAATGCCATGTCCGGCCAATAGAGCCCTCGTGAGGATGCTTGGCATGTTTAATTCAATAAGTTTTTTCTATTCATCACTATTCATCAAATATTAGGATATTAATTAAGAGTATTAAACACGAATTAATGACAGATTAATTAGATTCAATAGATTCGTCTCGCGATTTTCTGTCCATCCGTGTAATTAGTTTTATAATTAGATCATATTTAGCCCTTGTAATCTTCGATTTAGTTTTGCTACAGTAAATTTTCTAAACTTATTTTATCTTGCTGAATTAAACAGGACCCGGGCCGAGTGGCCACCTGTGCAAGTGACATGTTGCTATCGGGTGTACTGGTGTATGTAGGACGTCCTCTGCACAGGGTTCGGTGGATGGATGGATGCATGGCTACGCACGTACTACGTACCATCCGTGACACGCAAGCGGCGTATGTGTACATGCATGCACGACTGATGATTTGGTGGCTTCAGGACAAGCATATAATCGCATTTGCTGTGTATCCTACGGTCCTACCGGGCCTCATATGCATTTGATTATACTAGTGCATCAACCCGTGCTCCCGCACGGGCTAATATTTTTAAAAGCTATTATATTTAAAATTATTTAAAAATTAAACTTCTACCTAATAATCAAAATTGTTTACGTACTACTCTTTTATTTTTGTCAACACTTCAACATAATGCTCATAAAGATGTGTACTTATCATTTTCTATTTGAAATTGAGTTTTAAGTAGTAATTACTCTATACACTTTTTCATCCACATTCATAATTCTTACACTTTGTATCGCGTCTTCATACATTAAATTTAACATAAAAATCAATATTTTTCATTACTACCTCCCATATCTTTATCTATTTCTAAAGAGAGGATTGCTTCTTTCTTTTTTTTTGTCCGTCCTGACAGGTGGGCCCTACCTATTGCGACGAACTTTAACCACGGTTCTAACTGTCAGCATCAGTTTTCTAATTGGATTAAAGTTCTAACTAAACTCATCAATCTTTATCTCCTACCTCTCTATCTCTGTCTATATATATCTTTACCTATTTCTAATGATAAATTGCCGTAATTTAGAATCGTATATCAGTTTACATTTGGACTTTTCGGTAGAATACACATGAAGATAATTAAATTAAGATTTAGGTGTTTGTTTAGATTATCTTTAATAACAACAAACGTGGGTAACTTAGATACAAATTTTGAATATCATTTTAAGTTATCCTTTATAATAATATGCATGAGTAAATTAGATAAAATTATGGGGTTAATTTAAATTTTTTTTATAATGGCATAGCTCGATAATTTAGATATATTTTTAGGATTTATTTTAGAATACTTTTATGATGATAGTAGTGGGTAACTTTTTAAAAAATATAATAGACCAAAGACTATGGTTATTAGAGTTTACATGATTGACGTTTCTGAATTTTTTTAGAATTTCTAGATTCGTGTTTTTTCTAGCGTGTCTCATGATAACTAATGCGGAGTCTCCAAATAAAAAATTAAGGCTACATTTCTACCAAACTATTATAAGCTATCTCTCATTTGTTTTAAATATTCGAACACAATACCTATATAGATATATACTTATTATTTTCATCTGATTGTGATAGATCTTTGTTAGTAATTACTCTATAATGTTTTCATACACAATTATAATTTTAAATTTTTACTTGCATCACATGTGTGCCTTAAATTTATTTAATTAACCCTAAGTTTGAACTATAATTTTAACGTAGAATTCTATATTGTTGTCACTTCCCCCATATATTTATAAATGACAACGCACATTATGTGTATATATCTTAATTAATCACTATACTACATACCAATAGTGTATAAATACACGATTTAGAATCTTATATTGGTATATATTTTTAATTATGGTGATTTGGATTCCAATGTAGGACTACCTCATGGTATTTTTAATAGTGACATATGTGGGTAATATAGATTTAAAACAATTTAAGTTATTTTTTAGGTATTTGTAGTGCGTAATTTAGTTGCAATTTATGAGGTTATTTTAAATATTGTTTATAATGGCACAGTGGGTAATTTTAATGAAGATTAGGGGGTTACTTTGGTTTATTTCATATAATGGCAGAGGTGGGTAATTTTGATATAGATTTAGGGGGTTACTTTAAGCTATTTTAATAATGGCAGTGGTGGGTAATTTTTTAGAAAATATATAGTAGATCTAATGGCCATTATGATTTGAGTGTTCCAATTGATGGCCAGATGTTTTGTTTTTTGTGAGAATTTCTAGAATTTCTCTCTTTTTCTAGAGTGTCCACCTAGGATCCTAGGTGGCTTCATCTAGAGGCTTCAAAAGGAGCCTCCAATTAGTAATAGTAAGATAAGATTTGACGTGTAGTAATCACTTTAATTTTTTTTCTTGGAATGTGGCTGAGCATGCGCCTCATTAAGAGGAAAAAAGCAAAATATGACGACGCAGCTTCGGCGAGGGTCTCAAAGTGCGAATAGCAGAGAACCACAAACATGACAACACAAGGAACTACAACTTTTTTTTTTATTTTAAACTGTAAACCGTTCTGGCTTTGCTAGATACATGGTGTTTGCTACGTATCTAACATAACGTATTGTCTAAGTTCATAGCAAAAACTCCTATGTATCTGAAAAACACAGAGCGGCTTGCAATTTGAAAAGGAAGAAGTAATTCTAGCCGAGTGACGATCCGATTTGTGAAACAATCTAGCAAGTTCATAGTTCAAAGGGCCTAGTTAAAATTGACACATGACTTAAACAAATGGTACTGTCTATATGTAACGTCCCGGGAAATCTAAAAACCTTAAAATCAAGCTTAACGAGTTTTCAAAAACTTTATCGATGAGTTCCGTCAATTCCAAATCAATCTATCGAATCCGTTCCCGTCATTTCCAAAAATCCTTATTCGTCAAATCCAAAAACTTCCCGTCAAACTCTAAACTCCCAGGGTTCCGAAAATCTCTTTCCGACCGTTCGTTTCCCCTTTCCGCGTGTCGCGTTCCGATCCGACCGCCGCCGCGAATCTCGCGACTGATCTCTCTCTTTCTCTTCTCCCTCCATTTTCCTTTTTCCCTTTTCTTTTCTCTTTTTCCTTTTCTTTCTTTTTCCCTTCTCCCTTCTTCCTCCTCCTTCTTCCTCCTCTGCTCAGCCCCGAACACCGCCACCTCCTCCCGCGCGCGCCGAGCCGCCACCGCGCTGCGCCCTGC
>CM014272.1:54794527-54804707 GCA_004135705.1 Alloteropsis semialata
CGAACCCCCTCCCCTCGGCCGCCTATATAAAGCCAATCCCCGCGCCCAATCCTCGCCGCACCACCACCTCCACCACCCAGCGCCGCTCCCTCCTCGCCTCCTTGCCGCGCACCGCCGCCCACCTGAACGCCGCCGCGCCCTCCTTCGCCGCCGCCGTGGAGCCGCCTCCCCTTGCCACTGCAGCCCGAGGTGAGGTAGGGGATGGACTCCCCATGTCCCCCTCTCACTCCCTCGCCCCTCCCCGTCCGTTCCCATGGCCGGGATGGCCGGTGTCCGCCGCCGCCAGGGCCGCCGGCCCGTTCGCCCCCCCTCCCCTCTGTTCGACCGAGGAGGAGAGGAAGAAGGGGATAGACGGCCTGTTTTCGAAAACCCCCCTACCTTTTCCAATTTCACAAAGATATCCTTTCCCCTTTAGAAACATTCCAAGGAAACCCCCTGCCCTTGTATTCAATCCTGAAAAGAACCATTCCCCTTTAGGATACTTCAAGAAAACCCCCTGTTCTTTTGTTATAATTCCAAATGAGTCCCTGATTCTTACCACTGCCCCAAATACTTTCCAATATTTACAAATCAGCCCTCCCACTATCCAAAATAATCACAGAAAGGTCCCTGGCCCTTTATAATTATTATAAAGAGGTCCTAAACTCCCCGTTTAAGCCCTAACCCTTCCTAAACTCGTCATTTTATGCGCCAAACTTCTCCAGAATTCCACCAAACTCGAACACGTCTTTCTTTCATCTATTCCGGCCGAGCTATACACAAATCATCCCAAAATAATCCTCTTTCCTATTTTATTTAATCATTTTCTATTTCGAGCTCATCGGTAAAGGTTTGACTGTTTTCTTTTTATGTGTTTGTTGTGTGTGCCGTAGACGACGGTATAATCGAGGAGGAGCAGCCGGAATACGCAGGAGAGTACCGCGAGCGGGAACTCCCGGAAGCTTTTGACGGCAAGTCCAATCCCATCCTTTGATGCATGTTTATCCCAGTTTTATAAACACAACCTATTGGCCTTTGATAATTGCATTGTTTTTATTGAAAACTCGGTTGGATAGCCACTCCTTGATTGTTATAACCATTCCTTGATAACCTAGTTATCACTAAATATGATTTGCTCTGTTTGGTTGATAATCCCTGATTAGAATGCTTAGGACTTGTTCTAATTACTTAATCAATCATGACTATACTGGTTTTATAAAGAATAAAAGTGTGAGTGTGTTGAGTAAAGAAAATTGGGTTTTGGGTTTTGGAAATAAAGAAAGTGTTGGATAAAATGGATGGGTATTTCTTTGTGAAATACCATTTGGTGGCTTGTACCTTTGTGGTTAAGCAAGTTGGGAGATATCCATTTTGTCCGGTTTTAAACCGAGGTGATGTGTCATCTTGCCTAACCCACTTATCTCGTACAACCACTCGACTCTTGTATGGTGCAAGGGCTTAGTCTAAATCTGTAACATCCCTAGTTGTAAATTTGGTGAAATTAAAAATTTTTGTGCAACTTGTATGTTAGCACCAAAGAGTAATACTTCTCTCTCTAGAAATTTCTAATAATTAAATCATGTGCATTGCATTTGGGAATTTATTGTGCTAGAGTGATTTGGATTTCTTGGTTTTATATGTCTGCTTGAGTGGAATTCATATTTGAATCCAAACCGTTCAAATATGAATTCAAAACCTATACTAACTCTAACAGGCCTAAACCCCCTTTAGCCGGCCCGTTTACCAAACTCCCGGCCCAACCATCGGCCATTCCCTCCCTTTCCCTTTTCTTTCCGCGCAGCCCAAACCGGCCCAGCCTCTTTCCCTTTCTTTCCCCGCGCGCAGCCCAATCCACGCGACGGCCCAGTTCGCGCGCAGCCCAGCTCGCTCGCCCGCTCGTCCGCTTCCCCGCTCTCCCTGACCTGTGGGCCCGCGCCCACAGTGTCGTCTTCCTCCGCCCGGAGGATGACGCCGCCGCGCCGCGCCTTCCCTTTTCCCGCCGCGCGCGCGCCAGCTCCGCGCCAGGCGCCGCGAATCGCGCTGGGCGCAACCGCCGGCCCCACACCCATGTGCGCCTGCCCCCTCCTAGCTTGCTTGGCCGCCAAGAAGCCCCCGGCCGAAGCCCCGCCTACAAAAACCCCCATCCCCATCCTCTCCGGCCAAATCAAACCCAAAGGGGCGAAGCCCTGCCCAAATCCACCCAGACCCGTTTCCAAGGAGAAGGAGTAGGAGGAGGAAGAAGAGAAGTGGAGGCGTGGGCGTGAGGAAGCCGGCGCCGTCCGTGAGAAGCCCCGGAGAACGCCGAACCGCGACGCCATCACGCCGGAGCCGAGGAGGAGGAGGAGCCGCCGCTGAGGAGCATCGCAAGGAGAACCGCAAGCCGTTCCGCGACCCCTGCATCACGCTCGGCCTCACGCTCTCATCACCTACCCACCGTGAGTCCCCAAATTCCCTCTCGCCGTGCGCCGTGCTCTGCTCGCCATGGACGTCGTGTCGCGCTCGTTGTTCTCTGTGTGAAGATGATCCTCGTGCCACCCCTGAAACCCCCTTGCATGACCGGCCTTCGAGCCGCATCCACCCTTGTGCAGGAACCCCAAAGCCGAACCCCTTTCCCCTTCTCCGAGTTGCCCCGCTCCGCGCCATGGCGCTCGTCGCCGTGAACACGGCGCGCTGTGTCGCTCGTCGTTCTAGCCCTCTAGCACCTCCAAAACTTTCCCCAAACCCTTGCTCGAGTTTCCTTGGCGTGCGCACCGTGGGCAGGAGGCCCAAGTCGCGCACGAGGAGCCCCGCCGCCTTGATTCCTTTACCGCCGCCCGAGTTCACCGTGAACCGCCGCTCGCCGGTGTTCCACTCGTGCGGTCGCCCTTAACCCCCTCCAAGCTCCCTTGCTCGCCCCCTTGGACCACGTGCACCACGGACAGGAGGTCCGGACCGCGTGCACGCCGAACCCGACGCCCTGTAGCCCGCCGCCGTCGAACGCGCGCGCCGTGCCGCACTCCGATGGCGCGCCGCGAGCGTTCGCCGCGAGCAACCACACCGGAGACCACACGCGCACGACCCCGCACAAACCGTACCGGATCCCGCCGTTCCTCCGTTCCGCTGCCATGTGGGCCCGGGGCGCCCGAGTCACTGACTCGTGGGCCCGTTCCGTCAGCCGCCGAACCAGGCCTTCCCTTCCACCGCAGCCGAGCCGGCCTTGGGCCGTAACAGTGCGGCCCACGAACCCTTCGCCCAGCAGAAAAAGTCCGGAAAACACCCTCTAACTCTTGAAGCCTGCAGGAAAACAGCCCAACAGCGGCCCGTGTCCAACCTTTCTCCTTTTCCCTATCTGACAAGCCGGCCCCACCTGTCAGCCACACACCCCCACTGACCGGTGGACCCCACCCGTTGACTGTTGACCGTTGACCGTTGACTGGTCAACGCTGACGTCATCATGACGTCAGCAGTGGCCGACCCCACTGATGACGTCATGCTGACGTCAGCATGCCACGTGGCGCGCCCTGGAGCTGACACGTGTCGTTTCCTGGTGCTGCCACGTGTCACTGTATTTTCTTTTTCTTTTTCGGAATTTCAGGAATAGATTTATCTAAGAAAATTCATAATAAATTCATCCTAGCTCAGAAAATTATGAAACTAGTCTCTATAAATTCCTAAAATCATGCTCTACGCGTTAGATCAGGAGTTGAGTGCTTTTGGCTCTTTTTGCTTCTCTTTTGGAGTTTATTTGAATATAGGTCCGATGTATTTTATTTCTCGTGATTAGGATCAGCTGAGGAGGATCCAGGAAGAGACGGCTTCTACCACTTCACTGAGGAACAAGCTGAAGAGTACCACTACTTAACGCAAGGTTCACGCCCATCCGTCTTTGAACCCTATTTAGGCATTGCAACTAGTATGCTAGCGCTTTACTTTATCGCATGATGATGATCCTGTCCTATTGCATAGCCTTGTTTAAATACCGTATTCCTTGATAAACCTGCTTTACTTTGAAGCGATGCTTGCATGTGTTATGGGATGGTTATGATAGGATTCTTGGCGTGTGTGGGGCAAAAACCCGGGAAAGGAGTAAGGGGTTTTGGGAACTTTGCGGGGGTGAGCAGATTAACTCGATCTTCGTATCGAGGGCTTGGGGTGTGTGCTTGGGCACATCCTGTGTGGTACCTGTGGCGGGTACATGTTCTTTGTGTTACTTGAGGAGTATGGCGGCAATACCTGTAATGGGTGCGCGATGCGGACCACTGGAGGTGGATACGCAATTTGACGGTGACGCTCACCCCGGCACCAAAAACCGAGTTGGATTGCCTGGTTCATTGAACTTCGTACACACCACTTACATCTACGGGGGATGTTCCAGCCAGCCTAGTTAAGTGCGGTACCCGGACTGTAGGAGTTAGCGGAAATGTGTGGGGGAAAAGGCGGAGACCTTTGTCCCCCGAAAGAGGCTCATACCCCGGGATCTGGCCACCGCGGGGGAGGCCATCACAGTTCTCGGACACCGAGTTGCGTCCTCAGTGTATCCTAAGCCGGGAAAAGCAGGAGGGTACCGTTCACTGGCTAGGGTCTGTGCTGTGGGTTGTGTCTCAGTCGGGTCATGACCGACTTGCAGCCCGAGTGGGTCCAGGTGTACAAACTCTGCAGAGTCTAATCTATATATAGCCGCCGTCCGCGGTCAATGGACGCTCCAATGAATTTCACACAATCCGCCATTGTTTTAGGGATTTCTACCTCCCCTCTAGAGTAGGGCCTGCCTCGGGCAGTTGAGATGTGAAGGGTGGGAGCTTTCACATCGCCTAGAGAGTGATGAGTGGAAGATTTTGGTGACGGGTACCTGGTGAGCCAGGATTGCTCGTAGGTGATGTGAGAATGGTTTTGGGATGAAGTGCTACTTGCATAGGATTAACCTTAAGCCTATCCTTGATATTTTCTTATACTAGAATTAGGCCACTTAAAGCTTGCATTACGGATGGTGACGTGAAACTGTTCCAATCCTTGGGAACAGCTTATGATGAAACAGGTTATGAAAGCGAGTACGATAACAATGCTGATGGATGGTACAATTGAGGTTGCTGCTATGCTCAAGCTGAAGAGCCTGTGGGGATGATCGCCAAAGACTGAAGAATAGCTACCGCTTCGCTTAGTATTTCATATTGTCGCATTTAGCCCAAGAGGCTTGTAATAAACGTACTTCCAGAGTTATCCACTATTGTAAGACTTTTATGTAATGTTTTATACTTTTATTCGAAGTATGGATGTGATATTCCGCTGGAATGAGCTCTGTACGTGTTAGCTGTTGATCCTGGGACTAACACAATGGTACAGGGATTCGGATTCATAGAAATATGAGTCCGGGTCGTTTCAAAATCCCACTAGCCGTGCTGTTAGTTGTCTAGAGGCAGGTGTGCAGCGAGAAAACCAAGTGCCGTCTTAGTGACATGGTTGCCGACTTGGTGTCATAAACCCCTTGGTTATTTTCTCGTGATGGCTAGTCAGTTTTGGCTATGGTGGGTAATGGCTTCGATAGGATCCGCACTGGCACTAAGGTGATCGTGTTGCGGTACCCTACTTGTGGTGAAAGTGTACACCTCTGCAGAGTTTTCCAAACTATTCGAATAGCCGTGCCCACGGTCATGGGCGAGTTATGGCTTGGTCACAATACCAAAGGTTTTGGGATGGGTTGGAGTGAGTTGGTTTTGGAAATGTGTTCGGCTTTGTGCCAAGAGCTACGGCGGATGGGGAATCCGGTAGCATTTAAAATTTGGATCCTTTGTGGATCAACCCCCACTTATTAGTTGTGTTACTAAAGCTTGCTTTACCAAAACTTTCCTTGATGAACCATTGCATGAGTAAAACTGGCTTTATCGCAAATAAACCTTAGCCTTATTCCTTGATTTATCCTGTGCATGATTCTGTGTTAACCCCTCCGTGGGTGTGGTTATCATAGCTTGTATTAGGTGCCCTCGTGGGCTGTGAGGTTCTGAACTATCTGTTGAATAAATGTGTATCAGCCTCCTGGGACTGATATTTGTAACACATTTAGTCTCTGCTCAGGCAGGGGCGCTTCAGGTGGTATCAGAGCCGTAGTTGGCTGTAGGACGCGACCCCTAGGACCGTTAAGCCCTTGTTGACCAAAACTTACGTTTTTTTTAAAAACTTCTTGCCTTCTATGCTCCTTTGCAAAATAGACTTACCCACCCGTTTCCTTACAGATGGCCACCGAAGGATGGATCACCAGCCGCTGCTTGGAGGAACCCGGTTTTCCCAAGTTGTCCTTTGCCTGTTTGGACAGAGTCGGCATCTATGAGCGTCCGGAGTACACCATCATGGAGTACGAGGACCGTGGAACCCCCAGATGCGAGATGTCACACCCGGATTTACGAAGGAAATCCGAATGCTACTATATGTGTACCCAGGAAGTCTTTACACACATATAGCTCAGAAATGAATATCAAAGAAAGGAAAACAGTGCTCGATAACATAAACAGAAATAAAGTCATTACATCACAGGCATTACATTATTATCGAGTTTATCAAAGTAGCGGAAGAGTAAGCATCTAAATCCACTGAGCCTCCACAGGGACTCTGACTGGGGGACTGCACTGCCTAGAACTCCGGGAACTCCTCAGGGAAGACAAAAGCATCCATAGGCGGCTCATCTGAGTACCCATCCGGGATTTTGTTGATATGAAGCAAGTGTAAGTAATCCATCTTACTTAGCAAGCATAACATGATTAAATGAGGCTCAAAAGGCTAGACAAGGTTTAAACTGCGGTTAGCATTTTTAGTTGATTGATTTTAAAATTAACCTGAATTACTACAGTTATATGACAACCCCAGTTGAAACCCACATTATGAAACAGGTGAAGTATAATTAACGAACAACATCATATTTAACCATTTAACCAGAAAACAAGGAACCGTTCGAAAAAGGATCCAGGCCGCTCTTGACCGTGAGCACGGCTGATATAACAGATTATAACACTCTGCAGAGGTTGTACAACTTTACCCACAAGTCGCGATTCCCCTTTGTCATAGACAAGTGTACCTCCAAAACAGGTACGGGGTTTCACTACGAGACCTTTCAAAAGACACCCTAGCAGCTAGTGGCAGTGTGAACCTCTTCTGCTCCCACCAAAAGTAAATATCAGCCCATCCGAGACAAGTGAGGGACCCAAAGGCCCTCCCTGCTCCCACCAAAATAAATGTCAGCCCATCCGAGACAGACCGAGGCCACCGCTTCTGGCCCTCTCCTCCAAGTCAAGCCAGATAGCCACTTAGACAGCTAGAGCCGTACAATTTACTTAGCCAAGACCACAACCATGTGATCCTTGTGGTTGTACGGTTTTCCTGGGTGGCCGCTTTAAGAATCGGAACCTTAAAGAGAGACGCTTAGAGCAATCCAAACACATGCTCAAGCTCCCTAAACCAAGTTGCTAAAAAGCATATTTTAATAAGGTTCCAAGTATAACATTAGTCAATATTAACATTTAACAATGATCGTTAGCGTTTGCAAGCATAGCACAACTTAACAAAACTACCCATATGCATAACCCAGGGTGATCAAGGAATATAGGATTTATAAATCTAGTCATTCTAAAGGTTTAACAAATTTAGACACATGCATGAATGAATAACATGATTAATAGGTGAATAGGTATCAAGGGTAAATCATGTTACACTTGCCTTCCTCAAAGAATTGCTGTTGATCCGGGTCTTCAAAGTCTTGATCAAAACTGGCCTCGAACTGCTCGCTCTCTAAACAAGCATTCCATCACCATACAGACATCCACACATGCCATTACATGAAAACAAATGTAATACTATTAGAACAGTACACCATACAGTAGAAACAGAAGCAAAAATCTATTCTACGCATTTCTACGATCACATGAACGCGAAAATCACTCTAATCGGAGCTAGGATGATTAAACTACACTAGAAACAAGATCGAGGACTAATCTGCGATAAACGGAGGACCTATACGCAATTAACCCTAGACATCAGGGGGTAGCAGATAAGAAAACTCAACACACAGGGAGGATGGCGGGTTGATATGCAGATTCTGCAGGGGCTCTTTAGCAAAAAGCCGAAAGGGTATTCTGCCTTCTAATCTGGGCCGCTGGATCAAGGATGGATGGCCGGATTTTTATGAAACGAAGGGGTATCTTTGTTTTAATCCTGGCCGTTGATAGATGGATGGATGGATCTGCTGCTTGTACTGTGCCGTGAGGAGGAATACTGTGCCGGTTACTGTGCCGTGAGGGGTACTGTGCCGACTTCTTCCTCGGTTGTTTCCTCGCGGACAGAAAGGGCGACGGCGCCATGGTTTCTGGCCGCCGGCGTTGAGGGGCCCCAGGCCTACGGTCCACGGATTCCTGTGCAACTTGGACTAGAAGCGAGAGGGCGACGACGCGAACTCGCCTTCATGCTCACCTAGGACAGAAACACAGCAGGGGCGACGAATTTCGAAGGGGGGCGGACTGATTGCCGGGCGCCCGTGGAGGACAGGGTTGCGGCCTCGGTTGATGCTTCTGGGCGTCGGGATTAGGGTCCTTCCTGCGTACCAGAGAAACGACAAGGGGAAGGAATGATCAAGGGGCGCCCAAAGAGGAAGAATCAGGGAACCAGAGGGGCGCACCAGAGTCCTTTACCTTTGCTGTTCGCGACGAAAACCGGTCGGGGACAGATGCTTGGTGATGGAATTGGAGAGCAAAAGAGGTAAAGGAGGTTGGGGGAGGACTTGTCCAAGCTTTATAGAAGGGGAAAGGGACTCGGGCAGGCATGGATTGAAGGAGTTCGGTGCTCCACTGTCCATTATGGCCACTGCAAAGGAAATTGAGGTAGAAGGGAGTTTGATTTTTGAGTGGAAGAGGAAGGGGAGGGGCTGCGACGCTTGGGTGGAAAAGAGAAAGGGAGAGGGCGCCGGTTCAGGGGCGGTGTTGGTCCTCCGTTCTGGTGATGCAGGGAAAGAGGAAGGAGACGGGGGCGTTGGCGTCCGATGGCCAGACGCCTACGACGTCCGCGGGTGGGGAGGGCGTGCGTGCAGGGAGGGGAAAGGTGATGGTGGGCCGGGCGGCTGGTTTGGGCCAGGTTGCTTTTGGGCCACGGAAAGAAAAGATAAGGGAGGCCGGACTAGCTGCAGCTTTGGCTGTATTTTTAGGACATGGATCTGGGCCCAAGATGGAAGAGAAAGGAAAGACAGGCCGGGCCGGATTTTGGGTCGGAAGGAGTTTTAGAATTTGACTTGGACTTTGGGTTATGGTGCAAAAAGAAAAGAGGTCGGGTTTGGATTTGGATCGGGTTCTGGGTTTTGGGTTTGGGTAGGGTACTCGGACACTGGAAAAGAAAGAAAACAGAAAATAAAAACGGGCCGAGCTTAGGATTGGGTTTTCCGGACTCTAGGGCTAGCACACAAAACACTCAAACAATAAAACGATGCATCGGCATGAAATGCACAAACATGTTTCTAAACCTAGGGTTGATTTTAATTACTAAAAAGGTTTTATATTTTTTTCTAAATTCTGAGTATGCACACACAAGAGCTAGCAAATTAATTACTATATTAAGAAAGAAATTTTTAGGGTGTTACAACGACGCGCTTCGGGTGGCGGTCGGCGCTGTGCTCAGCGACCTTCAGGTGCGGTCGGAGCGGGGTCCAAGCTCGCTGCTCACCGACGTTGAGCGCATCCCAGCTCGGGCCCGAGCCATGGCGAGCGACGGGCTCTTCCTCGGGGTGCGCCGCGCCTTCGCCGTTGCTCGCTCCCACTACTCCGAGATCGGCCTGGAGTACCTCGCCGACGGGTTCGCTCCTGGTACGACGGAAGCGGAGGTGATCGCGCTCGAGGAGGAGGTGTCGCCGCTGTCGTCCGTGCTCGCCGCCGAGACTGCAAAGGAGGAGGGGCCATGGGCGCCCTGATTAGCTTTTGTTTTTCTTTTGTTTTTTCAGACAGTTAAACTCATTTCTTGTAATGAACTTAAGCGTCTGCGTCGTTAACACTCGGCCTTTCGTGTTTCTTTGATTAAGCCGTTGGGGTACGTCCGGACTAAAATGGGTTCGCCAGTGAGCCTTTAGAACCGTCGCCTCTGGGGCCTTTGTCCTTTTGGCATTCCGACCGGCGAGCGCACGCCACTTTGTTATCTGGCGCCCCCTTTTTCCTTAGTCTCGAGTACACGAATATGCCGAGGGTCAAGGACCCGGGGGACG
>CM014272.1:54821180-54838487 GCA_004135705.1 Alloteropsis semialata
GGAAGGCGCGAGATTTGGGGTGGTTGGGCTGGAGGCGGTGGGTGCGGCGGGCGCCGACAGACAGCGCGGAGGGGGAGGGCGGGGGATCGGTGTCGCGGTGGGGTGAGGCGTCGCGATCGGCCCGCGCCGGGGATTTGAGGCGCCGGCGCGCGGGGGCGGGGTGTGTGTCGGTCCGGGACGGGGGAGTGGAGTGTGCGCTACTCCAGCGAGGAGGAGGAGTCCAGTGGGTGGGAGCTGGAGGCCTGGAGCGGTTGGTGGGCGACGAGCGGAGGAGGGGAGAGTCCTCCGCCGCTGGCGTGGAAGGCTGGACGAGCCGACAGCCGACGAGCCTGTTGGCGTGGGGGCTTTCCGTTTGTTTTGGGGTGTTTAGTTCACCCAGTTTGCAAAATGGATGGTGTTTCGGGCCGCGTGCACAGAGAGAAAAAAGTGCATTGGAAAACACGTAGTTTGCAAAATAGGTGTAGTTTGCAAAATGAAGGGGAACTAAACAGACCCTTAGTCGGGACGGGCTGGAGGAGTCTCATCTGATCTGTGATTATGAAAGGCCATTATGAAATGGTTAGCACTGTCATTTGCTTCCTTGCACATGGGGATAATGGAGCGGTATTTAAAGATCAGTGCAGATCTAGATGTCTGGGGAATGGCAAATGTGGGGTACAGTAACTTTAATCTATAGTGGCTCGACAGACAGTCACAGCTGCACTGGTCAATTGCCATCAACCAATCATCAAGTCAAGATGTGTGGAGTTACCACTTTACCAGCTTCAAATTTCCCGTCGGATACGATCCATGCCTACTCGTCGAGTAGTGAACAAGGCTTTAATTTGGTTAAGTCGAAGCCTTTCTTTGACTGAACAAGTACATATAAAACTCCCCTAAAACTTTATATGCCGATTATCAAAACTGTAGAATTTGATTTAGGACAATACTTGAGATTTTAGTCCGAGGAGCACATGTGAATCTACATTGAACTATGTATTTATGATCGGATGAAGTACACATGAGTCTAAATTGAATTATGTTATTGCTTGGTTAGGGAAGCTTAAAGGACAATGGGATATAAAATATAAGCCCATGGAAAAGACTATTTCAAGTAGAGAAGGATGCCACCATAATAATACATTTAACATCGCAAATTGTTTTCACCGTAATAATGTTATCTATCACTTTATCGTTTATTTTGTATCTAAAATAAATTTATTGAAATGATTTCTATACACTGCTGTCACAACTAGATGACTAAATGACATCATAAAGATTAACGCATGGAATAAAAAATATTTTTAAATTTTCCTTTTTCTTATAGAACAATCAACTTGAATTCACTTATTTAAACTTGGTGTGCTCCACTAAAGCTAACTAGAAATGGGTTTATCTTTTGGAGTCAAGACTACCAAAAAAATATAGGGATGTGTGTGTGGCATTGCAGATCGTGATAGCGACAGACTAGCGGTTGGCGGCACTAATAGCAAATGTGCTTGGTAATTCCCGATTTATATGCAAGTGATAGATCCAATAATAATGGTGAACACGACGAAACACACGCCAGTTAACATGGTACCATGCATAGCCACTAAAACACATGGAAAGAATGAATGGTAGAAAACCGAACATAGATAGTCTCGTTTTATTCTAACCGTGAACATGAGACTGTTTAGATTTGTTCCAAATTGAGCATCTTTTTTGAGTAGCAATATAAAAACAAATTATGTTAAATGGAAGGAGTTATAAACTATCGATAACTGGTGAAAACCATTAATTTGAGCAAGTTTCCAGTGCCAATTCGTTTCGACATTGAACGTATGTCGCTTCGTTCTTTTACATGTCTAACCATACAAACTGACATTTATTTTCTTGCGAGTATATACGCAGGCTGAAACAGCCTGTTCGGTTGGCTGGTGGCTGATGGCTGGTGCTGATTTGTTGTGAGACTGAAGTACTGCTGGCTGGCTGGTGGCTGGTGCTGATTTGTTGTGAGACTGAAGTATTGCTGGCTGGTGGCTGATAAGCCAAGCGAACAGGCTTGGCCCTAAGTATACTAGTGTAAGTTATGTTTTTCAAAAAAAAAGTTATATTCACACAGGTCTTTGTACCTACAGTACCGTGCTTGTGGCTTAAACTAAGCAACTGTACGTAAACAGGGAAATAATTAAATGCAAGGGACTGACCGAAGGCACGCAATTGCCATTTATATTAGTACTGTTATTTCCGTGGCGGGTACTAACAGTTAACAAATGCACAATTCGTTACACTAAATAGCAGGTGACTATTGCAGAATATGACCCATGAGCTACCCCTTCCTGTCAATACAGCAAACCTATACGTGGAAAGAATAAGAATATATAGTGTGACCTACTGGAACAAAACCATCTTTATCAAGTACTGACGCTCTCCATCATTGCCAACGACTACACTAATCCTGGCCGTATTTGCCCAAGGAGAAAGCATAGCTGACGATGTAAACCATGTTGTTGTCGTCGCAGCAAAAGAAAATCGCTTCCATCGGTTGTATTGTATCTGTAGGAAATGGAAATTGCCTTTTGGAGAACCTGCCAATGCTGATAGGATGACAACTGAAACTAACTTAATTTCTTTGGCAGTTGATCTATATACATCTTCTACAATGTAAACTTGAAAATTTTGGAGCCTTCTCGTACATCTTAACCCCACGTGGAACCCATGTATTATTCAAGTGGGATTCACACTATTCATATAGGACCCAGACACTATTGGGTAAGACCCACAATACCGCTGAGTGAGTTCCAAGTCTTTTTTTTTTAAAAAAAATATTGATGGCATTTTTTATTATTTTCTGGTACTTTATATGGAAACTATAAAATATATTTATTAATTTTTTCCTATACGTCGGATGTCAATATCCGACCCTCTCACCGACGGGTGGGACCTCGCTGTTTCGGGAAGGAGACGAGCGTAAGCAAACCCATAAACAAGGAGGACATCAGATAGGAGGGGGGCCGACCTTTCTCCGCCTCGGCCGACCCATCTCCGCCTTGGCCGACCTGACCCCGCCTCGGCCGACCCATCTCCGCCTTGGCCGACCTGGCTCCGCCTCGGCCGACCCATCTCCGCCTCGGCCGACCTGGCTCCGCCTCGGCCGACCCATCTCCGCCTCGGCCGACCCAGTTCCGCCTCGGCCGACCCCTCCTCGCTCCGGCCGGCCCCTCCCGCTTCGCCCGACCCTACCCCGGCTCGGCCGGGTCCGTGCCAGGCCAAGTGTCATGGGTCAACAGGGGGGACCCGGAACGAGAGGGGACCGGGAGGACGCATCGCCGCATATCTACCGCGCCGCCTACTAGCATTAACGGGCCACGCCGCGCCGCCCAGCCGTGGCAGAAGGATGTAACTGTTCCAGCCGCCCCGCAGGCGCCGCGGAGCGACGTGCACGACCCTAACAAGCTCGGGATTAGGACCTACTCCAACAGCGCCCACAGTGTCCCGCAGGCGGCGGGGCTTCTCCAGCAAGCTTCTTATTATTCATCATTTTGTTGAACACGCCTTGTACAGGTCTCCCCCCGGAGGTATAAAAAGAAAAATAAGGCCTCAGGGGAGGACAACGAACGACCAGCGAAAAACACACACTCACTCACATTTAGACACTCACAGAGACTTGAGGCCTCTCCTCTCTCTCGACGGCTTGTAACCCCTACTACGAGCAACGCGAGTAACACGAGCAGATCGACACTGGACGTAGGGCGTTAGTGCCTGAACCAGTATAATTCCTTGTGTCCTCTCGCGAACCATCCGAGCCTAAACGCGCAATCCACTAAATTTACTAGTTGGTCATTTCTTACACCGACAGTTGGCGCGCCAGGTAGGGGCCTTTGCGCGTTTCGGCGATCACCAGGCTTCGGATGGCCACCCACGGTTCGAGCTGGACTCCCGGGACGCAGCTGCGTCTCGGAAGTCTGGATTTCGTCATCACCGCCGACGGGGACCTGACGAGAGTCGCTCCCACGCCCCCCGGTCAGCGCCCCCGACGCTGACATCGCGACCGCCGCCGAGGCTCTCGCGAATGTCAACATCAACGCCCCTGACGACGAGGCTAGCGACCTTGGTCCGGAGGCCAACGAGGCCCTGCTGCTGAAGCAGCTCGAGACCTTCCTGGGGTCACGGCCCACCCAGGAGGATACGCGGTGTGTCAGGTTCGCCCTGGCGAACGTTGCTACTCAGCTTGTGGGAGGAGTCCCGCTCTCCACGGAGATGCTGGATTCCATCCCGCCGTATGCGACCCCATACGGTTTACGCAACGCGGCTGAGGTCATGTCATGATTGGCGACGCGACTTCTGAGCTACACCCCGGTGAACAGCGAGTTCGTCGGAATGATCGATCACGTCTCCGAGTCGGTCTTCGACCTCCTGGACGATTCCGTCTCGGAGACGTCGGACACCGAACTCGTCGGGGAAAGCCACCACCCGTCCCGCGAGTGCTTCATGGCGGACACCCCTGATGGGGCGGTGGGGAGGCGAGCGAGAGCGGCTCGGGCCCGGCGGCTCCGGGAGGCGGCCTCCCGGCTCGCGACGCGCCTGCGGCCGCCCCGGTTGCGAACCAGGCCCCGGCGCCACCGAGGCAGCCAGCCCCGCGAAGAGCGGCCACCTCGCCACGACACTCTCACGCCGACAACGCCCGGCAACGCCGGGAGGAGCTCCAAGAGGCCCGCCGCCTTTTGGAGCAGGAGCGTGCGCGAGTCGAGCAGGAGCGGGAACGCATCGAGCGCGAGCTTCTGCAGATCGAAAATGCGGCTCCGGCCCGGGGACGTGCGCGGGACGTGCAGCGCCAGATCATCGACGA
The DNA here is from genome assembly GCA_004135705.1 of Alloteropsis semialata. Taxonomy (NCBI): domain Eukaryota; kingdom Viridiplantae; phylum Streptophyta; class Magnoliopsida; order Poales; family Poaceae; genus Alloteropsis; species Alloteropsis semialata. Next base: position 54,825,991 of record CM014272.1, read on the forward strand.
TGACGGCGCCCCACCTCCGCATTTCGCCCGCGCCGGACAAAACATAGCCGCCGCGGCTATGCTCGTGCGAGGGCTCCCTCCGCCGGCGACGCCGGAAGCCCGCAAGGCGCAGCGGGAGCTCGGCGAACTTTTGGAGCAAGCCGCGGCTCAGCAGGCCGAGAGTTCGCAGTCGCAGATGAGCCACCGCGAGGCCTCGAGGCAGCCCTCCGGCGGGCACGGCGGGCGCGCCCAACAAGGGGTCTCGGTGCATCAGCCCCGTCCCGCCGGGGACGCGGCTCCGATCCTAAAACGGGTCGGCCCGATTCAGGACGCTCGAAGCATCCTGAACGCCCGCCGGCGACGACTCCCCGAGGGCGAGCCCGAGCGACGGCGCGGGCGCGCTCCCCGTCGTGGCGGCCGGTACGACGACGAGGAGGAGGACGAGAGGACGCCGAGCCCGGACGCGCCGGGACCACGGGCCTTCAGCTCGCGGATCCGAGCGGCTCCTCGCCCCGCCAACTTTAGAGCCCCGTCGAACTTCCCGAGGTACGACGGGGAAACCGATCCCGAGCTCTGGCTTGAGGACTACCGACTCGCCTGCAGGGCCGGAGGGGCCGACGATGATGACTTCATCATCCACAATCTGCCCCTTCATCTGGCCGACTCGGCACGGGCCTGGCTCCAACATGTCCCTGCGGGACAAATCGGGAGCTGGTCCGACCTGAGGGAAGTCTTTGTGGGGAACTTCCAGGCGACCTACAATCGCCCTGGAAACCCATGGGATCTCAGGAGCTGCAGGCAGAAGTAGGGGGGACGCTCCGGGAGTACATCAGACGTTTCTCTCGGCAGTGTAACGGACTCCCCAACCTCGCTGACGCCGACGTCATCGGGGCGTTCCTCACAGGGACGACGTGCAAGTCCCTCGTCCACAAGCTCGGGCGAAAGAGCCCTCGCACCGCGAAGGAGCTGCTTGACATCGCCACGAGTCACGCGGCCGGCGAGGAGGCAGTGGGGGCCATCTTCCACCAGTCGGCCGACCCGAAGGGTAAGCAGACGGAGGAACCGGAGGGAGGCCCATCGGGACCCCCCGCCAAGAAGAAGAAGAAGGGCAAGGGCAGGCGGCACGACGACGAGGCCACCATGGTGGCCACCGCCGACCCGAAGCCGACCTTCAAACCTCCGACTGGGGAGGTCCCCGACCACTTCGAGAAGAAGTGGAACGGGCCATGCCCGAATCACGAGTACCCCGTCAAGCACCTGTACAAGGACTGCTCCCTCATGAAGAAATTCATGACTGGGGGTCCCCGGAAACCGGCGCCCCGACCGAGGAAGTCCGACCAGGCCCCGAAGGAGATGGGGGCGGGTGAGAACGCGGACGCCGACCCCTATCCGGAGCCGAACGGATGTTTGATGATCTTCGGCGGGACGGAGGCGTCGGTGAGCAAAGGACGGGCCAAGGTGGAACGCCGAGAGGTGTACGCCGCCGAGCCGGCAACCCCGACCTTCCTCAAGTGGTCCGAGGCGTCCATCACCTTCGATCGGGCCGACCATCCGCAATTCGTCCTGAGGCTGGGAAAGTACCCCTTAGTGGCCGACCCGGTCATAGGACGCAAGCGCCTCACCAAGGTGCTGATGGACGGTGGCAGCGGGCTTAACATCCTCTACGCCGACACGCTGGATGCCATGGGGATTGACCGAGGACGCATTCATCCAACCGGGGCGCCTTTCCACGGGGTGGTCCCCGGTAAGCAAGCCGTCCCCCTCGGTCAGATCGACCTCCCTGTTACCTTTGGGTCTCCGACCAACTTCCGGACGGAGACCCTCACGTTCGAGGTGGTGGGATTCCATGGATCCTACCACGCCATCTTGGGCCGCCCATGCTACGCGAAGTTCATGGCCGTCCCCAACTACACCTACCTCAAGCTCAAGATGCCTGGGCCGAGGGGGGTGATCACGGTGGGAGCGTCGTTCCAGCGGGCTCACCAGTGCGAGGTTGAAAGCTGCGAGCTGGCATCGGCCATCATCGCGTCAACCGAGGAGCTCGCCCCGATTAAGGCACGCCTCGTCGAAGAGGCGCCCGACTTCACTCGCGGCTTGACGTCATTCGAGCCGCTCGAAGGCACCAAGGAGATTGAGCTGGACCCCGACCACCCGAGTACGAAGGTGGCGCGGATCGGAACCAAGCTGTCTCCCAAATAGGAAGGCGCGGTCGTCGACTTCCTCCGCGCAAACGTCGACGTGTTTGCGTGGAAGCCCTCAGACATGCCGGGCATTCCGAGAGAGGTCGCCGAGCATTCCTTGGACATCCGGCCTAGGTCCCGACCCGTGAAGCAACGCCTCCGGCGCTTCGACGACGAGAAGCGCAAGGCAATCGGCGAGGAGATCGCGAAGCTTCTGGTGGCCGGCTTCATCAAGGAAGTGTATCACCCCGAGTGGTTAGCCAATCCCGTTCTTGTACGAAAAAAGAATGGAAAATGGAGAATGTGTGTTGATTATACTGCTCTTAACAAAGCATGCCCAAAGGATTCCTTCCCTTTGCCACGCATAGACCAGATAGTCGACTCGACCTCGGGGTGCGAAACCCTATGCTTCCTTGACGCGTATTCAGGGTACCACCAAATAGCGATGAAGGAGTCCGACCAGCTCGCGACTTCCTTCATCACCCCGTTCGGATCGTATTGTTACGTGACGATGCCGTTCGGGCTCAAAAACGCCGGCGCCACCTACCAACGGTGTATGCTCAGGTGCTTTGACGAGCTCATCGGACCGACCGTTGAGGCATACATGGACGACATCGTTGTCAAGTCCAAACAGGCCGACCAGCTCGTGGCCGACCTGGAGTGCACGTTCGCCAAACTCAGGGCGAATGACGTTAAGCTCAACCCCGAAAAATACGTTTTCGGGGTACCCAGGGGGATGCTTCTGGGCTTCATCGTGTCCTGCCGAGGGATAGAAGCAAACCCCGAGAAGATTAACGCCATCGCCAAGATGGGCCCGATCCAGAACCTAAAGGGAGTGCAACGGGTCACGGGGTGTCTAGCCGCGTTGAGTCGGTTCATCTCGCGTCTCGGCGAAAAGGTCCTCCCTCTGTACCGGCTCTTGAAGAAGTCCGAGCGGTTCGTTTGGACGGACGAAGCCGAGACAGCACTGAACCACATCAAGGCGGTCTTGACAAATCCGCCGATCCGTCNTTCTCTCGGCAGTGTAACGGACTCCCCAACCTCGCTGACGCCGACGTCATCGGGGCGTTCCTCACAGGGACGACGTGCAAGTCCCTCGTCCACAAGCTCGGGCGAAAGAGCCCTCGCACCGCGAAGGAGCTGCTTGACATCGCCACGAGTCACGCGGCCGGCGAGGAGGCAGTGGGGGCCATCTTCCACCAGTCGGCCGACCCGAAGGGTAAGCAGACGGAGGAACCGGAGGGAGGCCCATCGGGACCCCCCGCCAAGAAGAAGAAGAAGGGCAAGGGCAGGCGGCACGACGACGAGGCCACCATGGTGGCCACCGCCGACCCGAAGCCGACCTTCAAACCTCCGACTGGAGAGGTCCCCGACCACTTCGAGAAGAAGTGGAACGGGCCATGCCCGAATCACGAATACCCCGTCAAGCACCTGTACAAGGACTGCTCCCTCATGAAGAAATTCATGACTGGGGGTCCCCGGAAACCAGCGCCCCGACCGAGGAAGTCCGACCAGGCCCCGAAGGAGATGGGGGCGGGTGAGAACACGGACGCCGACCCCTATCCGGAGCCGGACGGATGTTTGATGATCTTCGGCGGGACGGAGGCGTCGGTGAGCAAAGGACGGGCCAAGGTGGAACGCCGAGAGGTGTACGCCGCCGAGCCGGCAACCCTGACCTTCCTCAAGTGGTCCGAGGCGTCCATCACCTTCGATCGGGCCGACCATCCGCAATTCGTCCTGAGGCTGGGAAAGTACCCCTTAGTGGCCGACCCGGTCATAGGACGCAAGCGCCTCACCAAGGTGCTGATGGACGGTGGCAGCGGGCTTAACATCCTCTACGCCGACACGCTGGATGCCATGGGGATTGACCGAGGACGCATTCATCCAACCGGGGCGCCTTTCCACGGGGTGGTCCCCGGTAAGCAAGCCGTCCCCCTCGGTCAGATCGACCTCCCTGTTACCTTTGGGTCTCCGACCAACTTCCGGACGGAGACCCTCACGTTCGAGGTGGTGGGATTCCATGGATCCTACCACGCCATCTTGGGCCGCCCATGCTACGCGAAGTTCATGGCCGTCCCCAACTACACCTACCTCAAGCTCAAGATGCCTGGGCCGAGGGGGGTGATCACGGTAGGAGCATCGTTCCAGCGGGCTCACCAGTGCGAGGTTGAAAGCTGCGAGCTGGCATCGGCCATCATCGCGTCAACCGAGGAGCTCGCCCCGATTAAGGCACGCCTCGTCGAAGAGGCGCCCGACTTCACTCGCGGCTTGACGTCATTCGAGCCGCTCGAAGGCACCAAGGAGATTGAGCTGGACCCCGACCACCCGAGTACGAAGGTGGCGCGGATCGGAACCAAGCTGTCTCCCAAATAGGAAGGCGCGCTCGTCGACTTCCTCCGCGCAAACGTCGACGTGTTTGCGTGGAAGCCCTCGGACATGCCGGGCATTCCGAGAGAGGTCGCCGAGCATTCCTTGGACATCCGGCCTGGGTCCCGACCCGTGAAGCAACGCCTCCGGCGCTTCGACGACGAGAAGCGCAAGGCAATCGGCGAGGAGATCGCGAAGCTTCTGGTGGCCGGCTTCATCAAGGAAGTGTATCACCCCGAGTGGTTAGCCAATCCCGTCCTTGTACGAAAAAAGAATGGAAAATGGAGAATGTGTGTTGATTATACTGCTCTTAACAAAGCATGCCCAAAGGATTCCTTCCCTTTGCCACGCATAGACCAGATAGTCGACTCGACCTCGGGGTGCGAAACCCTATGCTTCCTTGACGCGTATTCAGGGTACCACCAAATAGCGATGAAGGAGTCCGACCAGCTCGCGACTTCCTTCATCACCCCGTTCGGATCGTACTGTTACGTGACGATGCCGTTCGGGCTCAAAAACGCCGGCGCCACCTACCAAAGGTGCATGCTCAAGTGTTTTGACGAACTCATCGGACCGACCGTTGAGGCATACGTGGACGACATCGTTGTCAAGTCCAAACAGGCCGACCAGCTCGTGGCCGACCTGGAGTGCACGTTCGCCAAACTCAGGGCGAATGACGTTAAGCTCAACCCCGAAAAATACGTTTTCGGGGTACCCAGGGGGATGCTTCTGGGCTTCATCGTGTCCTGCCGAGGGATAGAAGCAAACCCCGAGAAGATTAACGCCATCGCCAAGATGGGCCCGATCCAGAACCTAAAGGGAGTGCAACGGGTCACGGGTGTCTAGCCGCGTTGAGTCGGTTCATCTCGCGTCTCGGCGAAAAGGTCCTCCCTCTGTACCGGCTCTTGAAGAAGTCCGAGCGGTTCGTTTGGACGGACGAAGCCGAGACAGCACTGAACCACATCAAGGCGGTCTTGACAAATCCGCCGATCCTGGTCCCGCCAAACACCGGCGAGCCTCTTCTCCTCTACATCGCGGCAACTACATAGGTGGTGAGTGCGGCGTTGGTGGTAGAGCGTGAAGAAGAGGGGCACGCCCTTAAGGTGCAGCGCCCTGTGTACTTCGTGAGCGAGGTGCTCGGAGACACCAAGACGAGGTATCCGCAGATCCAGAAGCTGTTGTACGCCGTCCTCATCTCCAAAAGGAAGCTCCGCCACTACTTCGACGCGCATCCAGTCATAGTGGTGAGCTCCTTCCCCCTCAGTGAGATTATAAATAACCCTGACTCGATGGGTCGGATCTCGAAATGGGCTATGGAACTGATGGGCCAGGGCATCACCTACGCCCCGCGGACGGCCATTAAGTCCCAGGCCCTCGCCGACTTTGTCACAGAATGGACCGAGGTCCAGCTACCCACAGCCCCTGTCGATCAGGAGTATTGGGTGATGTACTTTGACGGCTCGTTGACTCGGACGGGAGCAGGGGTCGGTTTAGTTTTCGTTTCACCCCTCGGGGTGCGGATGAAATACGTGATCCGACTACACTTCCCTGCTTCCAACAACGCAGCCGAGTACGAGGCCCTGATCAACGGCCTGAAGATAGCTATCGAGTTAGGAATTCGACGCCTCGAGATTCGAGGCGATTCCCAACTCATGGTTAATCAGGTCATGAAAGAGTCAAGCTGCGAAAGCGAGACCATGGCCGCGTACTGCCAGGAAGTACGAAAGCTCGAGGACAAATTCGATGGCCTCGAGCTCCGACACATCAAAAGGCGGTTCAACGAGGCCGCCGACGCCCTGGCTAAGAAAGCGTCCGGACGGGAGCCCGTTCCTACTGGAATCTTCGCCAGTGACCAGCAAAGCCCCTCAGTAAAGCTCCCCAGCGCGGCGCAAGCGGAACCGCGCGACCGAGGCTCCGCGGAACGGAGCGCTCCAGGTTCGAGGGCTGGCGAGAACGGGGCCGAGGTCGCGGAGGGGTCGGGGATCGGCGCCGAGCCGACCAGCCAAGCTCTATCCGACCTGCTCGCTCTCGCCGTTGCAACGCTGACCGAGGACCAGGGACCGGAGCCCGGCACCCCGGATTGGCGGCAACCATTCCTCGACTACTTGCTACGGGAACAACTCCCGACGAGTAAGACGGAGGCCCGCCGTGTTGCTCGGCGCGCCAAGTCTTACGCAATCATAGAGGGCGAGCTGTACCGACGCAGCCCCACAGGAATCCTACAACGGTGCATCCCCTCTGACCAGGGTGAAAAGCTGTTGAGGGACATCCATGAGGGCACGTGCGGCCACCACGCCGCACCTCGCAGCCTTGTCGGAAACGCGTTCCGGCAGGGGTTCTACTGGCCGACGGCGGTGAGGGACGCCACTAAGATCGTGCGCACCTGCGAAGGGTGTCAGTTTTTTGCAAGGCAAACACACCCCCCTGCACAGGCCGTACAGACGATCCCCATCACCTGGCCGTTTAAGGTCTGGGGATTGGACATGGTCGGGCCCCTCAAGAAGGCGCCCGGGGGCTTCGACCACTTGCTTGTCGCCGTCGACAAGTTCACCAAGTGGATAGAAGTCCGACCAATCGCGACAATCCGATCGGAAGAAGCCGTCAAATTCTTCCTCGACATCGTCCATCGCTTCGGCGTCCCCAATTCGATCATCACAGACAACGGAACCCAGTTCACCGGGAAGAAATTCCTGCGATTCTGTGATGAGTATCACATACGGATCGATTGGGCCGCCGTCGCACATCCTCGCACAAACGGGCAAGTAGAGCGCGCGAATGGGTTGATCCTGCGAGGACTCAAACCCCGGATATTCGAGCGTTTGAAAAAGTTCGGAGGACGTTGGGTCGAAGAGCTCCCGGCGGTGGTCTGGAGCCTGCGCACGACGGCGAGTCGCGCGACGGGTTTCACCCCGTTCTTCATGGTGTACGGGTCAGAAGCCGTACTCCCGACCGACCTCGACTACGGGTCCCCGCGTGTCCGCGCCTACGACGACGAGGGCAACCGGACCTCTCTCGAGGACGCGGCCGACCAGCTAGAAGAGGCCAGGGAAGTCGCTTTGGCTCACTCGGCAAAGTACCAACAGTCCCTACGGCGCTACCACGGTCGGCGCATCAGGGGCCGAGCATTCCAGGTCGGCGATTTGGTGCTACGCCTCGTTCAAAGCAACAAAGGTAAACACAAGCTCTCGTCGCCCTGGGAAGGCCCGTTCATCGTCTCCCAAGTCCTCCGACCCGGCTCGTACAAGCTGAAGAACGCAGAAGGAGAGGAATACACCAACGCCTGGAACATCGAACAGCTACGTCGTTTCTATCCCTGATTACTCTAGGCTACCTCCCTATTGTCGTTTAAACGTATTCCTTTCATTTCAAAAGCGACGCCCGACCCTTGCCCGCCGGCCAAGGGTCGGAAGTCACTCGGGGGCAAACCTCCGTCCCCCGGGTCCTTGACCCTCGGCATATTCGCACACCCGAGATTAAGGAAAAAGGGTGCTGGATAACAAAGTGACACGCGCTCACTAGTCGGAATGCCAAAAGGACAAAGGCCCCAGTGGCAACGGTTCAAAAGGCTCACTGGTAAACCGCGTGGCTCGTTTCAGTCTAAGCATACCCTGACGGCTTAATCAAGGAAACGCGAAAGGCTGAGTGTTAGCGACGCAGACGCTTAAGTTCATTACAAAAATGAATTCAACTCTCTAAAAACCAAAAGAAAAGAAAAACTAATCAGGGCGTCCACGGCCCCTCTTCTTCCGCAGTCTTGGTGGCGAGGACGGACGCCAGCGACGACACCTCCTCCTCAAGCGCGGTCACCTCCGCCTCCGTCGTGCCGGGAGCGAACCCTTTGGCGAGGTACTTCAGGCCGATTTCGGAGTAGTGGGAGCGGGCGACGGCGAAGGCCCGGCGCACCTCGATGAAGAGCCCGTCGCTCGCCATGGAACGAGCCCGAGCCGGGATGCGCTCGATGTCGGCGAGCAGCGAGCTTGACCCTCGCTCCGACCGCACTCCAAGGTCGTCAAGCACGACGCCGACCACCGTGCGGAGGGCGTCATGCTCGTCTCCCTCGTGCAGTAGCAGCTCCTCGAGGTTGTGCGCCTCGTTCTCAAGGCGCTCGATCGTCGCGCGATCCGTCGCCGCCGCTTCGGCCAAGGAGGCGCGCTCCGCCTCGGCCTCCTCGCGGGCGCCCCGCTCAACCTCAAGAGCTCGGCCCGCAGCCTCAAGGTCGCGGGTCTGCGCCTCGATGAGCCGCCTGGCCTCGTCACGGTCCGCCGCCACCTGAGCCAACTGGGTGCGAGTCCCTTCGAGAACGGCGTTGATGCGGTCCCGGTCGGCTTGCAGGCGCTCCGTCTCGCGGACCAGGCCCAGCCTGACTTGCTCCCGAGCCGCCGAGTCCCTCTCCCAGGAGATCAGGACGTCGCTCTTGCGCTTGTCAGCGTCATCGGCATGCTCGCACGCCTCCTTGACCCGCCCCCGCAGGGACTCTATCTCCCGGTTGGCCGCAGCCAGCTGCCCTTCGAGCTCACCCCGCGCATCCGCACGGGCGGCGGCGACCTCTCGGCGGGCGGCCGCCAGTTGCTCCCTCAGGGCGTCGCGCTCGACGGTGATCGAGGACAGACGGCCCCACGAGTCCTTCTCCCGGCGCAGGAAGAGAGATTTGTCCCGGCTGCGGGCCATCAGAGACTGCCAAAAACGAATCAGAGTCAGAATCAGCTCGGGAAAAGAAGAAAGAGAAAAAACAAATGAAGGAGTGATTACCTCCCCGCAAGGAATGGCGACGTCGCGGATGGCTTCCAGAGCGGAGTTGAGCGACCGAACCGCCAGCCCGACCCCGGCACGAATCCGGGAGGCCTCGTTGTTCTCCTCGGCGTCGTCCAGCGAAAAGACGACGTCGCCTGAGGCGCGGTCGGTCCAGGTAACGCGAGGGCCCCAAACTCCAAGGGGTCATTCCCTTGCCGGACGATCTCGCGGCCCTCCGGGGCGTCAGCTGCAGAACGGGCCTCCTGACCCGAGCTCGACCCCGCGGTCCCTTCTCCCGCGAGAGCGTCCTCCATTCCCGCCTCATGGACCAAAGGTGCGGGGGAAGAAGGCGCCATCACCTCGCCCAAACCAGGCAATGGGTCGGTCAGGGCGGCGGTGGCGTCCGGCTCGGGGACGACCTCCTCCTCCTCGCGGTCGGCAGCATTCTCGGGACCTCCTCTCCTTCGCCCGTCCTCTCCTCGGACAAAAGCCCGACCGCTTGGGCCGAGGGGATGGGATCCTCCTGATCACGACCGGGACCGGAGGGCACCAGCCCCTCTTCCCTGGACGCACCTCCGACCGGCGCGGCCATCTCAGGCAGCACCACGTCTTCCGCTCCGACCAGATCACCCGCGGGCGGAAAGCACAGCCCAACGAGGGCCTCCGGAACCGCCCCGGCCGAGAGCGCGGACTCGGCGCCCGACACCGCAGCGAGCTGCTGCTGGGGAAGGAGCGGGTCGAGCACCCTCTCCACCAGGGGGTCGCCCAGGTTGATCCCTCGGCTCGTCGCCACCTCGGAGATCTGGCGTGCAAGCCGCTTGACCGGCGCCAGTCCCAAAGGAGCCACCTGACTTCCCCTCCTGCGAACAAAAGGAAACCTCACACACGCGCCTCGACGGAGGCGAGGAAGATGAACGACAGAGGGGAAAGGGACTTACCGGTCCGACACGGGAAAACCTCGGGACGGCCGCTTGGCCCGGATCGCCCCTTGGTGGAGCCCGCCCTCGGGCCGGCAAGCTCGCGCCGCGAGAGACCTCGCGCGGCGACTGGGTCGGCGGTGGCGCAGGCGGGGTACCGCGGCCACCCGACGTTCCCGTGGTCTCCGGCGCGTCCCGATCGACCGTGGACTCGCGCCGGGAGTTCGGAGAACTCCACCCGGATCCGATGAAGGACTCCGAAGCGAAATCAAAACCTCCCTCGAAGGAGCCCTGATCCTCGCTCCACCGCCCGTCTTGCCGGGCGTGCAGACGTCGCTGGCGGTACTCCTCCTCGGCCTTCTCGCGGGCCAGTCGCTTCCTCTCCTTCTTCGCCTCGGCTTCCGCCTTCTTTAGACGGGCGGCCTCCGCTCGCGCGCGGTTCGAGGCCCGAACGGCCGCGTCCTCAGGGAACGGGGGCCGAGAAGGTTTGTAGACCAGGGGGTGCTAAAGAAGAAGAAACTCAGGTGGCTCGCCGGATTCAAAAATGAACAACGAAGACAAAAGAAAAACCCCAACGACTTACCGGGATGAGGGACTCGCCCGTGGGGCGCATGACGGGGTGATCCGGCATCGGATACGCCGCGGACTCGCGCTGCACCGCTTCGCGAAGGCGAGCACTCACCTCCTCATCTGAGAGGACCCCGACCGACATCACCGACCCTGTCTAGTCCGCCGCCAGGGTCATCTGATCCAATCGCAGCCGGCGGGCCATCAGAGGGAGGACGCGACGCGAGTGGTACGCCGTGATAATCCCGGGGCCGGTGACTCCCAGCTCGCGAAGGCGGACGACCGCGGCGCGAAGTCCGGTCAGGTGTGGCCGATCCGTCTTGAGCGGGCCCCAATGCCAGCAGCCCGGCCGCCCCTCGATGAGCCTCCCTGTGAAGGCCGGGAAGGGAGCGTCCGGGTCACTCCGCAGATAAAACCACCGGGGGTGCCACCCCTTGTTGGTGGTAATCCATGGAAGCTGGAGGTAGTTCTCGCCCTGGCCTGAGCGTAGTCTGACCCCGGCGCAGCCGTGTGGCCTCGGCCGCCCCTCCTTCTTCACCTCCTCGACATAGAAGTAAGACCTCCAGAGGTCGAAGTGAGGGTCGATTCCGAGAAACCCCTCGCACAGGGCGACGAACACCGCCACATGAAGCAGCCCGTTGGGGTTGAGATGTTGAAGCTCAATCCCGTAATAGTGGAGGAGTCCACGGAGGAAGGAATGAGGATTAAGCCCCAAGCCCCGCTCATGGAAGGGGACGAAGGACACCACATACCCGTCGGACGGGGAGGGGACTTCCTCATTGCCCGGCGCCATCCACTCCACAAGGTCGGTCCGCGGGCACAGGAGCCCGCGCTCCACCAGATGCTCAAGCTCGCCTTCGATGGCGGAGGAACGGGACCAGGCCATGGCTGGGAAGCGAGGAAGGCGATGGACAAAGGGGAGAAAGGTACGGGCTTTCTTTTTGCAGGCGGCGGCGGCGATTCACGGGGCAGGCAAGCGAAGGAAGAAGAAGAAGCCTCCGGCCCCCTCCTCTCCGCCTTAAATAGGCAGGTAAGAGAGTAGGCGGGACGCCTCGGGTCTTCCGCCTGCGCCGCGGCTCATAGGGCCCACACGGCCCACGACGCGCGCCCCCGATCGCCCACGTCTCCCATGTCCGGGGACTCGCGCCCGGGCTCTCTCACTCTTTCTCTCTCTAAGCCTTTCGCATTCCATACACTGCCTCCCTTTTGTTTACTCCGCATTCGCTCCCGTTTCCTTTTCTTGCGTGTTTGTTTTTTCAGGAAAAATAAAACGACCTTGGGCCGTTCCTGGGCCGGAAGGTCACGACGCGGAACCAAGAAAAACAGCCCAAGAGTTCGAAGGCCGGCCCTAGGGTCCGACGGCCGCTCTGAAGCGCCCGAGCGAAGGGGCAGAAACGGGCGGGCCCGCTAGAGGCCATAGCCTCGGCACACGAGTGCCGAGGACGCCCCGACCTGCGTTCGAGCCTAAGACTCCTGACCCCATGTATCTCCTCGAAGAGAGGCAACGAGCCCCTGTGGTCGGTCGAACGATCACGGGAACTAAGGGGGTCGGGATCTCTGGGGATTTCCGAGGTCGATCACCAGTTGATCCGACGGTCCTCTCTCGGAGGAGGACCGAGGCCTCGCTCGATCTAGCCCGTTAGTAGCTCACCGGGAGCCGTGTTTCGGCCTAAGTGGCAAAACGCGAGGCGTGCCCTAACCTTCCGTCCCGCGGAGGGATTGCGTGAGGGGAAAACGATAAAAAGACGAAACGGCC
>CM014272.1:54839487-54860274 GCA_004135705.1 Alloteropsis semialata
GATCTTTGTCGGATACCAGTGTTAGGGGTATCCAATGACAGCGAGTTAAGAATTAAAAGCCTCGACGACACAGCCGTTCAGATACGACCGCACCTCAGCCGATCCTGCGAAAGGGTCGACGTGTCCGTCTCACCCGACCATCGCAAGGGTCGGACGTCCCTATCTAATTTACCTCCACCCGAACAGAGCAGGCACGCGCGGGCGCATACGTGTGCGTCGGTCTTGCGCGGCGCGAGGAAGCAGCGGTGCCAGAGAAGCAGCAGAATAGCGGCAGCAATTATTTCCCCCAGCATGCATGCGCTTGCATGACTCCCTCTCCTCTTTTTTGTCCAGCCGAAGGGCCATGCAGTACATGCATGCCTGCGTGAGTGCACCACTACTCCCATGCATGCGTGAGTAAATCCGCCCCCGGCTCACTACGGGCATCCGCAATTCTGCGCGCATGCACTCAGCTAGCTGGCGCCATCCCATTCACATCGTCTCACGTATGTACTAGGCCGGCACCAGAGTAATCAACGCCACCAACGCTATCTCTCCCATCAATCTCTTTCTCTTCGGTTAGAAAGCGGGCAGCCGCAGGCCGCGGCTCGGACGCCCCCGAGTAGATTCACGCCTCGCCCGACTAGTTTGGGACTCGCCCGACTAGTTTGGGCCCCGACCGACCCCTCGTCCACCTCGTTCGACAAGAATCACGTCTCGACCGACAGGTTCTCGTCTCGCCCGACAGGCTGCTACCATCGCTCGACAAGCTGCCCCTTCGCCCGAGGAGTTGCTCCTTCGCCCGGCAAGGTGCTCGCCCGACCAGTTTTCCGCATCGCCCGACAAGAATCACGACCCGTCCGGCAAGACTCCGATTCGCCCGACTAGTCTCCGTCTCCGACTGGTTCCACTCTTCGCAACGAAGCAACCTCCGAGAAGACCGTAACACCCAAAGTCAAGCTGCTGCACTGTGCCAACCACTCCCTGACGCAACTGACACCAGCAGGACATGGCTACAGCGCTCGGAAGGACGACGGGCCCCACAGCATGGGCAGGCACGCCTCCTTTTTTCCCGTTTTACCCTTTGACTGTACTTTTCTACAGCCTTCCCTTGAGATATAAAAGGGAAGCCTGGGCCTCCTGCGAGGGGCATGGACTCTTTTCCTCCTCTCTCCTGGGCCTCCTACGGGAGGCAGGGAGCCTCTTTTCTTTCCCGAGGAGTACTCTCCCTCGACCTTCTTCTTCCTCCAGCCGGTCACTGGACCGAGCTCGATTCACGCACCAGAGACTTGGGAAGCTCTCCCTCTCTCGCCCATTTGTACCCCCTACTACAAACCAGTGCAAACAACACGAGCAGCACGAACTGGACGTAGGGTATTACACCCCATGGGTGGCCCGAACCAGTATAAACCCCCGTGTCCTTTTGCACTACCATCCGAGGCCCGACGCGCGCTCCACGATTTTATTACTTGCCGGCGGTAAAGAACCCCGACAGTTGGCGCCCACCGTGGGGCCTTTGCGCGTCATGACTTTTTCCTTGCAGGTTTCGGATGGCCAACCAATCTCAACTCCGTTGTTATCTTCGACTCATGCTCCGCGTCTTTGCGGACTTCCTCAACATCGCCTCCCCGGCTCGGGACCCCGACCGGTGACGAGCCCGACTGCGCCAGCCGGATCGACAAGCGGGCCCCAACGCCGACCGAACGGCGGCTGCGGCGGCCGACCAACCCAGCGCGCGGCGACCGCGACCCCAACCGGCGGCAGAATCGACCCAGTCCTGCCGCGTCTTCCAAGTGCCAGCACGGCACCGTCAACCGCGGCGACGACGGCGACGGCACCGACGGCACCGTCAACCGCGACGACAACGACCGCGGCACCGTCAACCGCGGCGACGACGGCGACGGCACCGACGGCCTCAACAACGACCTCGACGCCCTCGACCGCGATAATAACGACGGTCGCGGTGCCGACGACGGCGGCGGCGCCAACGACCACGGCGAGGTCCACGTCCATACTACGCACAGGCAGGCGTATGGGCCTGGAGGGCCTCGCTCGTCGACCACCAGCAGCAGCACATGCGAGGCAGGATCGTATGTGCCGACGCAGCTGCGTAGGTGACGCGCTCGGCCCCGGCAATCGTGCGTGCCGGACAGCTCCGCAGATGGATCAACGCGTGTACACGCAAACACGGCATGATGGCGCACGGACCCGCACCAGACGAGGACGTCACAATGCTACGCAGCCAATCCATCTACATGGATACACGGTCAAACAATGAGTTTACTTTTCCTATTTCTGATTTTCCTTGTCAGATTAAATTGGCCACATCGTATCTTTATACGTTTAGCAATACATGGAAGCTAACATATGCTGCACGGAGTTTGGCTCGACCACCAATAGTTTTGCAGATACCTGCGTACCACCGTACATGCATGGATCGCAGGATCGGCGGCGGCTATGTACGCTACCACAGCTTTCGGTGTCAAGCTCAACCACTCGGCGGTCTCTGTGACCGCGACCAAGGCTTCACGGACTCTGCAGCCACGACAACCACGGCGCCGGCAACCGCGACGACGGCGGTGGTGGTAGCGCCGACGGCCGCAAGGACGACTACAGTGCCGGCAACCGCGACGATGGTGGCAGCAGCGGCACCGACGGCCACAACGACGGCCATGCCGCTGCGGGCAGCGACGACGACGGTGGCAACGGCGCCGAGTGGTTGGCCGGGCGAACGTCACCTCTCGAAAACTACTCGGGCGAACCGAAGGCTACTCGGATGAGTTGAAAAACCACTCGGACAACCACTCGGGCGAAGCAACCACTCGGGCGGATCGCAAACCACTCGGACCGAAGCCACTCGGGCTCGACCGGCGTGGGTACGCACGCGACCCAACCGGCGTCGGCAACTCGAGTGTTGCCACTGCCCGCGCGGGCTGCCTGGAGGAAGCGGCCTGGAAGCTGTGCCAGCCGAGCTCGGGCACACGCGCACGCGCTGAGCACGCCGCCCGCCCCCGCGCTCAAAGAAACCTAGCTGATGTCTCATTCCTCTCGCTTTGACAAACGGAGGCCTAAGCAAAACAGAAACTAGCAAGAAGCCTCGTCCTCCCCTCTATTTTCTCTATATGCATTAAGCATCTCCTGGACGTTACGTGTACACGTGCATACATCACGTGGGCAGCCGGCCGGCCATGCATGCATGGCACGAAAAAATGGCACTGGCTGGGCGTCGCTTTCTACGTCCACCTGCTCCTGACTAAGCTGCGCGACTTCGGCCGGACACTCAGCAGCGACACCGATAACGACGACCGCAGCACGACAACGGCGACCACGACGCCGTCAACCGCAACCACAGCGGCGGCAGCAGCACCGACAGCCGCAAGGACGACCACGACACCATCAACGGCGACCACGACGACGGCAACGGCGCCGATGGCCGCGGCGACGCCAACAACGCCCATAGCGCCGCCGGCTGCGACGACAACGGCGCCGATGGCCACAGCAACGCCGATGGCAACCGCGACCCCGCCGACAACGAAACCGACGACGAACGGCGGCATGGCGCCCTGCGGCCGCACGCCTTCCAGCAGCGGCGTCGACGGCTGCGGCGTCACCGACGGCGACCACGGCGCCGCCAACACCAACGGCCACGACGACGCCCATAGCCCCGCCAGCAACGACGACGACGGCATCAGTGGCCGCAGCGACGCCGACGACAACACCGACAACGACCGAGGCGGAGTCGACTCGGGCGAATCGAAAACTGCTCGGGCAAAAACTACTCGGGCACCACGGCTTGAGGGACGTGACGAGGACGGCAAAAACTACTCGACATGATCCACCACATCGTCTGGCACCTGTTCCACCCGAGCCACCACGACCGGGACCTCGTCACGCGCTACTACGACGCCTACCTCGCCGGCGCCGCACAGCGCGTCGGCATCCAGCAACGACGGCCCCGAGCACGTGCAACGGCCGAGCTGCGACGGCCCCGACCTCGACTCCACCGACCTCGACTCCGAACAACTCGGCCGCGCCTCCAAAGGAGTGCGTCGCCCCGACCTCGACTCCGAACGACTCGGCCGCGACTCCAAAGGAGTGCGCCGCCCCGACCTCGACTCCGAACGACTCGGCCGCGCCTCCAAAGGAGTGCGCCGCCCCGACCTCGACTCCGAACGACTCGGCCGCGCCTCCAAAGGAGTGCGCCGCCCCGACCTCGACTCCGAACGACTCGGCCGCGCCTCCAAAGGAGTGCGCCGCCCCGACCTCGACTCCGAACGACTCGGCCGCGCCACCCGTGGAGTGCGCTGCCCCGACTCGGATGGCTCGCTCGACTCAGCCTCAACGACGAAACGCTCGAGCAGCTAAATTTTACTACGATCCTTCGTATTTCCATGCACTTCCTTTTATAGTCCCGCATGCCTCTTTTGGGTGTCGCTAAAGTACTCGGGTAGCGCTGGCCTCATCCGTGAAACCTCGTCCCACGTGCCGCCTACACCTAAGCCTCCCCCGATGAGCAGTGTAGTCTGCGGCAAGCCGTCCTCTCCGCGAGCAGTGGTCAGTGGGACTAGGAGCTCAAACGTGATAAGCTAACTACCCGAGGAAATACGTAGCCTAATAAAGGCGGGGCGTGCGCGACTTTTCGTTGGTTACGAGTAAATCCCGACTTCTCGCTTTACGCAACACTTTTGCATTACACTGTTTTTTGCAGCTTGGCATGGCAAGTTCCGGCGAGCTTGCTGCAACGCCTACATGCAGGGAACGGCACCCTTCGTCTCGCCCGACCTCAGAGCGCGGGGTCGAGCGTACGCGTGTGATCGTTTTCCGAAAAGCACTCTTCGAACTCTCTAAACTAAGCGGCTCCCGCCGGCCCTGACGGCCCCTCGCAGCCCTGCGCTCGGGGGCTGGGCACTGGGACGGACGACTTCGACAGTCGACCTGACAGGTGATTCCAACGGGGGTTCGAAGGCTGGCCCGTCGAAGGGTTCAACAGCCGCCCCCGGGCACCTTGTCGAGCGAGAGGCAGTGAAGGATGGGTCCCAGCGGCCAGTACTCTGGCGCACGAGCGCCACGAGCATCCTGAAACGCGTTCGAGTTCTGGTGGAAAGAAAGATCATGGTTTTTCCTCCGACGGAAAGGCAGCGAGCCGCTGGGTCCGGTCGAACGGACTTGGTAACTAGATGATCTCACCACTAGGAATTTGAGGTCGATCACAAGCTGATCCATCGACTCCCCGCCGAAGGGGCGTTGGGCCTCACTCGAACCTACCCGTTTGTAGCTCAACGAGAGTCGTGCTTCGGCCTGCGTGGCAAAGTGCGATGCATCTCTTACCCTCCTTCCTATCGCACGGGAAGCATGAGGGGAAAAAACGCAAAAAGCCAAAACGAATCCCCGTCCGGACCCAGGTCTCGGGATGCACACAGGTCAGAGTCGTAAACAGGGACCAATAGAATGGTCGCATAATTCGCAACAAATCACTACACAAATGCCATAAACCTGCGAGCGAGTGTACCACTCGCCCACAGGCTCGGGGGCTACACCCGGCGGGTGCGCTCGCGCGCCCCCACCCGAAACTCCACCGCTTTCTCGACATCACGATAATTCAGCCCGCAAGCGAGTCTACGACTCGCTCCCAGGCTCGGGGGCTCCTGTCGGATACCAATACTAGGGGTATCCAATGACAGCGATTAAGAATTAAAATCCCCGACGACACAGCCGCTCGGATAGACCCCCTGCGCAAAAGACGGCGTGCCCGCCTCATCCGACCCTCGCGCAGGGCAGCTATCCTTTTACTCTATAATTTAACTCCACCCGAACACGCATGGGCAGGCATGCAAGAACATCGCCTGAAAATGCATACATACGTATATGCATGCATGGGTGCTTACGTGAGTACTCATGCCTGCATGCATGCCTGCTTTTCCAATCAATGCATTGCATCCACTCTACTCTCTCTCTCTAATATGCATGCACCGAAGCCACCCTGCATGCAGACCACTCGGGCAGCACAGCATGCAGACCACTCGGGCAGCATAGCACGTCAACCAGTCGGGAACAGCAGGAGCTTCGCCCGACAAGCTACTCCCTCGCCCGACGAGCAGCACGGCAGGAAAGCAAGCTGCTCTCTCGCTCGACGAGCTGCACCACCGCCCGACAGGTCTCCGCTCGCCCGAGTAGTCTCCGTGCCCGACGAGCTGCTCCTTCGCCCGACAGGACTCCGATTCGCCCGACAAGATCTCCGTCTCCGACTGGTTCGCTCCTTCGTAACGAAGCAACCTCTGAGAAGACCGTAGCACCCGAAGTCAAGCCGCTACACTGTGCCAACCACTCCCTGACGCAACTGACACCAGCAGGACATGGCTACAGTGCTCGGAAGGACGACGGACCCCACAGCATGGGCAGGCACGCCTCCTTTTTTCCCGTTTTACCCTTTGACTGTACTTCTTCTACAGCCTTCCCTTGAGATATAAAAGGGAAGCCTAGGCCTCCTGCGAGGGGCATCGACTCTTTTCCTCCTCTCTCCTGGGCCTCTTGTGGGAGGCAGGGAGTCTCTTTTCTCTCCAGAGGAGCGTTCTCTCCGGAGCTTCTTCTTCCTCCAGCCAGTCACCGGACTAGGCTTGTACACACACCAGAGACTTGGGAACTCGTCCCTCTCTCGCCCTGTTTGTATGCCCCACTACAAACCAGCGCAGATAACACGAGCAGCACGAACTGGACGTAGGGTGTTACTCCCCGGAGGCCCGAACCAGTATAAATCCTTGTGTCCCCCTTTTGCGCAACCGTCCGAGGCTCGACGCGCTCTCCACGATTATATTACTTGCCGGCGGTAAAGAACCCTGACACGCGCGCACCCCCGAGTGACATCCGAGCGGGCATCAAGAAGGAGCCTACACGGAGAACCACCTGTCCTCCGAGCAGGCTCGGGGGCTACTGTCGGATGTCAATATCCGACCCTCTCACCGACGGGTGGGACCTCGCTGTTTCGGGAAGGAGACGAGCGTAAGCAAACCCATAAACAAGGAGGACATCGGATAGGAGGGGGGCCGACCTCTCTCCGCCTCGGCCGACCCATCTCCGCCTCGGCCGACCTGGCTCCGCCTCGGCCGACCCATCTCCGCCTCGGCCGACCCGGCTCCGCCTCGGCCGACCCATCTCCGCCTCGGCCGACCTGGCTCCGCCTCGGCCGACCCATCTCCGCCTCGGCCGACCCAGTTCCGCCTCGGCCGACCCCTCCTCGCTCCGGCCGGCCCCTCCCGCTTCGCCCGACCCTACCCCGGCTCGGCCGGGTCCGTGCCAGGCCAAGTGTCATGGGTCAACAGGGGGGACCCGGAACGAGAGGGGACCGGGAGGACGCATCGCCGCATATCTACCGCGCCGCCTACTAGCATTAACGGGCCACGCCGCGCCGCCCACCGTGGCAGAAGGATGTAACTGTTCCAGCCGCCCCGCAGGCGCCGCGGAGCGACGTGCACGACCCTAACAAGCTCGGGATTAGGACCTACTCCAACAGCGCCCACAGTGTCCCGCAGGCGGCGGGGCTTCTCCAGCAAGCTTCTTATTATTCATCATTTTGTTGAACACGCCTTGTACAGGTCTCCCCCGGAGGTATAAAAAGAAAAATAAGGCCTCAGGGGAGGACAACGAACGACCGGTGAAAAACACACACTCACTCACATTTAGACACTCACAGAGACTTGAGGCCTCTCCTCTCTCTCGACGGCTTGTAACCCCTACTACGAGCAACACGAGTAACACAAGCAGATCGACACTGGACGTAGGGCGTTAGTGCCTGAACCAGTATAATTCCTTGTGTCCTCTCGCGAACCATCCGAGTCTAAACGCGCAATCCACTAAATTTACTAGTTGGTCATTTCTTACACCGACACTATATATAAGAACAATAACTACATTTCTTTACTATGTTTACATGTAGTAGCCGTACTACCTTTTGACTCTGCTTTCAATCATGAACTAAAAACATGATTGAATTATCCATTCATTTACTAATTTTATCATTTATTTTTATCAAAACGATGAATCAATATACATAACACACCAATCGGTTGACATCTACTAAAACCCAAAAGTCAATGAATTTCTAAGAAAAAGGATGTAGTGTTCGAACAACCATTGTCATAAAAATATTTAAATTTAATATTAGGCGATCAATTTGATTTTGGATTGCGTTTTATTTTTTATTCGGTTCACAGAGATGAGCCACCTTCTGTCCGCTCTTTCTTATTGATGTGCGTAGAGATCAAAAGTTTAGAGAAGTGAGAACCCTTGTTGAGCTTTCCATTATGCTTGTTAAAACAAATGTGCACACCATACATGGTGTTCTTTACAAGCTTCTCAAATTGGTGCCGGTGCTTCCTGTTGCAACTGCAAGTGTTGAGACAATATTTTTTCTGCCATGAATTATGTGAAGAACAAATTGAGAAATAAGTTGAGGATCAATACTTAAATGGTTGCTTGGTCACATTTATCGAGCATGAGTTCTTTTTGCAAGCCAAAGAGTGTGATATCATTAACCGCTTCAAGTCATGAAAGAATGCAAAATTAAAGCCACTCTTTCAAGCTATCATGAAGGAACTGTTTAATGTTAGAGTTGCAACTAGAGCTGATCTGTAATTTTCTTTATACATTCTGTATTTTACTTTTGTTTTATGCATGTCTTTTAGTTGAACAACTTGTGACTTGATTTATATCTTTGATTACCAGTATCGACACATTATGATCTTTTTTTTTATTGTTCATCACTTTTTTTTTGTAAGAAGATGGGAATACCCAAGTCTAAAATTCTGGCTCCGCCAATGTAGGTGACGTGCCCGTCGACAGCGAGGCACTTGGTTTATCTCAAAATCGAAACATAAGGCTCAGTCTCTATGATGTGTTTATTGGGGTTGAGTTTTCGCGTATGTATAAGCGATGGAAAGTGTACTAGTGTTAAAAAAAAAGGAGAGGGACACATGCATAGCAGCATAGGCGCATAACACGTTCTGGAAAGAGAGAAAGGGTAAAACGAAAAAAAAATCACGAAGCAGTGCAATAATACTCGCCTTTAAATCCGAAGCTCCATTTGTCTTGGCAACGAAGATAAATTGGGTGAAAGACCCTCACAGCAAGTTCCTTTTCTTTCTTTTAGTTACCTGCTCAATTGCAACTGGATCTGCGGCATTTTCACATAAACAAATCAGGCAATGCTGAATCGTCCGGTCTTCTTTGGCTGGAGCCCGGATAGCTCGCACGCACACTCTTGTAGTGACTTGGCAGGTCCACAACGTCATCTGCTAATCCTGTCCCTTTCGATTTGCAACTCGAACTTCGAATCGCCCGAACAGGCTCGCGCAGTCCGCCGATCCCGTAACGGCGTCGCCACCACCGGCCCACCGCGCGCCCGCGCCAGCGCCACGCACCCTCCTCCCCGTCCCGTGACGCCGAGGCCCCACCTGCCCCCCGTTCCCCGCAACCTTCCAGACAGAAAAAAAGGACCTTGCGCCGGCGACGGCGAGCGGGCGGCACGCATTCGCCCCGGCTTCGGAGAGCTCGCTTCCTCAGTTTAATCTCTCTACGAACCCCCAGAACTTGGTGGGGATCCTCGCGCGTCGCCGTGCACACGTTGGGATGGCGGCGGCGGTGGGGAAGCGCGTGCTCGACACGGGCTGGCTCGCCGCGCGCTCCACCGAGGTCGCGCTCACTGGCGTGCAGCTCACCACCACCCAGCCGCCGTCTGCCGACCCCGACCCCGACCCCGCCGCGCCGTGGATCCGCGCCGCCGTCCCCGGCACGTACGTGCTCGTCCTCTTTCCCCCTCGGACGATTCTCCTCCCCCCGCGAGTGTCCTGCCGTAGCTTCCAGCTCGGATTCAAGGGGATCCTTGCTTGTTGTTTCCATGGAGCAATTAATGCGTGCTTCTCCTGTAGAATACTGAGATTGCGTGGTGGTCCTTGCTTGTATACAGTATACTGTACTGCCGAAGCTACTAGTACAGTAGTACTAACGTCGGATGATTCGTGATGCCAGTGTGCTGGGGACGCTGCTGAAGAACCAGCTCATCCCCGACCCCTTCTACGGGCTCAACAACCAGGCCATCGTCGACATCGCCGACTCCGGGAGGGAGTACTACACCTTCTGGTTCTTCACCACCTTCCAGTGTGCCCCGGTGCGTGAAACGCACCAGTTCTCCTAACATTTGCTCATCGTGTTGTCCTATAATGACGAATGCTGCATGATTCCGACTGTCTGCCTGCACCAGTTGGAATTGGAAAAGGAATTGTTCCAAACTTTTACTGTACACTTCTTGATTCGGCACAGTAGTACTGTAGTGTTGGCTGTGCCTAAGCGGCTGCTCCCTCGGCCAGCAGTTTAAGCTGTCTGCTGCTGAACTGAGTTAAATTGTGCATATCAATAGACTTCTCTTGTTGCATTGCCTTATGGCCCATTTCCCATTTTGGCAGAATATCATTCGTTAGAGTACGTAAGACTACTGCATTATGCATAAGAGCACTCTAGTAACGTGGCATTACTTGATAAAATATGTTCTTACCTTAGTAACACATACCAAACCTGTGTAACCTGGCAGTAAATGTTCTCTCTTTGGCAATAAAGTTCAGGCAATCGTTTTCCTAAAAAAAAAAACACCCATGTAACCTAACTACCTAAGGATGCATGCTCAATTGATAAACTTTTCATTCACTACTGCTTGTACAGAAGCCCTTTTTGGAAGTAATACAGTAGCTATGGTGGCGTAGCTGTTTGCCCTTTTCCTTGTTCAAACTGTCAGCTTTAATGATTGTTAAATACTGAGACTGTTCCTAATTGTTTGAACTCATGATTTGTTGCCTTTTGCGACAGGTAGTTTTGTACACTTCAGCACATCTACTTGTTTTGGTGTAGTCTTGTGTCTAAACCACTTAACATGTCAATATCTTTTTTGTTACTTTTATCTTTAGTCAGGAAATCAGCATGTGACTTTAAACTTCCGGGGAATAAACTACTCAGCAGAAATGTACTTAAACGGGCACAAGGAGGTACTTCCAAAAGGAATGTTCCGAAGGCACAACATTGATATTACTGATATCCTCCATCCTGATGGTAACAATCTGCTTGCTGTCCTTGTTCATCCTCCTGACCACCCTGGCAGAATTCCTCCTCAGGGAGGCCAGGGTGGTGATCATGAGGTTAGTCTCACATCCTTCAGGTTAATATGTAGCTTTAATCCATTTGCACATGATTTGCAATTTGGAATGGAATGTCCCATTCTATCGTAACGTGCAAGATCTGGATTGTGTTTTGCTCCTTTTCTTACAAAGCTTGAATAAGATTGCATTGCCTATTTGCCCATGTATTTTTTTCTCAAGGTGTTTCAGTTCAGTTGCCATGTTATTATACCAAAACTAATTCACCTTACTTCATCGAAGTGCTGAAAAGTGAAAACCATAGGTGCAACACACAATGACTTGCACATAACTAATTCACCTTGCTTGAATTAGAATATTTGCTATCTGAGATGCTAGCTTCATTAAATGTGTTCAAAGCATAGGTGCAAGTGCAACACACTAGCTTCATCAAAAGTGGCAGTTCAAGTGGGAGATTAGTACATATTTAGCCAAATTATCAAAAGTTAGACCAATTGCAAGATGGAGGCTCAGCAACCCCTTATGTTGATTTTGGATCCACCCCTGCTGATGAATTTGGGACATGCTTTGTGCTTTGCTTATTTAGCTGTGCAGGCTGCTATAACTATGAAGCTGCACTTGTGGATTGAATATTGCATTAGCTATTGGGAAACCCTTCTCCCTTCTAGAAGTGAATTTTCATTATGATCCTGTTGCACAAGTGACTATCATGCTTTACCATTTGTATATATTCACGAATAGCAAAATTTACGTTTTACCACAACTACTTTTGAAAGGAATATTGTTGGTTAAAGGGGCTACTAATTCATGACTACACATTTCAATGTGGTCATTTCAGATTGGGAAAGATGTTGCTACACAATATGTTGAAGGATGGGACTGGATATGCCCAATAAGGTAGTTAGCTATTTCTGTGTGGTAATGCTACATGCATGATTAGCTGATCTGTGGTCACCTAAGATGTACCCTACATTGTTGAGTTTCTAAAATTATTCCAATTGGTTTCAATGAAGATCAGAAACTATATACTACTGAAGAGACTACTGTCAATATCTGATTTCTTTCTGTGCTTTCGGATCACCTTTGACAAATTATTTAAAAATCGCTGCTAGATTTAGTTTCTTCTGCACTTACGCTAACCACTCACAATAGTTTTGTTTTTACTGATTTTGCAGCAGCATTTTTTTTTGGTTCCTGTTTCAATCTGGTTCTACTGTTTCCAACACTAGTAGTTTCCAACATTTCTCTCTCTTTTTTGGCATCCTAGGGATCGAAACACGGGTATCTGGGATGAGGTATCAGTTTCCATAACTGGGGTGAGTCCATGAATCCTTCATCCTTTTTAATAGTATTTTATCCATCTTTCATCATATGTGTATGTCACCATGGATATACGAAGAGGATCTGCAAAAAGAAGAAACTGCTGAACTTTAATCTTTTAAGTACTCCCATTTTCTTTTTTTTTCTCTGCAAAGATCTTTAAATTAATCCAAGTACTTATATCGCTTTTTTTCACTGCAGCCTGTGAATATAACGGACCCTCATCTGGTTGCAACTTTTCATGATGATTTTAAGAGGTCATACCTACATTGTACACTTCAGTTAGAGAACAAAAGTTCCTGGATTGCAGATTGTACCTTGAAAATACAGGTTTCAACTGAACTTGAAGGGAATATTTGTTTGGTGGAACACCTTCAAAGTTATGCAATCACAATCCCTCCTCACTCAGATCTAGAGTACACCATTCCTCCTGTAAGTATTTTCTTGTTGTTCAAGCTACTAATGTACTGAGGCGTTACTTAGCTACTTTTCTTACTTTCACCATATACTCAGCCAGTTGATGAATTGTTTGTTCTGTGTTGCCAAAATGTCTTGTTGCAACCGCTTGATCCACAGTAAAAACATCTGAAACTACAAATGCAGCTTTATCATTTATGTGTGTTGCCAATCAGCGATGCCATTTAAAGCACTATGACACCAGATTTCCCACATTATTGTGTACTTGTATTAGCTAAGGAACTCCCCTCTTCATGTCCTGCCTCGTAACCATAAAACACCCAATGCTACTTAAATCATGGCTGCACAATTCTAATCTGTAATAATTTTGCCTTCAAATATTCTCAAATGATGGCACTTCTATTAGGAGGCCTTTTTAAAAAAAGCCTCATATGCAAGTTGGTTCACTTTACTAAATAAACATATTTTGAGTTATTCGGGCCTTTTTCAAAGGCTCAAAGATTCAAACTGGTTGACATTGTTACATATGGAATATGAACATTTGTAGTTATTCTTCTATAAGCCAAATCTGTGGTGGCCAAATGGTATGGGAAAACAATCCCTATACAACGTTGAGATTAGTGTGGATGTCAAAGAATTTGGAGAGTCTGATTCCTGGAGCCATTATTTTGGATTCCGCAAGATCGAGAGTACAATTGATGATTCTACTGGTGGGAGGTAACTAGTTTTTAATGAATTGCCCAAAAGATGTCTATTAAATATTTAACCTTCTGAAAACCTGGTGATGCAAATGTTGATGATCTCCAGGATCTTCAAGGTGAACGGTAAACCTATTTTTATCCGAGGAGGGAACTGGATATTGTCAGATGGCCTTCTTCGATTAACAAAGAAGAGATATATGACCGACATCAAGTTCCATGCTGACATGAACTTCAATATGCTTCGCTGTTGGGGTGGCGGATTAGCAGAGAGGCCTGATTTCTACCATTTTTGTGATATCTATGGTCTGATGGTATGCTTGAGTTTATCACCCTGTCAATTGGTTGTCATGTTTTCCAAATTATGAATATTGGGTAGTGAAAAAAGCAAAAAAAAACTTTTAAATAATATCATCCAATTGTTACTTAGGATTCTGTAAAATGCCGGTAACCAGCTGGTTCCTGGGATTTTCTTTCCCAGTAAAGGATTAGGTAAACCTGATGAGTTTAGTGTTGTGGGTCCAGATCCTCTAGTTGAATTCTTGATTCACCCTAGTTTGCTACCAAGTCTGCAAGGTTGCTTACATGATGGAACCATTTTGTACAGGTTTGGCAGGAATTTTGGATAACTGGAGATGTCGATGGCCGAGGACTTCCTGTATCAAACCCTAATGGCCCTTTGGACCATGATCTCTTTCTTCTATGTGCTAGAGATACTGTCAAATTACTAAGGAATCATGCAAGTCTAGCTTTATGGGTTGGTGGTAATGAGCAAGTCCCACCAGTTGACATCAACAAAGCACTAAAGAATGATTTGAAGCTACATCCGATGTTTGAAAGTAACCAGGCATCAAACAGTCAAGAAAAATATCTATCAGAAGAATCAACTGATGCTAGTAAATACCTTGATGGTACTCGCGTGTATGTCCAAGGATCAATGTGGGATGGTTTTGCCAATGGGAAAGGTGACTTCACTGATGGTCCATATGAGATTCAGTATCCGGAGAGCTTTTTCAAGGACAGTTTCTACAAATATGGGTTCAACCCTGAGGTTGGGTCGGTGGGGGTCCCAGTTGCTGCAACAATTAGGGCCACAATGCCTCCAGAAGGATGGAGTATTCCAATTCTCAAGAAAAGAATCGATGGGTACATCGAAGAAGTACCAAATCCAATATGGGACTACCACAAGTTCATTCCCTACTCAAAACCAGGGAAGGTCCATGATCAGATTGAACTTTATGGACACCCAAAAGATCTGGATGATTTCTGTGAAAAGGTAGTTTAGTACTACATATCCTTTCATCTCTAGGAGCTTTATGCTTCAGCATCTGAAGCATTTTAGTTTTGTCTCTAATGGCGCTTGTAACTTCCAGGCACAATTGGTCAACTATGTTCAGTACAGAGCACTACTGGAAGGATGGACTTCCTTCATGTGGACAAAGTTTACAGGTGTTCTGATTTGGAAGACACAGAATCCATGGACTGGATTAAGAGGGCAGTTTTATGATCATCTCCAAGACCAAACCGCTGGGTTTTATGGTTGCCGTTGTGCTGCTGAACCTATTCATGTCCAGCTGAATTTGGCCAGCTACTTTATAGAGGTAAATTTCCATTGTTTTCTCCAAGTTGAACTTCCTAGGAACTAATCCATGGAAGTGACTCTGTAGGTGGTAAACACTACAGCTGATGAACTCACAGACGTGGCTGTCGAAATTTCAGTATGGGATCTGGATGGTGCATCCCCCTATTACAAAGTTACTGATAAAATAGTTGTGCCTCCAAAGAAAGTGAAGCAGATCATAGAGATGAAATACCCCAAGATGAAGGATGCCAGGCCTGTGTATTTTCTGCTACTCAAACTTTTCAGACTGTCGGACAATGGAATACTCTCCAGGAACTTCTATTGGTTGCATCTTCCCGGGAAAGACTACAAGTTGTTGGAGCAGTATCAGCAGAAAAACATTCCGCTGAAAATTTATTCAGAAATTTCGGTCTCAGGCACAAGGCACCAATTAAGAATGACAGTAGAGAACAAGTCGAAGAAGTCAGTAGCAGAAAGCACACGACGCTCAGTATCAAAAACTGATCTAGGTGTCTCAAATGGTTCCCACAACACTGGCAAAGAAACTACTCGGGAGGGAAACCAGAGTGGCGGCCTGTGGAGGAAGATAAGCAGCAGCCTCGGCATCGCAAGATCAAGTGACAACCTAAGAACACTGGAGGTGAACGGGACCGATTTTGGCGTGGCATTCTTCCTCCATTTCTCGGTGCACACTTCTGGATCGTCCACGGCTAAGGAGAAATACAATGACACGAGGATCCTCCCAGTCCACTACTCAGACAACTACTTCTCCCTGGCGCCGGGGGAGAAGACCACCATTGACATTTCTTTCGAGGCTCCCCCGTGGTCCAGTCCCAGGGTCGTTCTCAGAGGGTGGAACCGTCACCTGGACCATGCTATGATGATCTGAGACGGATCTCGTCTGTTGAAATGGGATCAACTGGGCAGAGATCCTGTGTAAAATAAGTGCGTGCCGAATAAAGCGCAGACATGAGATCGTGCCTGCGAAATGTTGTGGTAGCACAGGATAATTTGAGGTTCCTATGTGTCTGATGCGTTGTTGGTGCTGGTGGCGTCCAACGATTACCGGGATTATTATCGTCTCAGGTATGATAAGGCCGTGGACCTGGCCCCCTGACCTGTAAATGGGCTGTGTTGTCGCTGTAGAGAGCCGTAGAGCCTTTCAGAAAAAAAAGAAAAAGAACCGTAGAGAGTGGGCCTGAAGGAATAAGGACAGTGAGTGCACAATAATCAAAAGTAAGAACTATGTAAATTGTACATGTTGAGTGTCTTAGAGATGAAAGTCTTCTTGCATATGAAACTCACTCTTCTCTCTTCACATGAAGACTGTCATTTTAGCAAAATTGCTGATGTGATATGGGATTTAATGCCTATAAAACCTTTCATGAAATTCTCATTAAGACTGGCCTAAGTGGTTATAACATGGTACTTCCTTCATTCTTAAATATATATGACATTGTTGAATTTTAACTTCAACTTTGAACAATAATATTTTATTAGTTAGCTTATTAGATAAAATAAAATAGGTACCACGACGCTTTTTATTAAATATTTTAGATTTAACTCGTAGACTTGTCTATTCACATTAATATTTATAAAAAGACAAATAGTCAAATGGGAAAAAAAAAACCTAATGGTGTCATATCTCTAAGAGAATACTAGGGAGCAAGCATCTGGAGGTCGATCTTAAAAGATCTGGTCGAGGTTTACAGATGGACAAAGACAAAAAAGAGTTGTCGATCTTAAAAGATCTGGTCGAGGTTTACAGATGGATGAAGTCAAAAAGGGGTTGCTTGAGGAACGCGTCGTGGAAACGTGTGACTTTCGGGGGATCAGTTGTAGGCTTGTAGCTTCATGTCCAAGCACCAATGGTTGCACTCGCAAAATAAAAAAGGCTTAATTTTCAATGGTTAAGGGGGTGTTTAATGGGGTGAAAAAATTTTGGTGAAAAATTTTGCAAGAGAATCTTACCATTTAGGAGTACTAAATGTAGACTAATAATAAAACTAATTATAGATCTCGTCTGAAAATCGCGAGACGAATCTAATGATGGTAATTAATCCATGATTAGTGGATGTTTAGCGGATGGTTACTGTAGCATCACTGTTGCAAATCATGGCCTAATTAGACTCATTAGATTCGTCTCGAAAAGTTACCTGGAGGTTATGGAATGGGTTTTGTCATTAACACACGTTTACTACTCCATGCATGTAAGATTCCTTTGAAAAAAAATTTGATAAAAATTTTTTTTGTTGGAATTGAACACCCCTAAACATCGGAGCATGGATCTAGCCTGACAGTCTTGTGCAGCCCAGCTCCCAGCCCATCCCAGATTCCCAGTCCCAGCTCCCAGCCCACATATTGTACGGCACTCGCCACCGACACGCGACACCCAGAGCGCCAGGCAGGCGGCCCGGGCGCCGGGCCTCCGGACGCCAACGGTCGTGTAGCTCAGTATAGCTGTGGCCAGCCTGTTCGCTTGGCTTATCAGCCACCAGCTAGCAGTATTTCAGTCTCACAACAAATCAGCACCGGCCATCAACCAGCCAGTGGTACTTTTCTCTCACAACAAATCAGCACCAGCCACCAGCCAACCGAACAGGCTAGTCAATCTGCGACTGTTTAGTTCCTCCCTGATAAATTTTGCAAAAGGGAATCTTCTTTGCATGGAGTACTAAATGAAGTCTATTTGCAAAACCCAGCCACGGATGAGCGTAACTTTCCGAGACGAATCTAATGAGCCTAATTAATCCATGATTTGCTACAGTGATGCTACAGTAACCATCTTCTAATCATCCTCTAATCATGCGGTCAAAGGCCTCATTAGATTCGTCTCGGAAATTTACTAGAGGTTGTGGAGGTAGTTTTGTAAACTGACATTATTTAATACCCCTAATTAGTGGTCAAAGATGCATTTAATACCCTGCAAAATTTTTCAGCTTCAATCTAAACACATCCCTCTTCCCCCTCCACTGCTCTCTTTCACTTCAGCCGTCGTCGTGAATCCCGAGGCCCGGGTAGCACTAGCACGTGGCGCCAGCACCGTGCCTGTGCCTTCCACGTCGACAGCATGGCTGCCGCGTGTACCCTTGGAGGCTGAGATGGAGATGGCCAGATGTGGCGTGGGCGTTGGCGTAGCCGCGTGGCCGCGTCGGGGGAGCCCGGCGGGTGTGGTAGACGCGAATAGCAGCGGAGTAGCAGCAGCAGCCAGGGCCCCGGGCGGCACATGCTGCTCATGAGAGCCTCGGTCTTCACGACGGTGAAAGACACAAGTGGACAGATTAGAGTTGGGCCATCTTCTCCATGTGGACCTCTCTTCTTTTCCCTCTCACTTTTTTGCATCAAAAGGTCCATACAATAGCTGCACTGTAGTTTTGTGCTGCCTTTTTTGCCCGATCCGTGTCGGTGTCTCTCCGTGCTGAAACTGGATGTGAGATATGGCATTCAACGAGCTGTAAAAGGGGAGTCTGGATTTCTATTGCCCTTTGTTACAGAATGTAGTTCCTTGTACATCATGTGGACACCCAAAGAATGAGAAGAAAATGAAAAAGAAAAAAGGGCAGAGAACAAAAGAAGAAAGAAGTAAAAAGAGCTGATACTCCTATGAACTACTGTGAACGAGAAGGAGAGCCCCGCCGCTACCATAAATTATTCTTCCTCTTCTCTAACACCACCACGACGAACTCAACGAATGCACTGTGCATGGAGGCGATTGATCCCTACGACCAACCCTCTCAAGCCCCAACCAAGAACCCCAACCCAATCATATTTACAGGATCTCGTCTCCCTTTTTATCCCTCCTCCCCTCTCTCTCCCTCCCCCGACCAAAGAAAGAAAGATAAAAAGCACGAAGAAATGGACAAGTGTGACTAAGTAATTAACACCTAACGGAGCCCAATTAGCAGTCTTCTACCTCAGTGCCGCGGCGGCGCCGGCGCCGGCGCCCTTGGCGCACGCCGTGGTGTTCTTGAGGTGCGTCCGCGCCGCCTTGAGCAGCTCGCCGAAGCGCTTGATGTTGACGGTGACGTTCTGCCGGTCCATGTACACCTTCTTCATCTCCCACCACCCGCGGCTGCTGATCACGGAGGGGTCCCGCACCACGGTGCTGTTGACCCCGTACTCGGCGGCCAGGGAGCTCTCCTCGGGCGCCACCTTGTACTCGAGGTACTCCAGCCCCAGCTGCTGCGCGGGCTTGCCGTAGAAGGCGTCGGCGGCCCAGTCGAGCCCCACGGGCACGATCTGGAGGAGCACCGACCCCGGGCGCATGAACAGGAAGTGGGTCACCGCCGCGCCGTGCACGGCCACCATGGCGTCCGCCGAGGCCAGCGCGGCGTGGATGGCCGGCAGCGGGGTCTGCCGCCGCAGGTTCATCACGTGCGGCGCGAACCCGGCCCGGCGGCACGCCGTCACCACGTGCGGGAGGTTCAGCAGCACGCGGTTCTGCTTGCGGATGAAGATGAGCAGCTTCGGCTTGGCCGGCCGCGGGCACGGCCGGGACGGCGGCGCCAGGGGGAGCGGCACCGGCGGCGTTGCCGACGAGGAGGAAGACGAGGATGCCCGGCTGTAGCCCTGGTGCAGCAGCGCCTGGAAATCCTTGATGCTCTTGCCTGCGTGTCATCAGCATTTCGCGTCAGCTTAGCTTGTTTGTATTGATCCTACCGACAAATCCAAATATACTGTATTTGCAGTTTTGCACACATATTGATTAAAATAAAATGCAGGTTCATTCGTATTCTTCTTCCTTTTCCAAATTTCCAACTCCTTTCAAATCCTCGGGAGCACAAACGGCAAAGGATATACCCAGCTTGGATTCACAGTCGTTGGGGGGACCTGGAACTGATGACAATCGGCGATGCACCATTCCCAAGTTGTGCTCCGAATTCCCAACCAAGCAAGCAATCGGCGACGCAATCTAACACGAACCATCACCCTCATATAACCGTTTCAAGAAGAGCCGTGATCTGCGACGCATGGCACACATCCAGTCTATCCAGACATGGACCTGCCATGTCTAGATCATCCTACTTCGAGCTCCGGACATGGATCTCTCGAAAAAGACTTGCACGAGCCGAACCAGGAGCCCACGGGATCGGGCACTGATTGCCACCAGACTCCGCACCAGCAGCGGCCGATCGAAGCCGGAAACATTCGCCTTCCTCTCCCGCATCAATCGCCACCGGTCCACGACACCGCCCTGCGTCGTGTCAGATCAGCGAGCAGCAACGGCCCGCGATCCGGCAGCGCGCGCGTGCCGTGGTCCACCGCCCGCGTCGTTCCGTGCCGGTGTTGCAGTACCTGCGCTGGGACTGACGTCTGAAGCCGGGGCCACACATCAGTGACCCAACTGCAAATTGGGCGCTGCAGTTGACCCGCTTCGAATTATTGATCGATTGGTGCCGACAACGGACAGCAAAGCTCCGCGTTGCCGAGGCCCGGCCTGTTAGGCTCCGCTCCGGCACGACGACGAGAGGCCACAATCCGAGACGACGCCGTGGCCTACGCGGCGACGAACTCACGGAGCGGGGGCGTCCCCCAGCCTATGGATTTGGCGCACGCGGGCGCGGCTCTGGGAACCAGGCGTGCCCAGTGCCCACGGTGCCCGTCCGTGTCCGTTCCGGGGATGGCCGGATCCACCCGTCCGTCCAACGACTCGGAC
>CM014272.1:54861274-54897773 GCA_004135705.1 Alloteropsis semialata
GCCGAGCTCAACGACCTGGAGCACCGCATCGAGGATGTGCTCGAGTACGAGTCCTGCCGCTAGCTCGGCCCAGCTGGTGGAGCTCAAGCTCGACCTCCTCTTCGCTGCCACAATGGCGAAGCAGCGCCGGGAGGTGGCGCTACAGTTCGCGATGGCCTGCGCCGGCGAGGCGGCTCCGGCGCAAGCGCGCAAGAACGACAACTTCTGGACAAGGTACGAAAAAGTTGCGTCAAACAGGAAAAAGCTCTGGCTCCGGCCCGGCGATGGCGCACCCCAGCCCATGGTGAGCGCGCTAGTGCCAAGCAGCGTGCTGCCGCTGCTCCTCGAGGGGGCAGTAGGGGCTTACACCATCGTGTGCGCGAGCCGCGAGGCGACGTACAACAGCGCGGCTGCTGGTGCCCGGTCTTCATCGAACCCGTCGAACCCGCGGGTTCGAAACCGTCGAACTAGCGCCCTTTGCGGGCTGGTTCGGTTTTTGCCCAAAAACCGGTTAAACCGTACAGGGCTAGCTGCCGGTGGGCCCCCAGAGCAGGCCACGGATGGAAAAGGCTAGCTCGTCGTCGAGAGAGAGCTGAGCTGAGACTCGAGAGGGCGAGCAATTAACCGACACCGGTTGGCGGCGGTGGCTGCCGCCTGCGCCCCAAATTCATTTCACCGCAGCAGAGTGAAGGACGAACTGAGGTGAGGGCGTGAGGCCCACCACCTGCAGCCCTGGGCCCAGCACCGTGATAGTAGCATTACTGGCAATAAAGACTCACGTTTAGATCGCGAATTTGGGAAGCGCTGGCTGTGGTGGTAGCAGTACCGGTCCCAATCATGGCGTACGGTACGCCGTGCAGTGCAGCTAGCGCCCGGCCGGGCCGGGCCGGGCCGGCGAGACGGCGAACGCCGGCGGTAGGCCCAGCCCGGCGTGTGCGTCATCGTACGGAGCCCATTGTTTTGGGGGGTCGTCCCTGGCCGGGTGCTGGAGCTGAAGCTGGCGTGCATGGCCATGGTCGGGTCCGGTGGTTGTGTGCGTGAGCGGACCGGTAGGGCACATGATTTTAGCTTCGAGTGCACACCATCTATCGGCTACCGACCGACTCCAGGTGTGTCCGTGGGCGCCACGCGGGCGGCCTGGTCGGTTTGGCCTCTGGCTTAGCTCGGGTAGGTGATCGACCCGGCCGGCGATCGAGCGACGTCGCCGTCGGAGCCCGGCCGGCCGGTTGGCCGGCAAACAGTGCCAGTTGGGTGAGATCCGCCGGGCTACTCCAGTACTTGCACAACACGTCTCACAGCATTTTTTTTTTTGGAAAAAATCTCACTATGCCAAATTTGCCATCATCTCCACTACCGCCTCCACTACTTCTGGAGCTGTGGTGTACTCCTAGTAAATAGCCAATTCGCCATCTTGTCTTGAATGGCCCATCTCCATCTAAAAAACAAGGATCAAATGGACTGGTCTTGTTCAGTGTCCACCTGAATGAAAACGGCCTGACGACACTGGTGAATGGTGATGGCCAGCACGTTGCCAATGCCCGTTGTCTCCACTCCCCGCACCCTGCCCTCACATACTGTGTCCACTACTACAAGATGCCATAAATTTTGAAGCTAAACAAGATGCCATAAATTACAGTCAGGTTTCTCCAGCCTAGAGGGGGAGAGATCCATGGATCCTAGGGCAGGAGAGCAAACCACCAGGCATTTTCAAGCCCTGGCCCGTGTTTAAATCCATGAGATAAGGTAAGATAAGTTTTTCACGCATTTCGAGGAAACAATTAAGCCTAATTAATCCGCACCCCCGGGATTAATTAGGCTTAATAGATTCGTCTCGCGATTTTCCGTCCATCCGTGTAATTACTTTTATAATTAGATCATGTTTAGTCCTTCAAATCTTCACATAAGAATTGCTACAGTAAAATGCGCATGAAATTCTTGTGAATTTAAACACAGCCCAGCTCGATCGCCCGCGAGACACCTTCTGATTTCTTTCTGACCCTCCAGAGAATGGGCTAGACACATGCGCACATACGCCTCCGTGTCAGGCCCCCGCTGCGCCCTAACGGTAAAATATTCTCGCTCTGATCTCTCTCTCTCTCAGCCGCGCGCGCGCCTCCCTTTCCTTGTCTCTGATCCGCCACCAACCACCAACCACTAGTACACTAGTAGAGAAACCACCTTTGGTTCGGGGCCTTTAGTCCTGATACCAATTAGATCCGAGAGTAAACGGAGCATTAGTCTCGGGTCCAATTGGGGATGGCTTGGTGGGTGGGGGATGGGAGGGGGGAGGGGGGCTTTAGTCCTGGCTGGTGGCTCCAGCCGGGACTAACGAAGCTCGTTCATGGCGCCGGCCGGAGCTAGGAGAGGTCATGCCCATTTCTTTTCTCGAATTTTGAAGATTTAGCTCCTCCAAGTGGTCTAAAAGGAGTATATCTTCATCCTCTCATCTTTCACGGTTAGTATTTCTTGTTTCATCCTTTATACATAGAGAAATTTGAGTTTTAGTGGAATAGAGAGATGGGTGAGTTTTGTTTTTTTAGCACAATTGAGATATTAATTTGTTAGTAGTTTGCACTAGTATGTTTTAATAAATGCAGATTTAGTTTTTAATTCATATTTATACTTTAGTTATTTATTCTAATTCATATTTATACTTTAGTTATTTATACTTTAGCTAATTAGTTAGTTCATATTTATACTTTAGTTAATTCATATTGATATATACTTTAGTTATTTATCCTAATTCATAGTTATACTTTAGTTATTTATACTTTAGTTAGTTCATATTTATACTTAGTGAAATAGGAAGGTAATTTTCATTTATTGCTTAGTGAAATAGGATGGTAATTTTTATTTATTGCTTAGTGAGAATAATAATAATCATAACATCAATCATATTACTATCACATATAGTAAATGAAAAAACTAATTAAAATATATTTTTTAGTAGATGAAATAAGAAACAAATTGAAACAAAAAACAAATTAAAAAATAACTAGAAGGGGTTTTTAGTCCCAGTTGGAGGCAACAATCGGGACTAAAAGCATGTTTTAGTCCCGGTTACGTTCTTTTAGTCCCGGTTGGAGCCTCCAACCGGGACTAAAAGCCTCCCTCCTTTACAAAATGGCCAGCCGCGACCGACACTCGGGCGAACAGAGCAAAACTCTGTCTTTCTTGTTCGTTCTCCGGCCGAGCAAGCGAGGTGTGCTCCTGATTTTTTTTAATATTTCAGTGCGCAGATGTTTTTTAGGTTAGTATTTCTTGTTCATTCTCTAGTCTTCCCCAGTTAGTAATTTTTGTTCATTTCTTTGTACGTAGAGAAATTTGAGTTTTACCGTATTGACGAGATTGATGAATTTTAGCACAATATTGAGTTATGAATTTGTTTGTAGTTTGCATTGATTGATGTTGCTGAGCTGAAGATGTTGCTTAGAATTTAGTTATTTAATTTTTAGTTTTATTTTTCTATTCAGTATATAGTTTTTTTTGTGAGTAATATATAGATTTTAGTGATTTATTCATAATAATTAAAGAAAATCGGTTTCAGCTCTTAATTAGTTAGAACAGTGCCGCGTATACAATGTCAGGTACCTCGTCGTGGTGAAGGGTGGGATGATCCTGTGTGAATGCCACAAATAAACCCGCCACGAGAAGCACACGCTCCTGGCCTCGTGTTTACCGGAAACAACATTGAAGTGCCCACGCCTAATGAAGCTCGTTTCAATCGAGTAAATTAATTATCTAGTGCTTCAATAGTTACATGTCAATGTATTGATTATTTCATGCAATTTATTAATGTGACTTACCAATATAGCAGATTATTTTGCCAATCAAATGGTTTAAAGATGCAGTAATGCACATCGCTCCTCGATGCCCATTAGTTTACAGAGAGGTGAATGAGAACACTAGGAGGGTTCTCATGTCTGTTGAGATTAGGCAAAATGCCTTACGTGACCCCAGCCGGGGCCAAGTTGTGCATATCGACGTTGAATCGGGTGCCTGGCAGCAGGAGCATGCTGCGGCTTGTGACGCTATAAGGCAAGCACTCTACCGAATCCAATTACTGGGTGGGCACGTTTTACCAGACTATAGCTACTTCAAGATAAAAACCCTTGAGGCGGGTGGCCTCCCCGTGACACAGATGCCTAAATTAATTACCCCTGAATATGAATCCATCTATGTAAGTTGACTATGATTTTTTTGAATTCCATTATGAATGTTATGAAATAACGTGGTATTGTTATTTTTTATTGGTCGACCTGTACTGTGGATACATGCATGTGTTTTTCGGGTTAGAAGCAATACTAAAACAGGTACTTGTTTACCTACGATACACATTCACTGAGCCATATTCATATCGTGTTAATGGTGGATTTCAAGCGGACACAACCCTGACACATTTGGACGCAAGTGGAACGACTAGGCAGACAAAAATTTATGGCGAGGTTTTGGATAAACCTTATAAGGCGGTTGATAGTGCGTTCATATGGGCACTTGATTACGTTGATAATTATCTAGGTGTCGAGATTGTCGACATAAACTATCCTTTTCATCTCATGAAGAAGAATGGCGTGGACGAAGATTAATTTAGTGGCGTGCATTTTTATGAATCATGTTGTAATAAGAATTATTATTAAGTTTGTTGTACTAATTTTTATCATGATGTAATAACACTAATTTTTATTAAGTGCGTTTTTATTTTCCGTGCAAATCCAGCCCTCTTTTGGTTTAGTTTTAGTTCTTTTACTAAATAGACCAATATCTATTCATATATATCATTATTACCAACAAAACTGCAAAACTTTAATAAATAACATTTGCATATATTGGTGCTTTCATAATTTATTAAATATGATAATATGAGTAGTATTATTTTGTTTAATTATTAAATATTAGCCAAAAATTGATAATTAAAATAGTTGATGGGATGCATAGATTTTCTTAATAGACCACTCTATACTCACAAGCATTGTCTCCATGCATTTTTTGCGTATGTACATGATGATCATACAGTGGCAAGGTGTATCTGCAGTTAGGTAGTGACAGTCTGTAGCCATGAGACTTATGTCTTCCATAACCATGTATTAAACAATAGTTGATGGAGTTTTTACTTTTCTCAATGGTTTCAATGTGATCCTTGGGACACTAAAATGTTTCAGGCTCACATTAAAACCATCGAGAAGTACAAACTCCATCAACAATTGTTTAACATGGTTATGGAAGACATCAGTTTCATTTCTACAGACTGTCATTACCTAGCTAGAGGTTAACCTTGCCAATGTATGAACATCATATACATATACATAATAGGTATGGGAGAATACTTGTGAGCATTGTGTTGAATATTAAGAAAATATGTGTACATCACATCAACTAGTTTAATTATAGATTTTTTTGCTAATATTTGACAAATAAATATTATATAACTCATATTAGCATGTTTATTAAAATTTGTAAGCTCTAATATAAGCAGCTGCTATTTGTTAATTTTTTGGCAATTTTTTTGGAGATAATGATATATAAGAATGAATATTAGTGTATTAGTAAAAGAAATAGAACTAAAATAAAAGGGGGCTACATTTGCGCGGGAAGCAAAAACGCAGCCCCCTTTAGTCCCGGGTCGTAACATGACCCGGGACTAAAGGGGCTGCATTTTCCCTTCTCGCGCGAAATTACCCTTTAGTCCTGGGTCGTAACACGACCCGAAAACAATAGCGGGGGGTTATGTAACCCCCCTGACCTCTTCTCCTTCTTTCTTCTTTTCAGAATCGATCTCCGTCCGTCCCTCGCCCCCTTCCTCGCCGTTCCGACCGTCGGCGCCACCCCGCGACCGCGCCTACTCCGACTCACCGCGGCCCCGCGCCGCCTCGGCCGGCCCCTACGTGCCCCGCGGCTCCGCCCCTCTGANCACCGGCCGACCCCTGCCGCTGGCCACCGCCGTCGCCCAACCCCCTGCTCCGATCTAGCGCGTGGCCTTCAACCTACAGTTATGTGTTGTGTGTATGTGTCTTTTTTTCTTTTTATAAGAATTTGGTGTAAATTGTGTATAAGAGGGCAAATGCATGTTTAGCATATAAAAAATATAAATTGTAAACTTAGTTTAGGATATATACTATAATTAGATTGTATAGTCTATATATACTTAGCTTAGTATATATTTTTTATTAGTATTAACTTGAATATCAATTTTCATTTATGTATATGAATTTTGTGTAAATTGTGTAGAAGAAGGCAAACCCATGTTTAGTATATAAAACTATAAATTGTATAGTCTATATATACTTAGTTTAGTATATACTTCAAATTAGTATAAACTTGTATATCAATTGCAAGAGTAAATTAAACTTTTAGGGTCGTCAGATTCTAAATGTCAATTATATGTCATTTTCTAAATGGGAGATCAAATTAAACTTAGTTTAGTTTATATACTATAACTGTGAGATCAATTTTTGGATATATCAATTTAGTGTCATAGTGCGCTATATATGTAGTTTAGTCATAATATATATCAATTAAACTTAGTTTAGTCATAATATATCATTTTGTAAATTTCTTTTTAGAAAATAGTTTATATCATTTTTTAATAATTTGGATATTAATTGTTAGTCATAATATATCAACTGTTTTATCATTTATATCAATTTTTAGATACTAGTTGGATATTATTGTGATTTTAGTTTATATCAATTGTGAGATCAATTATCTCATTTTTTATAATAGTTGGATATTAGTTTATATCAATTATCTCGATTTTTTTATATTAGTTTATATCAATTATCTCAATTATATCAATTTTTAGATATTAGATGGATCCAGGACTTAACGAAGAG
This sequence comes from Alloteropsis semialata, assembly GCA_004135705.1. Taxonomy (NCBI): domain Eukaryota; kingdom Viridiplantae; phylum Streptophyta; class Magnoliopsida; order Poales; family Poaceae; genus Alloteropsis; species Alloteropsis semialata. The sequence goes on from CM014272.1 coordinate 54,868,084, forward strand.
GAAACCGACAACCTCCTAAGGGAAATGATTGCTCGAGGCAGTGTTGTCGGCCCCGTCCCTGAAGCTGATGATGGCAGCAACACCGATCAGTCCCTCAACATGTCCGATGAGGGAATTGAGCAGGCAGATGGTGACGATGGCCAAGGCACCGACGGTGACGAGGTATATATATACATTAAGTCATTAACACGTTTAGTAATAAGTCACGATGTTTAAAGAGGTACATATATTAACAACTAAGTATCCTCTCTTAAATTTTAGCCCTCTGCAACGATGTCGAGTTTGGGGAAAAGAGGACCGACAAAAAAGCTGGAGAGTCGGCCTGGTTTGGATCCCATGTGCTAATAATTAGCACCATGTTTAGATACTACTTAGATCAAGTAAATATAAGCTAATTACAAAACTAATTGCATGAATCATGTCTAATTGATGAGTAGAATCTATTAGTTCTAATTAGATCTTAATTAGCCCATATAATGCTACAGTAAATATGAGCTAATTAAGATCTAATTAGGACTAATAGATTCTACTCATCAATTAGATATGACTTATGCAATTAGTTTTAAAATTAGTCTATATTTAATTTATCTAATTGGCACCTAAACATGGTGCTAATTTTTAGCACCCAGGATCCAAACAGCCTTGTCACACAAGTGGACGATACAGGCAAACCAAATGCCCCAGCTGACGTTATAAGGAAGATAACAAATCAATGCGGGGTTCTTGTCAGAGATTACATCTCAATCAGCATTCCAAGATGGAAACCTATGAAACGCGGGGATACAAACTTTGTCCCTCAAAGAGAGAAAGATATGCTCTGGCAGCAGCTACAAGAACATTTCACAGTGCCAGCAGGAACCGAGGATAGAGTGAAAGCTTGGGCTCTTTCGAATATGGTAGAACAATTTCAGAGCTTTAAGAAGAAACTCTACAAAAAATTTGTTGACAAAAATCTAACGCCAACTTTCACAGGAGCATATGAGAAGCTAAGACCCACTGGGCTGTATTTGTGCAATACAAGCATTCGAATATTGGAAAGAAGCTTACGGAGACGAACAAATCTAATGCCGCCCAGAAAGAATACCATCACCGTCTCGGCCAAGGTGGCTACGCTGCAGCAATTCCAAAATGAGACAAGATGGAACAAGATCTACGTGATAGAGGTATCACACCACAGACAACAACTTGGACTGAGCGTGCATGAAATTGGTATTATGCCCATGGCGGAACATTGGCCGCAGATACCGAGGAATGCATCTTTGGACATCAGATACAAAAAGCAGCGCAGGGACTTATGCAGGCCATGGATGCAGTTGAGCATGGAGCGCTCCACCTGGACAGAGAAAAGGATGAGCTTATGTTTGCTCTGCAGAATCCCGAGCATCCTGGATGGACGCGAGGCAAAGGAGGGGTTCCAGGGAAGTACGGGTTTGCCGACTGCATTGAGTCTTACAGAAGTCACAGCAGAAGAAAAAACGAGGAGTTAGAGAAGATGCGACGACTTGAGGAAAGGATACTGCAGATCAAACAAAGAACAGGGTAGGTTCAGCGGCAACTGGAGATAGCACTTAGCGCTTAGCAGCAAAGCCGTGGATCCGCCGGCGTCCCAGTAGATGCAATTAGCCCTACCCAGTTTCATCGAAGCAGTTGCGTGTCCACTGACGTCCCAAATGATGCTCAAGTCCAACGCTACCCCGTGGACGATATAACCATGCGGACGACCTGTGAGCTGCATAGTCCATTCAGGAACTTAACGTTCAAGGTGGCGTACGGTATTGCTTTGCCGAGTCAAGAAGGAGATCTCTACCATGGAGGACAATTATATGCTGGCTATGCTAGAGTTGAGGTGGAGCAGGTCTTGGCCGGGTATGAATCACTCGAGCTTGACATTCCTGGAGGTGACGGGGAGAGGACACTAGAAGAGGCAGTTCATGGTATCCTATGGGAGAAGCGTTACATCGTCCTAACTCCTGAGGAGTCTTCGTCATCACCCCAAAGCTCAAGGCCATCTCCGCCGCCTCCAGCTCCGCAGTCCCCGCCGCAGCAATATTCGCCTGTTCTCCCTGAACAAAGGTCTCTGTCGCCTCCAACTCAGAAATCTCCGTCGCCTCCAGCTAAGCAATCTCCGCCACCTAGACCTCCGCCGGCAAAGACAGCTAAGCAACAGAAAGCCAAGGAACCAACAAGGCCACCTATAAAGAAGCCAGCAAAGCAGCCAAAGCAATACAAGAAACCTGCCAAGCTACCATGGAAAAATCTGATGAGGAGTGCAAGCTGCATAGTCTGGCTGAGGTTAAAGAGTTCTTCAAAAAGAAGGAGCCCGAGAAAAAAGAAGTAGTTGATTTTGCTAAGTCTACTTTTTTTATTGGTTTGTCTAAAGAAACTAAGAAGAAATTATTGTCAGATTATGACCGCTCTATTAAAAATCGTATGAGAAGAATAAAAGAGAGGAGAAGGAGCAACGGAGGCAACAGAGCCAAGAGACTACCGAGAGCCAAAAGTGCGTCAAGCAACAAAGGAAGGGAAATGTTGTTGCTCAGCTCGGTGAGCAGGAGAAGCAAACAATTGATCCACTCATAGTGAATGATGGACTTGGACCGGTCGACGTGCTTCAGTTTTGCAAAGGGGCAGCATTGACGCCTTTGCAAATACTGAATGAGAATGAGACCCCAAAGGCTATACCAAGGTGGCCATTTCAGCTTGGATTACCTCTAGTTGATCCCGATACGGACGACAAGCTGTCAACAAAAATATACAGCTTACATGAATGGTACCTTAAGGCGTCGGCCGAAGGCCAGAGCATGGTGGGATTGAAGATTAGAGATGATGACTACTTTCATGGCGATAATATTATGTATCTAGATTTCTCAGAAATATACCAGATATACTATAGGGATGCCCTCGACGTGTCTCTTCTAAGCTGCTGGGTGTTGTAAGTGCTTCGTTTATTTCTATATTTAACGTCTCCTATATATTGTCAGCCGTATTATTAAACATTTCTTTATTTAAAATTGTATCGTGTAGAATGGAGATTGAAGTATGCGGGAAAAACTCATACTTCCACTTGGGTTTCATCGACCCAAAAGTTGTAAACCGGAATATGTTAAAAAATTATTATGAAGACACAATGAACAACACTGACATATTCTTATGTGTACAACATTACAAGACAATGATTCTATTTTCTTACAACTTTGGGTGAGTACTTTTATTGTCTTGTACATCTTCCAATTTTCTTCCTAACATAATTTTATTTCAATTGACGTGATCCTTGGTACAAAACATGCATGTAAATAGGTTTCATTGGATATTATTTGTTCTACAACTGGACATAAGCTTGTTGGTCGTCATGTACTCATTGAGGGGACCACGGAAAGCGTACCAACCAATGATTGACCTCCTTCAAAAGTAATTTTGGTCCTCGCACTATTATTCCTCTTTAGATCAGCCGAGAATTCCATTTATTTTATATGGTGTGCGCCGGTGTTGGAAAACGTTTCGTGCAGAGCACAAAGGTCCATTCAAGGAACAACTTGGTATCAAGGGAGACTTTCCGGTAAATACTACTATACACAGACACACATCTCGTTTTGTTTGTTTCATTACCGTGAATATGCATGTGATGACTTGACCATTTCTCCTATAAAGTGTTATAGGCAGAATCAAGGCACCAATTTATGTGGATATTATGTCTGTGAGTTTATGCACACTCTTGTTGGGCATAAGACGATCTGCAGTAATTGGGAACTGACGATATATTCCATTTCCATGGATATCTATATGTATGTATGAGTCATAATAATATTATTTATATTTTTCTATTAACCATATCCTCAGATGATGCATATGAAAGATGAGATCTTACCGATCCAAAGAGTCACGGCGGTTCAAGAGGCACTCTGCGGATTTTATAATCGATGAGGTCGTGAGCAAGACAGGGGCGTTCTGGTGGAATGGACACGAGGTCGATAGAAGGAGCAAATATTAGACATTTTATAAATATACATATATATGCTCCTTTGAAATCTTGGTGTAAATATTAATATTCGCCTTTCAAAACTTGTTGTAAATATATATGTAAGTTTAATATTATTAGCGTATATATTAATATTAGTATTAATAGTTTAATGCATTAGTGACGAATAACTAATACGTATATAGATATATACGTATATTATTATACAGGTATAATACATATCTCTGTATAAAAGAAACCAGAAAAGAAAAAAAAGAAAAACAGAAAAAAAAGGTTCGTGGAACCCCCCTAGTCTAAACACCAACCGGGACTAAAGGGGCCTTTTAGTCCCGGGTAAATGTCCGAGACTAAAGGTCACGGCCTTTAGTCCCGGCGCCGTAGTCTCGGTTGCGGACCCAGGACTAAAACCGGTTCCGCACAGGGACTAAAGGCGGTTTTCCTGCCAGTGCACGGCGAACTAAGACTGTCCGCAGCGGCGTCCGCTGCGGCGTCCTGAAGGACGGACTTACCGGATGGAAGCCTGCAGCGGGATACTTTAAACGTCCGGTAAACAAAAGGATCCATCGAGGATACGGCACAGGCAGCGGAGGCAGCGGACGCGCGACCGGCCGCGTGCGCGGAGAGAGAGAGGAGAGAGAGTGGCGGGCCCCACGTCCTCAACTAACTAAAAAATGTTATAACTCACAAACCAAAAAACCAAATTAAATTCCGATTGCACCATTAAATTCGTTGCAATAAATTCTTCAAAACAAGATCTCAGATGGATATATTTTGATAAAATTTATAAAGAAAAGAAAAAAAGGTGAGAAGAGAGATGATATAGTAGTTGGGATAGATGGATAAAATATAGTAGAGTTGGGATAAAGTATGTGATTTGGAGTATGACGGGTGCGGAAGAAGTTGGTTTAGAGTACGGAATCTCGATGACCAGGACAGGATATTCCTTTTAGAGGATGTATTTAGGGGACGACGAGTGCGGACAGCCTAACGCCCGCCGCCGGCGAGGGACCAGCGCATGCGCAGAGCGGCAGAGGACAAGGCCGCGGCACTGGCACGAGGCCGAGCAGTGCGGCTATGTTTCTAGGCCGTCGTCGTCGTCGTCGTCGTCGTTTGCTCTTGGACATGCGACAGCAGCCGTCAAGCATGCGCGGTGAAGTGCGAGCCACACCAAACAAGCCGACAAGTTCTGCAGATCTCGATTGTTGTTGTACCTAGCTTATCCCTGTACGCTCTCTGCTTGCTTGTTCTACATGATCTCATGAGCTGATCATGATTGAGTCGATTTGTTGATTACCCAACGACTTGTGGTTGCATTGGGTTAATTGTTGTGCAGTAGTAGTATAATTGACAGGAATGACAGCTTGTTTAGCAATTGAGTTTTTCTTTTTTTTGTTGAGATGAGCAGTTGAGTAATTGACCGAGGGAATCACAGCTCATGCTAAGCCATATGCCACGAGCCGGCGTTAGCGGGATTGGGGCCAGGGCCTTTGGTCAAGCCCTTTTTTTTTCCCCCTTTTCGGACAGCAAGATACCAATTCGAGGGGTTAGTCAAACAGGGATGGAGAGCTGGAAACACACATGATATGCCGGTGGAGATAAAAATTAGGCACCATGCATGTGCTCTCTGTGCTACATTGGTCGCGTTGGTTGGATTGCCGGTGTCCGTATTGTGTACACCGTCACATGTATAACGAAGACCATTGACATGTGAGAATATATATGCAATCATTTATTTTTATTTTTAGATTTTTATTTTCTTTTCATTAAAAAAGGAGCAAATGTCATCCAAACTGAACAGTACAAGCCAGGCTGTGGCCTCCGAAAGGATAAGTTTATCTTGTTAATTTCTCACCGTCCATTTCCAGCTACGATGTCACAATGCAAGAAACCATGGCCCGTGATCACCGGCCAGATTACTCTGCAGACTGAAGTCACTGCCGCCGGTGAGCAGTCATGCTCAAGCATGCATATGGCCTGCAACGACGACGCATGCATGCATGATAGCGAGGGCAGCGGCGGATGCGGCGACGCGTCCACTTCGTCCCAGATTCTGATCGTCGCCATGCGGCCATGCATGGGCTCCATCATCTGCAGGACACTACTACCCGGCTGTGTCCGGAGGTTGTGCTGCACGCATCACACTCAGTCTACTCTAGCTGGTTGGAGGCACGAGTCTTTCGACCATATACTCACATACTCACATGTCTACATGAACACTTGGAAATCTCCGTTGTTGGCTTGTCGCTTTGTGGGTGCAGATCCATACATGGATGATGGATCGAGGGCGCGGCTAGGCCGGGACAATTATTTGGTTAAATAACGTTGTTGTTTGTTGTTGTTGCTTGGCTGATTAATGTTCAGGTTATGTAGGTGCAAAGCACTGCAGCATCAGCGTAGATGCAGATGGGTCGTGCACTGTTGCACACATGACACACCAACTCCACTGAAACGATGCCCACTGAATTAAACAACATTAAAATCAAAGGTGGACAAACACCACACACACACACACACAATGTGCAAGAAAAATGGGAACAATCAGGAGATTCTGAGAACTTGTGGCAACGGAACGAAGTAGGTCATCATTTGATCAGAGTACCGTAGTCTTCCATTTCCTTTGTCATGTTCTTCTGCTACTACATGCATAGCTAACTGTACCTAGCTTGATTAGCTACAACCCAAGCAGCTTCTCAATCAGAAATGTTTGGTAAGCTGACAAAAAAGTCAAGCCGGACTTGCATTGTCCATCCATCACACGCCTTGCATTGGCAGCCGATGGATCGAATCATTATATGAAAAGAAAAGACAGATTCAAAGAGAATTGGAGCAATAATTTCATGGGCGGCGAAGCTTATGCTTACCAACTACGAGATACGAGACTGTGCAGTTGGTGGTGGCGTAGTGTTGGAGTAGTTGGTATCTGAACCCTTTTGAGACAACAAACTAAGATATCCTAGTTGTCAGAAAATGAGTTGGACAACGGAAATCTTACACATGTAAGGGATCACAAAATCGATCGACAGAAGTATGAATAACAGGGGACATGTTTCAATCAGAAACCAGCAGTGTTTCTGATAGTTTTAGTATTTTATACCTTTCAAGACCTGTGTTTAGTTTGAACTAGTGTCATTTAGTTTCCGGGTATGAGACCCCAAATCCTGGACAAGCTAAAGCCAAATACGGTGTGCTAGGTTCGGTTTAATTGCAGCTTCCCTTGTCAGGTTTACAAGGTACGGGAGCCAGAAAATCTCAAATGGTTTAACTTTCCTAGTTCAGTTTGGGCTTCTTCAATTCTGAGCCAGGCCTTCTACTTATCTGACAAAGACACTCAGCTTTATAGCCAGGCCAAACCAGGTTCTTCTGCCGTGCGTCGTCTTTGCCATGATAAGGGGAGATTTTTCCCTTGACCTTAACTGTAAAGGTGCATTATACTAGCTGTTTACACTCTCAGAAAGTGGTGAACAAAAATAAGATGTCTACATAAACATAACAAGGACAAGAAATTCTACACAACAAAGATGATGTACCCCCTGGCAAAGTCAAGGGTAGACAGAAGGAAACATGGGAAGTTCTGCACATAACAGTCTGTTCCAATCCCAGGCGTCAAACCTGAGAATCATACTCTCTAGATGCTCCAGTCCAGAGCATTTGATTGATGTACAAGGTACTCTATCATTCACTTGCGCATACATGTGCCTCTGGTCGTCTTTGCAGGAACATAAAAGAGGTAAAGAATTCATTATAGAAAAGTGGTAAAGATTAAAGAATACCCAAAAAAAAAGGATAAAGCTAGGAGGCCAAAGGTTATCTAGTGGCCAGCCCTGGTTGTTAGGAATGGCTAATCAGGCAATCATTCCTGCGGTTGTCCATCTGCCAGCATGTTACATTCTGCTTGCATGTTTGCCCCCATTTATAGAGATTGCACATTGGTATTCGGAAAGCTATACCACCCATCCATGAACTACAGAACGGCACAGCCAGCTGCTTAATGCTTGCATTTTGTAGGCAAGGCGCTGGAAAGGGCAGTGCAACACCTAAGTCTCACGTGTTTGCACTTTTTTTTTTGCAGTCTTGCTAGCAAAGGGGCCTCGAATTGTTAACTTGCATGTTCATGCTTCTGTGATGCCGTCAAATTAACAGCCACCATGCATGATGGCAGCAGCAGCATATGCAAGTTGGAAGCAGTTGATTGCAGAACACTGAGTCTGGGCACGTCTGAAGAATTTCATTGGACGTCTCACTGACAAGTGGGCTTTAGTTTTTCAGACTTGCAGTGTCCAATCCTCCAACAATGTTTTTTGTTATTTTCATATTATAAGGGCTATATGTGGCTACCTAGACTTGTGTGTTCCATGTAGCTGTTTCTTCCTTGTAGCCTCCCGTGTGCATGCAGGGACTCTGCTTTTGCAAAGGAAAATGCAGCGGGTAGCCTGTAGTTTGTCTCTCCTCAGGGCAGAGAGATACCTACCTTCTAATTAACTAACAACTTGTACAAAATTAGTGTGTAGCCTTATCTTGATTAGCTACTGGCATAGGTACTAGTACTACCCAAAACCAAGACCACAATTCATATTGTAAAATAATTAGTGGTGCTTGGATGCAAACTTTTTCCTGCACGAAATTCATTGTTTAGAGTGACAGTTGGATTGAGTGGGGAACAGCACAAATGCTGTAAACTTTCATGTACTATTTGTCTGCATTTGAGTTCAAATTAAAGAATCTATGTGAAGAAGTACTCTAATAAGATATTGGCACTGAGAGCAGCCTGCAACCAAACACCGGTGACAAAACGCAGCAACACTGTAGCCGTTAACCACCTCGGTCCCAAGCTCCAACCCAATCAAATCTTATGATCCTATCCTCATCTCTTTTGTCTTTTCAAGATCACTTAGGTGAGCACCGGTAGGGTTTTGTTAGACCGGTGGTTATTTGGACTGAAGCTAGCTGATGGCTTCATTAGATGTATGCTTTTGTTTGTTCCCTTTTGTGATAAAGAATAAATTGAGATAAGATCATAAGACTAGCCAGATACGTGGAACTAATTAGGGTCCATCGGTGTATATTTTGAGAATTGATGGGCACTTAGCATGGTCTACTACTACTGATGATTGATATGACACATATGTAGCTAGCATCGTCCGGACCCTGTTAGCTGATCGGAGAAGCTGCCGTGTACGAATCATTCTGACGTCAACAATAGCGACCCTGATGGTGTTGTGATAGTTTTTTTTAGCGACCGTGCCTTAGCACGTTTTTCATTAAGAAGAAGAGGAAACAGAAAGTTTTGGATACACGTAGTCATCCAAGCGTGATGACTAAGAAGGCAGGAGCAAGAAAGAAAGGCGAGGGGCTACATAATTACAATGGCGCGACCTAGAGAAGCGAGCACTTGAGAGGGGGGAGGGAGACCCACATCGGACTGAGAAAGAACCCTTGCTAGCGACCAGTTGTTGATCTCATCGAGAATGTGACGCAAGAGTTCGGAAATAGACTTGCTGCATCTGTTGAACACCCTGGCATTTCGCTCTAACCATAAAGACCACACCACCAGGACAACCATCGTATCCATTATTTTCCTGAGGATCTTGGGAATTCTCCTTCGGGAACGCGCCCACCAGTCCGCCAGGGAAAGCTCAGTTGGGGTCGGCGTCAGTGTCTGAGCGCCAAACCAACGCAGCAACCTATACCAAACTTGACGGCTGAAAGAGCAACCAAGTAGTAGATGTGTTATCGTTTCAGACTCTTGACAGCATAGGGAGCAGGTGTCAACATCTTGTAGCCCATGGCGCTTCCTTCTTGCGGCGGTCCAGCAACAGTCTTGCAGTGCTGTCCATACAAAGAATTTACACTTCGCAGGCGCCCTCGATTTCCATAACACCTTTGCGCCCGGGATTGCATACTGTCCCATAAAGAAAGCTCTATAAGCCGAGGCCGTGGTGAAATTCCCATCCGCGGTCCATCTCCAAATGAATCTGTCACGTTTTCCATCTTCTAAAGCATAATCCTGGAGTCGCTCCCAGAGGTCCAGGTAGTCAAGAATAACCTGAACTGTAAGTGCCCCAGAGATGTCACGCACCCATCTCCGGTTCTGTAAGGCCTCCATAACCGTTCTGGTCTTTTTGATACGAGGCCCAATTGCTTGTAGCAGGCGGGGAGCAATCTCCGCCACCGATTTACCATCTAGCCATTTGTCTGCCCAAAAAAGCGTTCTAGCGCCATCGCCGACCTGGACCGTGATCGATGAATGAAACATGGCTGCAACCTGGGGTTCAACTTCATCTGGCAGGGAGCTCCATGGCTTATTGTCCTCCATTCGTTTGGCCCATAACCAACGCATCCTTAGAGCGTGACCAAAGATCACCAGGTTCGGTATTCCAAGACCTCCCAAGTCGGGCGGTCTACATACCTTAGGCCAAGCTAGTAGACAGTGACCTCCGGAGACAGTTGCTGTTCCCTTCCATAGGAAAGCTCTTCGCCTCTTATCAATTTGTGTAATCGCCCAGGGTGAAAGTGCAACGGCGACAGCCGTATGGATAGGAATGGCTGACATCTTTACTTTCACTAAAACCCCGCGACCAGCCTTGGTCATCATGTGTGCCTTCCAGGTCGGAAGGCCTGCTGCAATTTTGTCCACCAGAGGAATTAGGTCCTTCTTTTTAAGCTTGTTGATAGAAAGGGGAATGCCGAGATATTTGCAAGGGAATGACTCCAGCTGACCCGAGAAGAATTGCATGAGCACAGCCGTCTGGTCCAGGTTGCACTGGATTGGAGAAATCAGGCACTTGTTCGGATTTGTATGCAAGCCTGAGGCAGAGCCGAATAACTCCAGTATGACTCTTGTTAGCACCAGGTCCTGTTGCACCGGCGAAAGAAACAAGACCACATCATCAGCATAAAGGTAAGTGCGCTCCTTAATCTTGTCCGTCCCCAAAGGAAGGAGCAGACCTTCCCTGTCTGCTAGATTTAGCATGGAATTCAGAACCTCCATAACCAGGACGAAAAGCATGGGCGAGAGGGGATCCCCTTGCCGAAATCCTCTGGCATGGCAAATCCGACGACCAGGTGAACCATTTAGGACTATTCTTGTGCTCGCCGTGGACAAAAGCAGGCTGATCCAATCAAGCCATCTCGTCGTGAACCCCATGTGTTTCAACACCCGTAAAAGGAAAGACCAGTTTACCGTATCAAACGCCTTCGCAATGTCTACTTTAATCAGTGCTGCAGGCTTCTTGGTTCGATGTAGCAGTTTGGCTGTCAGTTGGACAGCTCTGAAATTGTCGTGTATAACCCTGCCTCGGATGAAGGCGCTTTGGTTTTCTCGTACCAGTAGAGGAAGCTGTGTAGCAAGCCTGTTGGATAGGACCTTAGTAACCAACTTAGAGAAGCTGTGTACCAAGCTGATCGGTCTGTAGTCCCCAGTCGAAGCAGCATCCTCCTTCTTGCGCAACAGTACCATGTAAGCCTGGTTAACCAAGTATAAACTGCGCCCATCCAAAGACCATAATGCCTGGAAGGCTCTCATTATATCTTCTTTGATGATGGGCCAAGCGATCCTGTAGAAAAGCCCCGTGAAGCCGTCTGGTCCAGGCGCCTTATCCAGCGGCATTTCCTGTATCACTTTCCAAACTTCTTCGTCGGAGAAACAATATTCCAAACTTGACATGTCGACGGAAGGGATGCCCAATCTGTCAAAGTCAAGTGAAATGGTGGACGGTGCCTGAGTTCCAATCAGATTGTCATAATGTTGGAAGATTGCCTCTGCCTTGGCTTCTTCGTGCACCAGCTCCACATCTCCCACCCTGAGAGTTGGAATGATATTTTTCCGATTGCGGTGACAAGCTTGTAAATGGAAGAATTTGGTATTGGCGTCCCCTTCAGCCAGATAAGTGATCCGAGAGCGTTGGCGCATGATAGTACGAAGAAGGGACGCTAAACCAAGACATTTCAGTTTCATCTTGTTGCGTAGGTTTCGCTCATGGGGTGCCAGCACCCTTGTATCTTGGGCCTGATCGAACCGGAGAACCAATTCCTTAGCGATGGCCAGCTGCAGACGGATACCCCCAACATGTTTCGCGCTCCATCTCTTAAGAGCAATGGCAGTATTTCGGAGCTTGTAATCCAGCGTCCGAAACGCATCCACTTCCGTGGGTTGCCATGGGCAAGTCCAGGCCTGCCTGATGGTGTCCAGGCAGCCGTCATACTGCGGCCAGATGTTTTCAAATCGAAACCGTTGGAATGAGGCGTATATGCAGCTGGTCTGAAGGAGCAGAGGCGCGTGATCAGAGTGCTCTGAAGATAACGCACGCAGACCATGATCAGTGAAGGTTGAGAGCCAATCTTCGGTGACAAAAACCCGGTCGATGCGTTCCAGAGTCGGCGCATCACGCTCATTACTCCAAGTGAAGAGACGGCCCTGGAGGTGCAATTCTTGTAACTCCATGTCGTCCAAGAAATGACGAAAACGACTCATCATGCGACGATTTAAGCGGTCGTTGTTCTTGTCTTCTGCCTTGTAGATGAGGTTAAAGTCTCCACAAACCATCCAGGTTCCATATCGACCTCTGCCTATTTCCCGGAGCTCGTCCAGGAAGCTGATCTTACTAGCATCAGAGTGAGGGCCATACACACAGGTTAGAAGCCAGTCCTCACCAGAGGATAACAGCTTAACACGTGCAGTAACCGAGTGATCGCGAATGGAGGGGTTAGAAACCTCCCAGATGTCCCGTTTCCAAGCAAGAAGAACCCCCCCCCGGCCGTATTGATCGCAGGCAAGTGCACAAAATCGAAAGAGGTACCGAGCAAGTCCATCACCAAAGCATCATCACAGGTGTCAAGTTTGGTTTCTTGAAGGGAGAGAAGTGAAATACGTTCTTGCGCGACCAACTCACGGACCACACAGCGCTTGGCCCGTGCATTGAGCCCTCGGACATTCCAGACTAAAACATTTTCTCCATTCATCATGACAACAGTTCGCGACCACAACAGAGCGGATGAAAAAGCCTAGGGCTCGGATTCCACCAGAGCGGCCGAAAAGGTCGGCCCTCCAACAGGGAGCAAAGTCTCAAGTGCTTCGCATTGAGAGGCGGACATTGTGGCCGTAAAGACCTCTAGGAAGCGCTGGAAAGCAGCAGCGTCCGGAGGTTCGGCCGTCGACGTGATGCCCAGGCGCTTCATCAGGACATTTTGGGCCTGCAACGCCGGTTTTGAAGCTCGATTGTGCGACTTCTTGGCCAGCCGCTCGCTTCGTCGGATGGCCGGTGTCAGGCACGGCGACCGTGGGCGTCGTGTCCTTCGGCATGGAGGAGATCGCTGCAGCGCCGGAGGCGGGCTGTCCCTGCACAACGATTGTGCAAAGTGAGAAGTGGCATCTCTCACAGGCGTATTAGCATCAGGTGGAATGTGCAGGGGGAGGGTCGGCGGTGATCCCCTGGTGGTAGTAACAAAGTCACTGTGGGCCGGCGACACCGGTAGCCCCACTGTCGGTACCTCAGGGAAACGTACCAACTCCAATTGGGCTGCAGTCAGGACGTCAATTTGCGACCGAGTGGAGATGGGAGCAGGCCCATCCAGTGCATCAGGGGCGGTGCCGCCCATGCTGTTTTCCCGCAAAGGTCCAGGTGACGGCCCAGGTGACGGCCCAGCCTCACCCACCCTAGCCCCCTCCGAGCGGACAGCGAGGTTCCGAGGCCGTGGTCCTTCCCCAACGGTCGCAAGCGAAGCTTCCAAGGACATCGGATCCAACAAGGGGGACCCCGGCCCGCACCCATGCCGCCCTCTCAGTGGGATGAAGTCAACAGCGTCCCACGCGTCCACCCTTGTCCGACCCTTGTCCGCATGCGTGTGGCCGGTAGCTGCTTCGTGCGTCTTTGAGGGAGGACTCCTGTGCCCCTCTAGGACAGTGGGGCCCACAGGAGGCGTGGGCACCTGCATGGGCTTCGTACTCTGCAGGCGCGCAGTTACTCCAGAGGTGACAGCACCAGTGCCCCTGGGCTCGCGCCGGGCTAGGGCACGGCGACCGAAGCGTAGAGGTGCCGCTAATGACCAAGCTCGGCTGGAGATGTCGCCGGCGTCGGTGGTAGAGCACGTCGCCGCCGCAGAAAAAGGAGGGCCCCAACCCGGACCCAAGGAGGGGCCGCCGCCAGGGCCACTCCTTCCCTCTGGAGTGCTCCTCTTCGGCCATGGACCCTCTCTGCAGCGGCGTGAAGCGCCTGGATGGTGACCCTCTTCCTCATCCGAGCTTCCAAAGTGATCAGGCGAGTCATCATCTGACGAATCACTGGATAGATTCCAGTCTTGAAGCTCAATCAGCCGAACATGCACCCGATACCAGAGACCTTCCTGCCTGCAATGGATGATCTCATGAGGCCTTAGAAATAGGTTGCCTGGCTCATGTGGCTGCTGTGGTTCGGGGATGAAGAGCAGCTTCTCTGTGGGAATGAAATCAGGATGAATGCACCAAGCTGCCACGTACAAGAACCCCAGATCATCACCAGCAAGCTGCTCCGGCGGTTCCACCAGGCTGGAGCAGGCCGGTGCAAGCACCATGTGTGCCGTCGAAAGATTTCTGGCATGATCTGGAATACCCCGCAACTCTACCAAAACCCTGTAACGCAAAGCAGCCAGGCTCGCTCCTGACTGGCGCCGCCATCGCCGCCAAGAGAGCTAAAGAGGAGCGTCACTGGGCAGGTGGGTGTGCAAGATGCGGTTAGCGTTGCTTTCCGACGAGAACTCGACGAGGAAGTCATCCGGCGTGTGGCGGTGCACCACAAAATCCTCCGGTAGCAGTGTGTAGAACTCTTCGAGTAGTCTTGCCAGCTGAGGTGGGGTGACGGCCGGACGAACGCCCCCCACCATCGCGAGCAGGGCATGAGACGCGAGGTGAACTTCCCTCGCATCGATCTCCGGCGTGCGCTGCAGCACACAAATCTCACGACTGGGACGCCGTGAAGGATCCCCCGGTGGACGGGGCGACGGTGGCGGTGAAGGCATGGAGGCGTCTTCGCCGTCAGACGACGGAGGACGACAAACCTCAAGTGGTGGACTGCTAGGCCCCGTTGACTGGGAGCGTGCAGACCGCGTCACGTCTGAAGAAGAAGAGCGACCATGGCCATCAGGTGGGGCACGCCGCGGCGGCGGGTGTCGCGGCGGCGGGTGTCGTGCGGCAGTGGACGCAGCCCACGAACGGCCTCTCCTGCAGTACCGCGACCGGTGCCCCTCCCGCCCGCAGCGCAGACAACGAGAAGGATTCCGGCACGCCGCCGCGACGTGGTCCGAAGCAAGACAGTTGAAGCAGCGCCCCACTAAATCAGCAGGCACCGGGCGCGGGGCATGGCGCGTCGGGGCGGGGTCACGACGTGGCCGCCGTCTCCTTCGAACCTCCGTCCAGTCATCCTCCTCCTGGCCCGACCCGGAATCCCGCCCACAGCGGACGACTACCGACGCCAGAGGAACGGGCCGAGGGTGAGAGCGGACCGGGGGATCCGCCCGCCCTTGCTAGGCGCGGCGCACATCAGCCATGAAGCCGCCAGAAGGTTGCTGGGCCCGACGGTCGGCGGCCGGCGAAGACGACGAAGCGACCATGACCGCCTTGCCCTTGGCACGAGCGGCAACGGCTGCCGTAGCAGCAGGCGACCGGGGAGGGGGGGATGCGAGATCCTCCGACATGGAATCCGGCGACGCGCTGAATCTGAGCCAATCCGGCGTTTCCTCCCCCGCTTCCGCTGCCTGCCGAAAGAATGGCGTGGCCAACGGATTGAGCGATGGAGAAGATGGTCCCGGAGCATGGATCCAGCCTGGAGGGAGGCTGGCCGCAGCCGCCGCTGCGAGTGGTGGGAGACGCGGGCTGTCTCCGTCCCCATCACGGTCTTCATCAGTTCCTTCCATGGTGGCTAGATCTGGGCCGACGGGGCCCCGAGCAGGTAGTGGATGCCGGGACCAGCAGGGCCACCGGCAGCTGAGGTGGACGCCGGGACCGGGGGGGTCACCGGCGGTTTGTTTGGTGGACGCCGGGACCGGAGGGGTCACCGGCGTGAGAGGACGCCCGCTCCCAGAGGCTAGAGAGAGAAACTACCGAGCGGTAACTAACATTTCCTGTGTTGTGATAGTTGATTATATGTATGGCATTGTCGTTTTAATTTCAAAGAAGTATCTTTTCCCTCCTTTTGATGGCAACGGCCCGTGAGGGCGCGTCTGTTCGGTTGTAAAGGAATTAAAAAAGATGAAAGATAGTATATCAAATTTCCTTTTGTAAGGTTCGGTTTGATGTGGTGTGGTCTCCAGCGCCACACTTTTGCAACTAATATGTCATAATTCTCCCCTTTTTTTTTACTTATCACATCATATATTAGCTTTGCACTAAGTCGAATTCGGACAACTCTGACCATGTTTATAGAAAAATATAACATATATAATACCAATTTGTTTCATTAAATGCACCATGGAATATATTTTGACTGTATGTTGGTTTGTAAATGTTGCTACATTCTTATATAAATTTGATCAAAATTATACAATTTTGACTTTGAATAAAACTAATACGACATGCAAAAAAAGGAGCGATAGGAGTAGTTATGAAGTTGACACATATGAAAGTGTGTTTCAAATGTGAAACCGCTGATACAAAATTGTACGGTCTACGGTATAATTTACAAATTTTTATATTGTGTCATTGACTAACGAAAATAGGCTAGTGCTGACGGCAATGAGCAAATACTTTAGCTTCCCTCGTCTTTTTTTTTAAAAAAAAAGGTGCCTGCACACCATTTCATGTATACACACGTCATATTGAATGGTTAGGGAGTGTTTGTTTCCCACCCAAATTATATAATCTAGCTTATGAGTCAAATGCACCATGGTAAAAAGCCACCATGGACCACCCAAATAATCTCAAATAAGCTGCACATGGGTAGCTTATTTCAGATTATTTGGTGGTCCATGGTGACCTTTTACCATAATATCCTTGGTCCATAAGCTAGATTATATAATCTATGACAAACAGGGCTTAAGTCCGTTAGATGTTGCAAGTTGCAACATGTTCCCTACGTACACAAGAACGCAACGAATGGGTGAAGAGAACAAGCAACAGCAGCTACCAGATTAGCAGTAGTACTAGCATGGAAAATGTGAGAGAACGTGCTGAATGCTGATACACGCGACGACAGAGCAAGGGGCATGGGCCTTGACCTATCAATCTATCATCCAGCTGCATGAAAGTGAGCAGATTTAGGGCTCGTCTTTTCAGGCCGGGAGGTCCCTTGCCGCCGAATTGTCTTCCGGCGCCTTTGCAGCTGGGCACAGGCTTGAAATCATGACCCAATCATGTACTTTGGGGCCTTGGCAGCTGTGCAATAGCCATATGCCTACGACCAGAATGAAGACGTAGCTCACGTGGTGACGGTCGCGTCTCGTACGCGCTTTAGCTACTGCTGTATGTATGCAGCGTAGTGCCACGACCTGCCAGCTGCAGCGTTGCTCAATTAGCCAGGAGTACAATATAACTGCGGTAGCATTAGCCAGCCCAGGATAGGCTGGGCTGGTTTCCTGAACTGCCGAATCTGGGCGACACTGTAAGCCCAATTACCAGTAACTGACTATTGGGCCGTCTGAGCTAGGATTGAACACTGACTACCTACTGTATGTCTACCCCAACCAAACGGCGATAATTCGCCGAGGTCAGGAGCCCGGCGGCCGACCAAGGAGCGCCACCGCACCGGCACCTGCGCCGCCGACTGCCGCAGCCGCGCGTCGCCCTGTCCCAGCTTCCCTCTCTCCGGCTGCGACCCTCCCTAGTGGCCGGTGACGCCTGGGCGGTGGCTCCCTGCTGCTGCGCGCCTGGAGTCTCTAAATCGCGAGCGAGGAGCTAGGGCTACAGTAGTCGGAGGCGTTTTGGGGGCGATTCGCCGCCGCCATCGCCGCCGTCCCGTTCCTTCGCGCCGTGGAAATCCGCTACGGCAAGTACTGCGGCGTGGGCTGGAGCGGCTGTGACGGGGAGGAGCCCTGCGACGACCTCGACGCCTGCTGCCGCGACCATGACCACTGCGTCGACAAGAAAGTTTCTGAGCTGGTAAAAACTCTCTTGCTGAATACTTGAAGAATTGAAGTGCTAGTGCAAGTAAGCTATTACAGATCGTTTGGTTCGTGTGGTTAGAGATTTTGTTGGAATCCACAATTCAATTTGGTTCTGGTTTGAAAACGCTGGTAGATTGGAGTAGTTTGGTTTTTGAGGAGTAAATTGAATTGGTTGGGCAAACGAAACCAGCAGCTATGTAGAAATCTGAGTGTTTTTTCATTAAAAGAACCTTGTGGTGCATACCATAGTATTGGAAGATGGAGGAATTTCAAGACAGAGTTGGGCATTTGAAGTTATCTGATGCAGAAAAGGAGGAAATCCATATTACACTTTCTGAAAATGCACAAGTTGGGGAGTCGCAGGCAATAGGGAAGTTGTTGTCTGAGAATCTAATACCAGCAAAAATATTAGCACAAAAACTAGGAATGATATGGTGCCCGTTAAAAGGAGTACTATGCAAGGATCTGGGTGAGAATCTTTTTTTATTCACGTTCATGCAAAAATCAGGAAAGATAAGGGCCTTACAAGAGGGACCATGGAATTTTATGAGAGATTTACTAGTAATGGAAGACTATGATAGGACAAAATGTCTAGACGAGTTGGATTTCTCTTATATTCCGATCTGGATTAGAGTCTCAAAAGTCCCGATGGGCTTGATGACTAAGGAAACAGGTGAAAAGATAGGTAGAAAGGTTGGCAAGGTGATGGAAGTACAAAGTGAAAATGATAATACAGCAGTTGGAAGATTTTTACGGATCAAGGTTAAGCTTGATATTCGAAAACCATTGATGCGAGGTGTGACACTTGTCGTAGGAGAGCCAGAAAGGAAGATATGGTGTCCTATTATGTATGAGTTTTTACCTAACTTTTGTTATATGTGTGGTTGCATAAGCCATAGTGAAAAGGCATGTTCTATGAGTTTAAAGAAAGACGAAGCTCCACAATGGGAGGATAGTCTTCGTTATATGCCACCAAAAAGGAGACCTGATGATAAGATACCTTTCTCAAGGCAAGGATATAGAGAGAGCTTCAGAAGACCGAATAATGCTGGGAATCAAAATCAGGAAAAGAAAAACAAGACATATAATGATGATCCAATGCCGAAAAAGAGATTTGATGAAAAAACACAATTTTCAAAAGAAGGCAAAAAGGGGAGTTTCTGGGGATCGTGCGGCTCCAGGAGCTGGAGATGCAAAGACAGAACGGGTAGTGATAGTCCCTCATGGAAGAAGGATGTCATGGGAGGTAAGAAGGAAGAGGTTACCACATCCAACCATAATATGGATAAGGTAAACGAGAGCCCAACAATTTATAAGGATAACAAAAATAATCCTGAGAATAGTAATAAGGATGATGGGATGGATAAGATACAAGAAATAGTTGGCACCAAGGAGGTTGATGAGAAGCAAGATAAAAAAGTGGAGGTTACGGAAGATGTTGAGAAGAAAGGTGATGTGAATTGTGGCATGCGCCCAAGGCATCTCGATCGAGCAAGCTCTAGAACCCAAAGCGCCATAGAATCAGAAGATCAGAAGCAGCTTGTGAAAGACAATGTTAAGAGGATGCGCAAATTTAAACGCATATCTCGCTCAAGTGGTGAAAGAAAGTCAGAAAGATCATTGTTGGCTATACATGGGAGAAAGAGAAGCTTGAAAGAGGAGGAAGCCACAGAATCAGAGGTGATAAAATCCCTTCTACCTCTATATTGCTGGGGGAAGAGGTTAAAGAGAGGCATACCTAAGAGTAAAGAGGCGGGCTCCCCTGGGGAGTGCCGCCTGGAGCAATGAGTTGCCTAAGCTGGAACTGTCGAGGCTTGGGCAATGCCGCGACAGTTAAAGAGCTTCGCGATTTTGCGAAGAATATTGCCCCTTCAGTACTTTGTGTGTTGGAGACTCAGGTCCATAAATCACGGGTGGAAGGTCTCAAGAATACTCTTGGTTATGCTAATGCTTTTGTTGTAAGCAGTTCTGGCCGCAGTGGCGGCTTAGGAATTTTCTGGAATGATGATGTCAAGCTGGAAATCCTGCCATACTCGCAGTATCACATTGATACCGTTATCACTGAGGTGGGTGGTGATCCGTGGAGGCTAACATGCGTGTATGGGGAAGCGCAGTCTAGTGAAAGATTCAAAACATGGAATTTATTAAAACATATAAAGTCATCATCGTCATTGCCTTGGGCATGCGTTGGCGATTTCAATGAAGTTTTACATCGCTCGGAACATGTTGGATTGCAAGAAAGAAGCTATACCCAGATCAAGAATTTCCGAGAGATGGTTGATGTGTGTGGTTTTGGTGACTTGGGGTACGAAGGTCGGAGTTGGACCTACGAGAAGAAAATTACCGGAGGAACATACTGTCAAGTTAGACTTGACAGAGCACTAGTGACACCGGACTGGAGTACTCGTTTCCCTCTAGCAAAGGTGCGCCATTTGACGGCTGCAGCGTCAGATCATGGTCCCATTGTCTTACAATGGGGTACTACGCTGACAATGTGTTGACACCGGATTTTCGCACCTGACATGTTGGGTCAGATGATGACGTGGTGAGGGTGAGACTGCAAAGTGGATCCGTTGACTGGTCAAAGCCAAAGGTGACAGAGAAGGAAGCCGATGCTGAAGAAGGGTCCGATGAAGCAGGAGTCCGATCCAATGACGAATTCAAGAGGGAAGACACGTCGGCTAAGGAGGAGGCGTATCAGATTCAAGGACTATTTCCTTTTCAGAAGGCTTATGAGAGTCCCGGTTTGTCTTTAATTTAGTTTACCTTATTTAGTTAGTCTGGTCCGATCAGGACTCTTCATGACCAGGGTATAAATTTGAACCCTCGTCCATTGTAAAGAACAATCCTCACAATCAATACAACCCGGCTTCACGCCAAAACCCTAGTAGTAGTTACCGACGAAGCTCATTGGTGAACGGGCTGCATCAGTTCTGATCTCCGGCTTACCAGTAAGTTAGTCAATTTATCGAACTAGTATAGGCTTTGAATTGAGGCGCATCGCCCTTTCTCGTTTATACTGTTCAACCGATTTATCTCTGGATAATCAAGATTGATATAGATTCCCTACGTCGGAGCTAGATCAATATTGATTATTCAACAGATTGTCGTTTATCGGACTATACTTTAAGCCTAGATTCCCTACGTCGGAGCTAGGTATCAAGATTAGTCTAGATTCCCTACGTCGGAGCTAGAGTAATCTTGGTTACTAAAGGTAGTCTTTGCGGTTTGTTGGAGTTGCTAGATTGGTTTAGATCTACGCCATGTGAATCAATTCTACTTCTTCAACGGCTTTGAGCATAGGTCTTGGTCTGATTTAAGCATTATTTATCTTACAGCATCGTTCTATGTCCGATCCTGCCTTGTGGTTTAATCTGGTTGTTCTTTGAGTATTGCATTGGTGTAGATTCCCTACGTCGGAGCTGGATCTTTGTAATACGCTTAGATTAATCTTTGACTGTCATGTTTGGTCTAGATTCCCTACGTCGGAGCTAGGTTCATCTTGATTAGTTAAAGGAAGCTTTGGTTATGCCTTAATGCTATTTGAATGTTAAGTGTGGTGTAGATTCCCTACGTCGGAGCTGGATCATGCTTAATTGTTTGGTAGCATATCTTAGAATCAGAACGTGTCTGTTAATGTTTTGCCTGCTTATTTTGCTTAATCTGATCAACACCTGTGCGAGCATCTTGTCTAATTGACAGGTTGATGAATCGAATCTGGTTATCTAGTTATCTGATCTGATCATAGTTGGAGAAATCTAGATTCCCTACGTCGGAGCTAGATTTCTCTGAAAAGGCTATAGTCAGATCGGTTGGTTAGATGGTCCGATAAGATGAGTCAAACTGGTAACTAGACAAGGTGGACAATGTATCGGCTTACACTGTGATTACTTGATATCTTGTTTCAAGACATAGCTGATCCATTATTTTACATATTGGCCTTGTTTTATGCTTTATTTCATTATTCAAAGGCTGGTCTGTTATATCAATCAAGGTCCGATCCTGATTGGTCCGATTCTGAGGTCCGATTTGGTGTCTGATTGAGGTCCGATCACTCGGTCCGATTGACGTCATCATTGAGGTCCGATTCTGAGGTCCGATCGGTATCGGCCGATGCGTGTCTGATTGGGTCTTGGCTACAATTCGACGTTACTCCATCGTCTGAAATAGAGCCGGCACAATCATAGAGCAATTTAACTGTTTTATTCCCTTGTCAATTTCAGGTCAAATTGACTGGCACGCCGCGAACCTGAACTGGAGTGTAGACTGGCACTGGAGCGAAGCTGATCTCCCTGGTCTTCTTGTGCTGCATGCGGGGAATACGTCCGCCGATTTTCCGCGTCAACACATTTTTGGCACGCCCAGTGGGACACGAGAAACAAATCCAAGATGTCGTCGTCTGATGCTGAACAAGAAACTGCAGCAAGACTTGCTGCTGAGAAAGAAGCTGCTGAGAAGGCGAAGAACGATAGAAACAAGACGCCTGAGGTGACCATGCCCGTTACAAAGGCCGATCTGTCCAAAGCTCAGTTGGATGCAGTTCAGGCCCAGATTGATGCGTTTGAGAAGCTCTGCCTTGGTCAGTTTGGGCGTAATCGTTCAGGCCCTATACTCAAAGGTCCTCTCCCGGATCCAGAGTTGATCAAGAAGACAACTGAAGCTCGGGAGCACCAAGTCAACATGACGGAGATGATTCACCAGGCTGTTCATCATGCATTGATCAACCAATCAGGCACCTTGGTGAATTCTTTGGACAATCTCATCAAGAAGGCGGTGGACGATGCTATTTGCTTGAAGGGTCCAGTATTTATAGCAGATTCTGCAGGAGCATCAGGATCAGGAAGAGGAAAAGAGACTGCAGATAATACAATGACCGTTGCTCCACAGATGCCGATTGCTCCACCACCTCCTGTTGAACTGGCCAACGGTTTCCTGTTGATGGCCGATGGAACTATAGTCGGCCCACATGGTGAAAAGTATGCCAGAACTCTGAGCGAACAAGAAAAACAACCTGTAGCTGCAAGGCTACGTGCAGAGGTTCCTTCACATCAGCGTATGGTCGGAGATTACAATAATTATGTGATGGACATAGCTGATGGAATGCCACCTGGAAATCAACAGTCCGATTGGTCACAGAAAATAGCCGAGGTGATCCAGAATCAATTCGGCTTGAAGCCTAAAGATGAAGCGAGGTTGTATCGGCACCCGTACCCATCTTACTTTGATGCAGTGCCACTTCCTCCACGTTACAGAGTGCCGGATTTTTCCAAATTCTCCGGGCAAGATGATATGACCACCATCGAGCATGTGAGCCGATTCTTGGCTCAGTGTGGTGAGGCTGCTTCAGAGGAGGGACTCAGGCTCAGATTTTTCCCTCTGTCGCTTTCGGGGCCGGCGTTTACCTGGTTTACGTCGTTGCCAGCCGGATCAGTCACAGGATGGTCCGATATGGAAAAGCAGTTCCATAAATACTTCTTTTCTGGTCTCAATGAGATGAAAATCTCTGATTTGATTGCTATCAGGCAGAGGAATGATGAGACCGTCAAGGAGTACATTCAACGGTTCCGTGACACTAGGAATCGATGCTATAGTTTGAAGCTATCTGACATGCAATTGGCCGAGCTTGCATTCCAAGGTTTGCTCGCGCCGATTAAGGAAAAGTTTTCTGCTCAGGAGTTTGAGACATTGGGGCAATTGGTTCAGAAAGTGTCAGCTCATGAGGTCCGATATCAGGAGATGAAGCGCATGAAGTTTTCTAAACAAGTATCTTATCTCTCTGATACTGAAGAGGAAGCTGATGTCAACATAGCTGAATGGACTAAATCCAAGAAGCCAGTGTCGCTCCCGTGGATCAAACAGAATCCTGAGAAGTTTGGTTTCGATATAACAAAGGCCGATAAGATTTTTGATTTGCTGCTAGTGAGAAGCTTATTCAGCTTTCTCCAAATCATTCTATTCCATCGGCCGATGAGTTGAAGAAACGCAAATATTGCAAATGGCACAACTCGACATCTCACGAGACCAATGAATGCAAAGTGTTCAGAAGGGAGATCCAATTGGCTATAGAATCTGGCAAGATCAAGTTTGAAGACAGCAAGAAAGCCATGAAGATCGATGGTCATCCCTTTCCCAATAACTTTGCTGATTTCTCCTTTTCTGTTAATATGGTTGATGCTAGTGAAAAGGGGAAGGTCAAGGTGCTTACATCGGACCATGCCAAGAGTTCTGGTGCCGTTGATCCTGTGGTTCAAGTTACTGTTGAAGAGCTACGCAGGAATCATCAGGCGTTTGGACGTGAATCTAATGCTCCTGGTGGGTATCGGCCGCGTGTAACTTCCCAAATGCTGATTAACAAATACAAGAGGCAACAGGCAGCAGCTCGAGCGTGGGAAGAACGCGAGGAACGACGACGTCGGAGGTGTGAATATCAAGCAAGGCGCCATGATGAAGAGTTTGATGATCGGCGCCGACGTAATGAGTGGTCCGATGGCCGACGCCGGTTTGATGAGTGGTCCGATGACCGACGCCGGTATGATGACAGGTCCGATAGCCGGCGCTGGTTTGATGATAGAGTTGACGGTCGTCGTCAGTATGATTATAGGTCCAATTGGTATGCGGATGAACGTCAAGGATACGACCGATACAACCAGGATGATGATCATTGGGGATGTCCTTTCTTTGTATTCTGCTGGAACGAGAAGCTTAGACTGCCATCGAAAGCAGATTGTCCTGAATGCAGCTTCCAGTATGAAGAGTACAGAGCTTCCAAGAGAGGTCGACGATCAGTTCATGAACGGATCGGCGTCAGGATCGATGATCATCATCAAAGAAATGAAGGCCGGGTTAATACTCATGGCCACAAAAATAATGAAGGCCGGGCTGATGCTCATGGCCCTGAAAAAATGGAAGAGAAGGCTCCAGTTCAGAATCAGACTGAAGAACCTCCAATGAGGCCTGGACAGTGGTGCCCGTCAGGGATTTCTAAGTCCAAGAAGAGACGTGTACAACGTTTGCGCTATAATGAGCAAATTCAGGAGCAAGAGTTGGCGAAAGAGAAGAAGTGGCGCGTCAAGATGGCCAATGATGATGAAGCAAGTACATCGGCCGCAATAAATATGGTTTTGATGTTGCCGTCCGATTTCGCTGCTCCTGATGAACAAGACGATCATGAGGTCGATTATGAACTGGAAGAAGCCGCTGCATGCTTGGTTCTTGATTCAGAAAAGGCGGTTTTTGAGAACCAAATGCAAATGGGTATCGGCACCTGAAGCCTCTGTACATCAAGGGATACGTTGATGGGAAGCCGATGACCAAGATGTTGGTTGATGGAGGAGCTGCTGTCAATCTCATGCCCTATGCTACATTCCGTAAGCTGGGTAAAGGGATTGATGATTTGATCAAGACCAATATGACGCTCAAGGACTTTGGCGGGAACGTTTCAGAGCCTCGGGGGGCAATTCATGTCGAATTGACCATCGGCAGCAAGACATTGCCGACTACCTTTTTTGTGATTGATGGCCAAGGTTCCTACAGCATGCTCCTCGGGCGAGATTGGATTCATGCCAGCTGTTGCATCCCATCTACTATGCACCAATGCTTGATCCAGTGGCAAGGCAACAAGGTGGAGATCGTCCCAGCTGATGATTCGGTTAGCATTGCTACGGCTGAATCAACGATTTGGGAGTTTGAGCATTGCTACAGCTGAGTCAACAATTTGGGAGTTTGAAGGAGTTGAATGCCTGTCAGGAAAAGTGTGGGATGGTGACTTCCTCAAGGTGTCCGATCAAGGACTAAAGCCGATCCAAGCAGTCGGCTCTGAGACATTGTTTTAAATGGATGATTATGTAGGAGATTTTAAAGGCCGATGTGGTTAATGAGTTCTTTCAAATATGTATTTGATAGTTCTTCTTATAAATTGAATCGGCCTGATTATTGATTCGCCTTGGGGGGCAAGATTCGAGTTTGTTTGTTCAATGAAATTGCCTCAACATTTTGGAAAATTTGTAAAGCCGATGCTATGCGTCAGGCTTAAAAGCCGATGGAAAATCGTCTCAAGAACAAAAATAAGAGCCGATGTGATATGCATCGCCTTAAGGATTATATACAACAAAAGAAAAGTGTATTATATCATTAAGCCGCTCGATGGCGGAGCAGGCTATCAATGTATCAGATCATTCAGTAAGACGGACAAGTTTCAGTATTCAAGGCTGCAGGTATTTGACTATCGATTCAAGAGCAGTCTGACGAATCTTGTCAACATCAGCAATGATCTTGGCGTCAGCTTCAGCATTCCCTTCTACAGGCTTGATTGTCTTGTGGATCTCTTTGGCCGCCTTGATATGGATCTTGTAATCCTCTTCAGCCTTTGCCTTCAAAGCCGGGATGTCATCAAGCTCTTTTTCTTTAGCTTGGATACTTGATTGAATTTGGATGAGTTCCTGTTCCAGCTGCTGTTTTCTAGCTCGCAGATTATCAAGTTCTGACTGGATGGAAGCAGGACAAGCCGATAGTTCTTTGATCAGTTTGGTTGACTCATCAGCTTGGGCACGTTTTTCATCCCTGGCTTTGGTCAAATCCTGCTGGGAGGTCCGATTGTTGATTCGGCGATTGGCCTGCAACACTGGAAAGGAGTGGCCTTCTATGTATGCCGCCGGAATCAATGCTTCCTCCAGGTCCGATGGAAGTTGGCCTCTTAGAATTTTGATAATCTGACGGATCGGCTCTGCATCTTGAACAAGATCGATGATATCTTGGTGAAGAAGAGCGGATATGTCAAGCAATTTTGCCTTCACTTCATCAGATAGCAAGCTTTGCCCAGAGCTAATTTCTTCCTCTTCAGCTTGCAGCCGATCAAAATCGACTGATATGGTCTGGCTGGTTTGAGGGGTATCTTGAGCCTGCAAAAGAAATAATTAGATATAATGTCAAAAAGCTGATATGATCATATCAGGCTAGAAAGTTTACTTGTTTCCAGGCTAGTTCTTGCTCGGGTCCGATCAAAGGATTGTTACTGCCCTGGATATTAGCTTGGGCGATTTCAAGATCCGTCAAGACATTCTGGATGATTTGCTAGAAGAAAGATGTCGGATATCAATATCCGACCCCCTCACCGACGGGCGGGGCCACGCAGTTTCAGGAAGAAGATAGGCATAAGAAAGCCCGAAGAACATCAGATTAAGGGAGGGTCGGTTTTCCCCTGACTCGGCCGACCCTCGTCCGCCTCGGCCGACCCTCGTCCGCCTCGGCCGACCCTCGTCCGCCTCGGCCGACCCCGTCCGCCTCGGCCGACCCTCGTCCGCCTCGGCCGACCTCGCCTCGGCCGACCCTCGTCCGCCTCGGCCGACCCTTGTCCGCCTCGGCCGAACCACTCCTGTCGCTATCTCGCCCGACCTCTCCTCGTCTCGCCCGGGCCGGCGTGGACCCGAGACGAAGTGGAGTGACGAGGGTACGGATTAGGGGTACCCAATTGAACCCTTAATCCGTGGGCTTACGATAATCCACCCCTCAAAAACCAAAGACTAAAAGCAAGGCAAACTCCCCATACCCCGACTACCTAGAACGCCCGAGTGGTTCTCCGATTCGCCCGACAGGTTCTCCGCCTCCGAGTGGTCTCCGACTCCTCGGGTGAAACTACCCGGCCATACCCCGACCCATCCGGCGCCGTACCCATTTGGTACCCGCCGTGTCAGAGCATGATGGGCGTCTGTCCTACGCCACGGCAGCCACAGTGGCGCCCGTCTCGTCCCAACAGGAGCGCTACAGTCTGGAGAGGAATGCATGCGCTACACCAGGCGTCCAAGTACGACCCCAGGCGTCCTCGGGCGACACCTGGAACCCGAGCAGGACACCTGGAGCGCCCGAGGACCTCGAGCAAGTCAACCACGACCCGGGAACCACCCGGGAGCTTACCCAGGAAGGCATCGACTCCAACCACTCGGGATGTACGATTCCGGGTCCGGCGGGACGCCCACTCCGTCAACACCTGCTCCCTGTACGGCTCGGCGAGCGACGCAGCTGGAAGCTCTCGGGAGCAGTAACTCCCCTTGTAATTTTCTCCTTTTTACCCCCCGCTCCCTTCTCCCCTTGAGGCTATAAAAGGGGGCAAGGGGACATCAGACGGGGGGGATTTTTGGGACACTAGTGGAACACTCGGACACCGCACGCAACACGCTCACTCACACCGCTCAGGGACTTGGGATCTTCTCCCTCTCCCGACTAGTTTGTACACCCCTACGACAGACGACGACGAAGGAGAACACACGACACACATACACCAGAACACTCACTCTCAGACGCACCAGAGACTTGGGAGCCCCTCCCTCTCTCGACCGCTTGTAACCCCTACTACGAGCAACGCGAGTAACACGAGCAGCCTCGAACTGGACGTAGGGCGTTCGTGCCCGAACCAGTATAATCCCTTGTGTCCTCTCGCGAACCGTCCGGAGCCCAAACGCGCAATCCACTAATTTACTTGTTGGTTATTTCGCACACCGACAGTTGGCGCGCCAGGTAGGGGCCTTTGCGCGTTTCGGCGATCACCAGGCTTCGGATGGCCACCCGCGGATCGAGCTGGACTCCTGGGACGCAGCTGCGTCTTGGGAGTTTGGATTTCATCATCACCGACGCCGGGGACTTGGCGAGAGTCGCTCCCACGCCCCCGGTCAACTCTGCTGATGCTGACATCGCGACCGCCACCGAGGCCCTCGCGGACATCGGCATCAACGCCACTGGCGACGAAGCCGGCAACCCCCGCTCGAGGGCCAACGAGGCCCCACTGTGGGAGCAGCTCGAGATCTTCCTGGGGCCACGGCCCACGCAGGAAGACGTGCGCTGTACCAGGTTCGCCCTGGCGAACGTCGCTGCTCAGCTTCTGGGAGGAGCCCCTCTCCCCCCGGAGATGCTGAACTACATCCCACCGTATGCGGTCCCATACGGTCTGCGCAACGCGGCTGAAGTCGTGTCCCGCCTGGTGACACGCCTCCTGAGCCCCACCCCGGCGGACAGCGAGTTCGTCGGGGTGATCGATCATGTCTCCGAATCGGTCTTCGACCTGCTGGACGATCCCGTTTCGGAGGCCTCCGACACAGAGCTCGTCGGGGAAAGCCACCACCCCTCCCGGGAATGCTTCATGGCGGACCCTCCCGATGGGGAGGGGGGAGAAGCGAGTGAGAGCGGCTCGGGGCCAGCGGGCCCTGACGACGGTCACCCGGTGGCCGACGCGCCCGTTGCTCCCGCTCCGGTTGCAGCCCAAGCCGCGGCAGCGGCAGGACAGCCAGCCCCGCCACGAGCGGCTACACCGCCACGACGCTCCCAAGCCGACGACGCCCGGCAACGCCGGGAGGAGCTCCAAGAGGCTCGCCGCCGGTTGGAGCAGGAGCGGGTGCGGATCGAGCAGGAGCGGGAGCGCATCGAGCGCGAGCTCCTGCAGGTCAGAGACGCGGCTCCGGCGCGGGGACGCGCTCGGGACGTGCAGCGCCAAATCGTCGACGATGACGGCGCCCCGCCCCCGTGTTTCGCTCACGCCGGGCAGAACATAGCCGCGGCTGCCATGCTCGTGAGAGGGCTCCCGCCGCCGGTGACCCCGGAGGCCCGCAAGGCGCAGCGGGAACTCGGCGAGCTGCTGGAGCGAGCCGCAGCACAGCAGGCC
>CM014272.1:54898561-54912701 GCA_004135705.1 Alloteropsis semialata
GACGGCTGCCTGATGATCTTCGGCGGCACGGAGGCGTCCGTAAGCAAAGGGCGAGCCAAGGCGGAGCGCCGAGAGGTGTACGCCGCCGAGCCGGCCACTCCGAGCTTCCTCAAGTGGTCGGAGGCGCCCATCACCTTCGATCGAACCGACCACCCGCAGTTCGTCCCGAGGCCGGGCAAGTACCCCCTCGTGGTTGATCCGGTCATAGGTCGGAAGCGCCTCACCAAGGTGCTGATGGACGGCGGGAGCGGGTTAAACATCCTCTACGCCGACACGCTCGACTCCATGGGGATTGACCGAGGGCGCGTTCGCCCGACCGGGGCGCCCTTCCACGGGGTAGTCCCTGGTAAACAGGCCGTCCCCCTCGGGCAGATCGATCTGCCCGTCACATTTGGGTCCCCGACCAACTTTCGGACGGAGACCCTCACATTCGAGGTGGTAGGATTCCACGGCGCCTATCACGCCATTTTGGGCCGCCCATGCTACGCGAAGTTCATGGCCGTTCCCAACTACACTTACCTCAAGCTCAAGATGCCGGGGCCGAAGGGGGTGATCACGGTGGGGTCGTCATTCCAACGGGCCCATCAGTGCGAGGTGGAGAGCTGCGAGCTGGCATCGGCCATCATCGCATCGACGGAAGAGCTGGCCCCAATCAAGGCGCGTCTCGTCGAAGAGGCGCCGGACTTCACCCAAGGCCTGGCATCGTTCGAGCCGCTTGAGGGCACCAAGGAGGTCCAGCTGGACCCCGACCACCCGAGCGCAAAGGTGGCGCGGATCGGGACCAAGCTGTCCCCGAAATAGGAAGGCGCGCTCGTCGACTTCCTCCGCGCGAACGTTGACGTGTTTGCGTGGAAGCCCTCGGACATGCCGGGCATTCCGAGGGAAGTCGCTGAGCACTCCCTGGACATCCGAGCCGGGTCCCGACCCGTAAAGCAGCGCCTGCGGCGCTTTGATGACGAGAAGCGCAAGGCAATCGGCGAGGAAATCGCGAAGCTCCTGGTGGCCGGCTTCATCAAGGAAGTGTACCATCCCGAGTGGTTAGCCAACCCCGTCCTTGTGCGAAAGAAGAACGGGAAATGGAGAATGTGTGTCGATTATACTGCTCTTAACAAAGCATGCCCAAAGGATTCCTTTCCATT
The DNA here is from genome assembly GCA_004135705.1 of Alloteropsis semialata. Lineage (NCBI taxonomy): Eukaryota > Viridiplantae > Streptophyta > Magnoliopsida > Poales > Poaceae > Alloteropsis > Alloteropsis semialata. The sequence continues at coordinate 54,899,701 of CM014272.1, forward strand.
GCCGCGCATAGATCAGATAGTCGACTCGACCTCAGGGTGCGAAACCCTGTGCTTCCTTGATGCGTATTCCGGATACCACCAAATCGCGATGAAGGAGTCCGACCAGCTCGCGACCTCCTTCATCACCCCGTTCGGATCGTACTGTTACGTGACGATGCCGTTCGGGCTCAAAAACGCCGGCGCCACCTACCAAAGGTGTATGCTTAGGTGTTTCGACGAACTCATCGGACCGACCGTTGAGGCGTATGTGGACGACATCGTTGTCAAGTCCCGACAGGCCGACCGACTCGTGGCCGACCTGGAGAGCACGTTCGCCAAGCTCAGGACGAACAGTGTTAAGCTCAACCCCGAGAAATGCGTCTTTGGGGTACCCAGGGGGATGCTCTTAGGTTTCATCGTGTCCCGCCGAGGGATAGAAGCCAACCCCGATAAGATCAACGCCATAACCAGGATGGGCCCGATTCAGAACCTGAAAGGGGTTCAACGGGTCACGGGGTGCCTAGCCGCCTTGAGCCGGTTCATATCACGCCTCGGCGAAAAAGTCCTCCCGCTGTACCGCCTCTTGAAGAAATCTGAGCGGTTCGTCTGGACGGATGAAGCCGAGACCGCGCTAAACCACATCAAGGCAATCTTGACAAATCCCCCGATCCTGGTCTCGCCGAACGACGGCGAGCCTCTTCTCCTCTACATCGCTGCCACCACACAGGTGGTGAGTGCGGCGTTGGTGGTGGAACGCGAAGAAGAGGGGCACGCCCTCAAAATGCAGCGCCCGGTATACTTCGTGAGCGAGGTGCTCGCCGACACCAAGACGAGGTATCCGCAGATCCAGAAGTTGCTGTACGCCGTTCTCATCTCCAAGGGAAAGCTCCGCCACTACTTCGACTCGTATCCGGTCACAGTAGTGAGTTCTTTCCCTCTCGGTGAGATTATAAATAGCCCGGACTCGACGGGTCGGATTTTGAAATGGGCTATGGAGCTGATGGGTCAGGGCATTACTTATGCCCCGCGCACAGCCATCAAGTCCCAAACCCTCGCCGACTTCGTCGCGGAATGGACCGAGGTCCAGCTGCCCACGGCCCCTGTTGATCAGGAGTACTGGGTCATGTACTTTGACGGCTCGTTGACTCGGACGGGAGCAGGGGTCGGCTTAGTTTTCGTTTCGCCTCTCGGAGTGCGAATGAAATACGTAATCCGGCTACACTTCCCGGCTTCCAACAATGCTGCCGAGTACGAGGCTTTGATCAACGGCCTGAGAATAGCTATCGAGTTAGGAATTCGGCGCCTCGAGATTCGAGGCGATTCCCAGCTCGTGGTCGATCAGGTCATGAAAGAGTCGAGCTGCGAAAGCGAGACCATGGCCGCGTACTGTAAGGAAGTACGCAAGCTCGAGGACAAATTCGATGGCCTCGAGCTCCGGCACATCAAAAGGCGGTTCAACGAGGCCGCCGACGCCCTGGCCAAGAAAGCCTCCGGCCGGGAACCCGTCCCGACCGGAATCTTCGCCAGCGACCAACAACGCCCTTCGATAAAGCTCCCCTGCCCTGAGCAGACCGGACCGCGCGACCCCGGCCCCGCTGAACGGGGCACCCCGGACTCGGGGGCTGGCGAGAGCGGAACCAAGGCTGCGGGAGGGTCGGGGGCCGGCACCGAGCCGGACGACCGGGCTCTATCCGACCTGCTCGCCCTCGCGGTCGCAACGCTGACCGAGGCCCAGGGACCGAACCCCGGCACCATGGATTGGCGGCAGCCATTCCTCGACTACTTGCTGCGCGAACAGCTCCCGACGGGTAAGACCGAGGCCCGCCGAATCGCCCGGCGCGCCAAATCTTACGCCATCCTGCAGGGCGAGCTGTACCGACGAAGCCCCACAGGAATCCTACAACAGTGTATTCCCGCCGACCAGGGGGAAGAGCTGTTGAGGGACATCCACGAGGGCGTGTGCGGCCACCACGCCGCTCCTCGCAGCCTTGTCGGAAATGCGTTCCGGCAAGGATTCTACTGGCCGACGGCGGTAAGGGATGCCACTAAGATCGTGCGCACCTGCGAAGGGTGCCAGTTCTTTGCAAGGCAAACACACCTTCCTGCACAGGCTCTGCAGACAATCCCCATCACTTGGCCGTTCGCGGTCTGGGGGTTGGACATGGTCGGGCCCCTCAAAAAGGCGCCCGGGGGCTTCGACCACTTGCTTGTCGCCATTGACAAGTTCACTAAGTGGATAGAAGTCCGGCCGATCGCGACGATCCGATCGGAAGAAGCCGTCAAATTCTTCCTCGACATCGTTCATCGTTTCGGCGTTCCCAATTCGATCATCACAGACAACGGAACTCAGTTCACCGGGAAGAAATTCCTGCGTTTCTGTGACGAATACCACATACGGGTTGATTGGGCTGCCGTCGGACACCCACGCACAAACGGGCAAGTAGAGCGCGCGAATGGGTTGATCCTGCGAGGGCTCAAACCTCGAATATTCGAGCGCTTGAAAAAGTTCGGAGGGCGATGGGTCGAAGAGCTTCCGGCGGTGGTTTGGAGCCTGCGCACGACAGCGAGTCGTGCAACAGGTTTCACCCCGTTCTTCATGGTGTACGGGTCGGAGGCTGTGCTCCCGACCGACCTCGACTACGGGTCCCCGCGTGTTCGCGCCTACGACGACAAAGGCAACCAAACCTCTCTCGAGGACGCGGCCGACCAGTTAGAAGAGGCCAGGGAAGTCGCGTTGGCCCACTCGGCAAAATACCAGCAGTCCCTACGGCGCTACCACGCTCGGCGCATCAGAGGCCGAGCTTTCCAGGTCGGCGATTTGGTGCTGCGCCTCGTTCAAAGCAACAAGGACCGGCACAAACTTTCGTCGCCCTGGGAAGGCCCGTTCATCATCTCCCAAGTCCTCCGACCCGGCTCGTACAAGCTGAAGAACGAACAAGGAGAGGAATACGCCAACGCCTGGAACATCGAACAGCTACGTCGTTTCTATCCCTGATTATTCTAGGCTACTTTCCTTATTCGTTAGTTTTTTCCTTTTCCTTTCAAAGAGCGACGCCCGACCCTTGCCCACTGGCCAAGGGTCGGACGTCACTCGGGGGCTAACCTGCGTCCCCCGGGTCCTTGACCCTCGGCATATTCGTGTACTCAAGACTAAGCGAAAAAGGGATCGCCGGATAACAAAGTGGCGTGCGCTCGCCGGTCGGAATGCCAAAAGGACAACGGCCCCAGAGGCAACGGTTCAAAAGGCTCACTGGCGAACCCATTTTAGTCCGGACGCGCCCCGACGGCTTAATCAGAGAAACACGAAAGGCCGAGTGTTAACGAACGAAGACGCTTAAGTTCATTACAAGAAATGAGTTTAACTGTCTGAAACTAAAAGAAAAACAAAAACTAATCAAGGCGCCGTCCACGGCCCCTCTTCCTTCGCAGTCTTGGTGGCGAGCACGGACGACAGCGGCGACACCTCCTCCTCGAGCGCGACCATATCGTCATACGTCGTGCCGGGAGCGAACCCATCGGCAAGGTACTCCAAGCCGATCTCGGAGTAGTGGGGGCGTGCCGCCCATCATCGGAGTAGGGGGGTCGCCCAGGTTGACCCCTCGACCCGTCGCCACCTCGACAGGCCGGCGCGCGAGCCGCTTGATCGGCGCCAGCGACAAAGGGGTCGCCTGACTCCCCCTCCTGCAAACAAAAGGGCCTTCGCACACTCCCTTCGACATAATCGGAAAAAGATCGACGAGAGAAAGGGGAGAAACTCACCGGCTCGATACGGGGACGTCGCGAGACGGTCGCTTGACTGGCGGGGCCGTCTCCGACCCCGAGCCTTCCTCCCGCGGCCGTTTGCCCCGGTCGGCCCTCGGCGGAGTCTGCCCTCGGGTCGGGGGAGGAATCGGCGCGGGTCTGCCGTCGCGTGACGGTCCCGTGACCTCCAGCGTCTCCCGATCGGCCGAGGGCCCGCGCTGGGGGGTCGGTCCACTCCACCCGGATCCAGTGGAGGAGTCCGAGGCATACTCAAAGCCCCCCTCAAAAGAGCCTTGGTCTTCCCTCCACAGCCCGTCTTGCCGAGCCTGCCGACGTCGCTCGCGGTACGCCGCCTCGGCCTTCTCGCGGGCCAGCCGCTTCTTCCTCTTCTTCGCCTCCTCCCTCTCCCTCTTCAGCTTGTCGGCCTCCGCGCGCGCACGGTTCGCGGCCCGAATGGCCACATCTTCGGGAAGCGGGGGCCGGGAGACCCGGAACCACAGGGGACGCTGGAGAAAAAGAGGGTCGGATGAATCCCCGGATTGGGAAAAAAGGACGGCGAAAACAAAGGGAAAAATCCCAACGGCTAACCTCGAAGAGGGGCGCACCCGTGGGGAGCATGATGGGGTGATTCGGCAGCGGGTACCCCGCGGACGAACGCTGGACTGCTTCGCGGAGTCGGGCGACCATCTCCTCGACGGAAGGTTCCCCGATCGCCATCACGCACCCGGTCCAGTCCGCCGCCAGGGTCATCTGGTCCAACCGCAGAGGGCGGGCCATCAGGGGGAGAACGCGGCGCGAGTGGTACGCCGCAATGATCCCGGGGCCGGTGACCCCGCGCTCGCGAAGCCGGGCGACCGCGTCCCGAAGTCCGGTCACGTGAGGCCGCTCGTCCTGAGGCACGCCCCAATGCCAGCAGTTCGGCCGCCCCTCGATGAGCCTTCCCGTGAAGGCCGGGAGGGGGGCGGCCGGATCGCTCCGCAGGTAGAACCACCTCGGCTGCCACCCCTTATTGCTGGAGATCCACGGGAGCGAGGGGTAGCTGTCGCCCTGTCCGGTGCGCAGCCGCACCCCGGCGCAGCCGTGTGGCCTCGACCGCCCCTCCGCCTTCACTTCCTCAACGTGGAAGTAGGACCTCCACAAGTTGAAGTGGGGCTCGATGCCGAGGAATCCCTCGCACATGGCGACGAAAACCGCCATGTGGAGCAATCCGTTGGGGTTGAGGTGGTGCAGCTCAATGCTGTAGTAGTACAGGAGCCCGCGGAGGAAGTTGTGGGGAGGAAGTCCCAAGCCCCGCTCGTGGAAGGGCACGAAGGACACAACGTACCCGTCGGGCGGAGCAGGGACCTCCTCGTTCCCCGGCGCCATCCACTCCACGAGGTCGGTTCGCCGGCACAGGAGCCCGCGCCCCACCAGGCGCTCAAGCTCTCCCTCCGTGACGGACGAGCGGGACCAGGCCATGACTGGCGGACGAGCGGAAGGGGAAGAAAGGCGGCGGCGATTTGGGGGCAGATGGGCGAAAGGAGAAGAAAAGCTCTCTCTCTCTCTTGCAGGCAGCGGCGGCGGTTCGATGACAGGCGAGCGGAGGAAGGAGAAAACCCGGGGCCCCCTCCTCTCTGCCTTAAATGGGCAGGTGAGGGAGCAGGCGCGACGCCTCGGGTCTCCCCCATGCGCCTCAGCCCGCGGAGGCCACGCGGCCCACGACGCGCATCCACGCCCCCCACGTCGTCCACGTCCCGAGATTCGCGCCCAGGCTCTCTCTCTCTCTCTCAACCCTTTCGCATTCCAGATCCCGCCTCTCTTTTATTTATTTTGCGTCCGTTCCTATTCCTTTCTCTTGCGCTTTTTTGTCTTTCAGGAAAAACAAAACAAGCCTGGGCCGTTCTTAGGCCCAAGGGACACGACGCGAAATCGAAAAAACAGCCCAAGAGTTCGAAGGCCGGCCCTAGGGTCCGACGGCCGCTCTGAAGCGCCCGAGCGAAGGGGCAGAGATGGGTGGGCCCCTAGCGGCCATAGCCTCGGCACACGGGTGCCGAGGACGCCCAGACCTGCGTTCGAGCCTAAGATTCCTGACCCCATGTATCTCCCCGAAGAGAGGCGACGAGCCCCTGCGGTCGGTCGAACGATCGCGGGAACTAAGGGAGGTCGGGAATCTGGGGATTATCCGAGGTCGATCACCAGCTGATCCAACGGTCCTCTCCCGGAGGAGGACCGAGGCCTCGCTCGATCTAGCCCGTTAGTAGCTCACCGGGAGCCGTGTTTCGGCCTACGCGGTAAAACACGAGGCGTGCCCTTACCTTCCGTCCCGCGGAGGGAATGCGTGAAGGGAAAACGATAAGAAGACGAAACGGCTTCCCGCCCGACCGACTCGGGGGCGCTCGGGGGAGCCGAAATCGCAAAAGAGGCCGACTGCGCGGCCGCAGAAAGACACCCCGAGTCAACCAGATTCCTTTATTTCTCAAATAAGGGCAAAAAGTACATGTGGCCAAAGGCCATGAAATAACACAAACGGGTTTCGTCACCCTCGGTGACGAAATCGAGCGACGGAGGGAGCAGGAAATCCGATGCAACAAGAAGGGCCGAACTGCGAACGTCGCAGTCCTTCTTGTAGCATCTCCCCGCCCGCCGACGCCACGAGGGGAACTCGGCAGAGGGTCACGCCGCAGGGCCGCGACAATGGAGTGTCACCACCGACTCTCTCCGTCATCCTGGGGCCGATGGTCGCCGGTATCGGCATCACATCGGCGCAAGGGAAAGGAGAGGAAGCGCGCAGGTGGCTGTACACGACCACTGCAACTGCCCTGGCGATGCAAGTCGGGGAGTGGCTTCGGCTCGCTACGGCACACGATGCGTCCGGGTGCCTGACGGACATGGCGCTCCCGCTCATGCACTCCCCCTCGAGCCCGTTCTGCCGCCACCGAGGCAGCACCAACGGACGGGAGGAGTCGTCGGAGCCGGAGCCGTCCTTCACTTGCGACGCCGAGCAGCACTCCTCCGCGCCGGAACTCCCCGAGGTCGCAGTCATTCTTGTGGCATCAGGCGACCAATCTCTCGGCCCCTGGACCAGGGGGACGCCCTCGAGGCGGTTCACCGACCAGGGATCTCATGCTAACGGGAGAAAGAAGAAGCAGGATAGTTGCGTGCCCAGGAAGACGCCCCGGCCGACCCTATTTATAGCCCGAAGAAACCTGAGTCAGCACTCAAGCCGGGTACGGGAACGCGCCGCGTGGCCCTCCATGCAAAGCGACAGAGCGTCACCAACGAACAGTGACCTCAGAAAGGACGACACGACGGCTCAGAAGGGAACCAGTGCCTCTGAAAAAAGCGGACCATGCTCCGGTCCATCGGACAACGCACGGCGTCATCCCGTAGGGACCGCACAGAGATGGTAAACCCAACTTCAGCCTACAGGCGAACCACCGTCCCCCTATAGGCTCGGGGGCTACACCCACCGGGTGCGCTCGCGCGCCCCGGCGGGAAAAAGACAAGCTCTACTCCAGCCCATAGGCGAACCAACTGTTCCCCTACGGGCTCGGGGGCTACACCCGGTGGGTGCACTCGCGCGCACCCCCGAGTGACATCTGATCAGGCATCGAGAAAGAGCCTGCACGGAGAACCACCCGTCCTCCGAGCAGGCTCGGGGGCTACTGTCGGATATCAATATCCGACCCTCTCACCGACGGGTGGGACCACGCAGTTTCAGGAAGAAGATGGGCATAAGAAAACCCGAAGAGCATCGGATTAAGGGAGGATCGGTTTTCTCCTGACTCAGCCGACCCTTATCCGCCTCGGCCGACCCTCATCCGCCTCGGCCGACTCCCGTCCACCTCGGCCGACCCACGTCCGCCTCGGCCGATCCTTATCCGCCTCGGCCGACCCGCGTCCGCCTCGGCCGACCCTCGTCCGCCTCGGCCGAACCACTCCTGTCGCTATCTCGCCCGACCTCTCTTCGTCTCGCCCGAGTCGGCGTGGGCCCGAGACGAAGTGGAGCGTCCGGAAGACCCGGCGTAAGAATGTGTCACCATACGCCCAAGCCATTTCCCATCGGAGGCCGCCTGACGAGTCTCCGGTTCGCCCGAGGGGTTCTCCGCTCCCGAGTGGTCTCCAGCTCCTCGGGTAAAACTACCCGGCCACGCCCCGGCCCGTCCGGCGCCGTACCCACTTGGTACTTGCCGCGTCAGAACATCATGGGTGTCCGTCCTTCGCCACGGCAGCCACAGTGGCGCCCGTCCCATCCGAACAGGAATGCTACAGCCTGGAGAAGGAATGCATGCGCTACACCGGGCACTCAAGTACGACCCCAGGCGCCCATGGACGACACCTGGAACCCGAGCAGGACACCTGGAGCGCCCGAGGACCCCGAGCAAGTCAACCACGACCCGGGAACCACCCGGGAACTTACCCAGGAAGGCATCGACTCCAACCACCCGGGATGTACGACTCCGGGTCCGGCGGGACGCCCACTCCGTCAACACCTGCTCCCTGTACGGCTCGGCGAGCGACGCAGCTGGAAGCTCTCGGGAGCAGTAACTCCCCTTGTAATTTTCTCCTTTTTACCCCCCGCTCCCTTCTCCCCTTGAGGCTATAAAAGGGGACAAGGGGACTTCAGATGGGAGGGGATTCTTTCGGACACTAGTGGAACACTCGGACACCGCACGCAACACGCTCACCCGCACCGCTCAGGGACTTGGGATCTTCTCCCTCTCCCGACTAGTTTGTACACCCCTACGACAGACGACGACGAAGGAGAACACACGACACACATACACCAGAACACTCACTCTCAGACGCACCAGAGACTTGGGAGCCCCTCCCTCTCTCGACCGCTTGTAACCCCTACTACGAGCAACGCGAGTAACACGAGCAGCCTCGAACTGGACGTAGGGCGTTCGTGCCCGAACCAGTATAATCCCTTGTGTCCTCTCGCGAACCATCCGGAGCCCAAACGCGCAATACACTAATTTACTCGTTGGTTATTTCGCACACCGACACACTCGTTCTAGGTATGTACCATGACTCTGGATTGGCCAATCAACCTGGTAGGATAATTCCTGAGAGTGGGATTGAATGGGTTGAAAGGACATTGCATAATCCAACAGCTTGCTACAACATGTTTAGGATGCATGCACATGTCTTCGAGTTGTTACATGAGCAGTTGGTGAATAACTATGGGTTGAAGTCAACTACAAAGATGTCATCTAGAGAGGCTTTAGGAATGTTCTTGTACATGGTTGGCCCTCCACAACCAGTTAGGCAAGCTGAGAATAGATTTGAGAGGTCGCTTGGGACTATTAGCTGCAAATTCAACCATGTCTTATCGTGTCTGACCTCTCTTGCAAAAGATATAATTGCACCTAAGGACCCCACTTTCAGTTCTGTCCACCATAAGGTTGCCAACCATAGGGCCGCTCCTTTCTTCAACAATGCAATTGGGGCCATAGATGGTACCCATGTCAAAGTGGTAGTTCCTTTTGAGAAAGTGGGGCAGTATATCAACAGGAAGAATGAAAAAACCCAGAATGTTCTGGCCATCTGTGACTTTGATCGTCGATTAACTTTTGTTGCTGTGGGGATACCTGGGTCGGCACATGATTGGACCGTCCTGCAGGAGGCCATTATCAAGTATGGGCCGCAGTTCCCGCATCCGCCAACAGGTAAAAACTTTAATTTGTATGGTTCACCCCCTTAGTTTTGTTGCAGCAAATAGTATGTGTTGAAGCTATTAGCCGCCTCATATTTGATATATGACATTGGTTTTCTACACTTAAACATTTCTGATGGTACTTGCCTATATCTACCTTCCCAAGCTAGCAAACTATGTTGTTTTATTGTTTCTTGCAGTAATTCTTATGGTCTGATAAATTTTCTTGCATGTGTTGAAAATGTTTGGTGTGTATGATGCCCATTGGCAAACTGAAACAGTTAAACACTTATACCTTAGCAATCTCCATGTCCTCTGTGCTACTAGTTACTTGCACACAGAGTTTGCACACAGGCCTAGGCCTAGGTATCGTAAAATTGAGTAACTGGACAGTAGTCATGGGATGCCTCCATTGGTAACAGGACAGTGGACTCTAGTCATAATTTTGTTAAAAAAAGAAAGAAAAGGAAAAACAAAAGGAAAAGGACCAGTGACTCTAGAAGCTTGTTCTGGGCAAAAAATTGGTCATGATCACCATGTTGAAGGCTTTGTGTTTGGATTTAGCAGGTAGATGTGAGCCACTTGGAGGTAGCAAATCCGTCATTCCTGTGTTGCCACAAGCTGTTAGATGTGAGCCACTTTGAGCTAGCAATATCTTGGCATAAAACCAAATGTTTTCATTTTTCCTGAGTGGATAGCATGAAACTAAGTGAAACAAATAATCAATGTGTATCACCATTTCTTCATGTTTTGAGAGCAATCACCTAGTCCTTACTTTTTACGAGACAAACTATGGCTGTGTGCAAACTCTGAAACAGTTAAACACTTAGCAATCTCTATGTCCTGTTTACTTGCACATATCTTCATGCTGACTGACCAACTAAAGAACACGTGTAGGGTCCATGCCATTTTCTGCATGCTGATTCTAACTGAAATATATACTGTCAACGGTGCCATTTTCTGCATGTACTAATGTTCAATGAAAAAACTGAAGAGGTGCCGGTTAGCAAGGGCATTGAGCAAATATGACAATTAATAAGTGCTTAGTTTTGTTGACGCAGAAGCTATGTGTGTAAGCTAATAGACGGCTGAGCTCATTGTGATATCTTAAATTCAGGGGGCAAATTTTTTTTATACTGCCATGTGGGCTTTGTACTGTATTTAATGTCATTGGTCCATTATACATGCAGGCAAGTTTTATCTGGTTGACGCGGGATACCCGAACCGCCCTGGATATCTATCACCGTACAAGGGGACAAAGTACCATCAACAACAGTGGAGACATGGACCCGCACCATCGGGTGAAAGAGAGGTATTTAACAAAGCTCATTCATCTCTTAGGTCTGTCATTGAGCAGTCTTTTGGGGTGTTAAAGATGAAGTGGAGAATTTTGTTGGCTATTCCAAGCTATCCGGAGCGAACCCAAACCAAAATTATTCTAGCTTGTTGTGGACTCCATAATTTCATTGTTGAAGCACCCCTGCCTAAGCAGAGACTAAATGTGATACAATTATCAGTCCCAGGAGGCTGATACACATTTATTCAACAGATAGTTCAGAACCTTACACTCCCCGATGGGAGGAAACTTGATACAAGCTAAGACAACCAAAAGGTAAACTACGGCTATGAGCCAAATGATGAACCAGACCGGTTCAACAAAAGGATCAGAGTTATGCGACAGCGAAAGCATCTCGGGCGGGGCCAACCTCCACAGGCAAAGTCGGGTGCGGGCACGACCACCTACTCGGCGTCCTCAACGACAAAGTCCGGGTCTTCTTCTGGATTGACAACAACAAGGGTGAGTACAAAAGTACTCAACAAGTCCAACCACACCCACGGAGGGTTAACACAGAAGTATGCACAGGATATTTCAAGGAATAAGGCTAAGGTTTAATTTGCAATAAAGCTAATTTTACTCATGCAAAGGTTTATCAAAGGAAAACTTTAGCAAAGCAAGCCTAAGTAACACACCTAAGTAAGTGGGGGTTGATCCACAAAGGATCCAAATTTTAAATGCTACCGGATTTCCCATCCGCCGTAGCTCTTGGCACAAAGCCGAACACATTTCCAAAACACACACTCTAACCCATCCCAAAACCTTCGGTATTGTGACCAAGCCATAACTCGCCCATGACCGTGGGCACGGCTATTCGAATAGTTTGGAAACTCTGCAGAGGTGTACACTTTCACCACAAGTAGGGTACCGCAACACGAACACCTTAGTGCCAGTGCGGATCCTATCGAAGCCATTACCCACCATAGCCAAAACTGCCTAGCCATCACGAGAAATAACCAAGGGGTTTATGACACCAAGTCGGCAACCATGTCACTAAGACGGCACTTGGTTTTCTCGCTGCACACCTGCCACCAGACAACTAACAGTACGGCTAGTGGGATTTAGACTAAGCCCTTGCACCATACAAGAGTCGAGTGGTTGTACGAGATAACTGGGTTAGGCAAGATGAACACATCACCTCGGTTTAAAACCGGACAAAAATGGATATCTCCCAACTTGCTTAACCACAAAGGTACAAGCCACCAAATGGTATTTCACAAAGAAATACCCATCCATTTTATCCAACACTTTCTCTATTTTCAAAACCCAAAACCCAACTCTTTACTCAACACACTCACACTTTTCTTCTTTGTAAAACCAGTAATTGTCATGATTGATTAAGTAATTAGAACAAGTCCTAAGCATTCTAAGCAAGGTTATCAACCAAACAGAGCAAATCATATTTAGTGATAACTAGGTTATCAAGGAATGATTATAACAATCAAGGAGTGGCTATCCAACCGGGTTTTCAATAACAACGATGCAATTATCAAAGGCCAATAGGTTGTGTTTATAAAACTGGGATAAACATGCATCAAAGGATGGGATTGGACTTGCCGTCAAAAGCTTCCGGGAGTTCCTGCTCGCGGTACGGGTCGTCGGATTCGGGCTCGCGGTACTCTCCTGCGTATTCCGGTGGCTCCTCCTCGATTATACCGTCGTCTACGGCACACACAACAAAACACATAAAAGAAAACAATCAAACCTTTACCGATGAGCTCGAAACAGGAAACGATAAAATAAAATAGGAAGGAGGATTATTTAGGGATGATTTGTGTATAACTCGGCCGGAATAGATGAAAGAAAGACGTGTTCGAGTTTGGTGGAATTCCGGCGGAGTTTGGCGCATAAAATGATAAGTTAAGTGAGGGTTAGGGCTTAATTGGAGGGGTTTAGGACCTCTTTATAATATCTATAAAGGGGTAAGGACCTTTTTGGAATTACTTTTGAATGGTGGAAGGACATATGTGTAATTAAAGATACAGGGACTCATATGGGATTATTTAGAATAGGCAGGGACTTTCTGTGGAATATCCCTAAGGGGGGGCTCTTTATGGAAAAGAAGAAATAGCAGGGGGGTATTTGGAAAATGGCCGGCTCTTCTTTCTTTTCCGGCCGAAACAGGGGAGGGGGTCGGTCGGGCGGCGGCGGCCGGCTCGGCTCGCCGGCGACCGGTGGCTCCTGGCCACGGCGGCGCTCGGAGAGGGGCCGGGGAGCAAGAGGAGGGCGAGGGGAGTCCTCTCCCGGCCTCACCTAGGCCCGGGGCGGCGCGTGGAGTCGGCTCCACGGGGCGGCGGTCGGAGAAGG
>CM014272.1:54914405-54933018 GCA_004135705.1 Alloteropsis semialata
CACAGCCGTTTGAGATAGGGGAAAAGGTCCATGTGTCACCTTCCATATCTGAGCCACGCCTTGGATGGTTGAATGAAACCGCAGCAACCATTGGAGCCATATCAAGGATTGACATGGATGGCACTTTAAATATCAAGGTTTCTGGCAGAAAAAGCTTGTGGAAGGTTGCTCCTGGTGATGCTGAGAGGCTTTCAGCTTTTGAAGTTGGAGACTGGGTCCGCCAAAAACCAAGCATTGGGAGCAGACCTACTTATGACTGGAATAGTGTTGGGAGAATAAGCATTGCAGTAGTCCATAGCATTCAGGACTCTGGTTACTTGGAGTTAGCTGGTTGCTTCAGGAATGGGAAATGGTTAACTCATAACACAGACATTGAGAAAATACAGCCCTTTAAGATTGGTCAGCATGTTCGGTTCCGTGCTGGAATTCCAGAGCCTAGATGGGGATGGAGAGATGCACAACCTGATTCTAAAGGCATAATCGCTGGTGTACATGCTGACGGGGAAGTAAGGGTAGCCTTCTTTGGTGTACCTGGGTTGTGGAAAGGTGATCCTGCAGATCTTGAAGTTGAGAGAATATTTGTGGTTGGAGAGTGGGTTAGGCTGAGGAATGATGCGGGTCAATGGAAATCGCTCAAGCCTGGTAGCATTGGTGTGGTGCATGGGGTGGGATATCAAGGTGATATTTGGGATGGAACCATTCATGTGGCTTTTTGTGGTGAGCAGGAAAGGTGGATAGGACCTTCTAGCCAGCTTGAAGGAGTTAGCAAGTTTGTAGTTGGGCAGCGTGTTCGAATCAGAGGCTGTATCCGGCAGCCAAGATTCGGTTGGTCTAATCATAGTCATTCAAGTATAGGGACAATCTCATCTATTGATGCTGATGGTAAACTGAGGATTCATACACCGGCTGGTGCCAGGGCTTGGTTAATAGACCCAGCAGAGGTGGAGAAAGTGGAGGAAGAGGAGGAAATCTGTGTCGGGGACTGGGTGAAGGTTAAGGAATCCATTTCAACCCCAACATATCAATGGGGTGATGTGAACCACAACAGCATAGGGGTGGTCCACCGGGCTGATGATGGAGAGCTCTGGATTGCTTTCTGCTTCTGTGAGAGACTATGGTTGTGCAAAGCATGGGAGGTAGAGAAGGTAAGGCCCTTCCGACAAGGCGACAGAGTACGGATTCGACCTGGTCTTGTATCCCCCAGGTGGGGTTGGGGGATGGAGACCTATGCAAGCAAAGGCGAGGTTGTAGGTGTCGATGCGAATGGAAAGCTGAGGATAAAATTTCGGTGGAGGGATAGACTTTGGATTGGGGACCCTGCTGATATCGTTCTTGATGACGTCCCCTCACTGACGGGTGCTCCTAATGGCTTTTATTCATAGCCTTGCGTTTCTTTTGACCCCCATACCTGATTTCTTGCACCCATTCATTTTGCAGCATTTCAAATTTAGTAAGATCTCAATCTGCAGTGGAGTTGCAAGTTGCACATAGTTATCATCGCTAGCACGGAGGGGTGTATTTCATGTTGATAACCCGGGAATGGAAAGAGACAGCAATAGTGAAATAGAGTTGATAACCATCACCTAGGTTTTTTTCTTTTTCTTTGGTTTACATGTATAATTATGGGCCTGACGTCTTTTTTTGGTTTCAGTGTATCATACCAGTGTACAGGTTCGGACCTGAACATTAATTTAATTGATAGTGGCCTTGTATCTTTACTTGATTGGCGGCTGTGCTCATTTTCTTTGGCATATGGTGGAATGGCGTCCGTGGACCGTGGAGTGCCTGCCGTGCCCCATGTCCTGCCGCTGCGCATTCCCAAGCTGTTTGCATATGTCGTGCTATTCTGATGGCTACCAGCTACTATACTACTATAGTACTATATACACCACAAACTGTATTGATGTTTATGTCGAGCATGCTCCACAAAAATATCAGGGTTTTTGAAGTTGCCAAAAGAACGAGCCTGTTCGGCTGGTCCGATGAACAGTGCTCGGCTGGCTTCTTTCGGCTTATTTTCTCTCACACAATACTATTCATTCTACCAGTCGAGCACTATTCATTCTACCAGCCGAACAGGCTCAACGAATGATCGATATATTTTATCTCTTCTCATTCTTTTATTTTCATGTACAGCCATACAGACGTATCTTCCAGTTCTTGCGCAGGATCATTCGTTTTTGCATAAAGGGATACAAGATACATGTGGTGAGCCTATGTGAGCTGAAGCGTACGCGTGCGCTGTAGTGCATATGTAATAATTCGCAATGCTGATGGGTGTTTCAAGAATCTAGGTGCATACTGACTGCTGAAATGACCTCCAAAACTGAAACGGGGAGCCTCAGGAAATTACAAGCATATGTGAAATGAAGGGCAATCGTGAAACGAAGTTGACAAATGTAAACCACATTTTGCCTACTCAATGATGAAAGCTCCGCACATATTTGTCCACTACCGCGAGCAACTAAACGGCACGGTAGCTAATTGTCAATTGAATAGCTCTTGAGAATTTTTACAGACCACGACGCCGACTGGGTGGGGTTGGCATGACGAATAAGTCTAATCCTAACTCATGCGGAGTAAGCTCGAACGATAAGTTTATCGAGTCTTGAAGTCATCCACCCTTCGAAAACGAGTGAAAACAAGGTAAGAGATCATCCAGCAAAGAAGGAAGCGAAAAGAGAAAGAGGCCCATACAAAATTACAATGGGCCTCACGGCCTATCCCTCCACTACCGGCCCCTAATCAACAGAAGGCTGCGGCGGTGCAGATCAATCGGCCGCCAGGCCGCGCCCGGCGACGCGCCGTGTCGACCACAGCTTGCCCTCTCGACAACGACGGGGAACGGCGACGCGCTCGATCGGTCGCGTGCGCCGGTACAACGGGAACGGGCGGCGGAGATTTGTTTTCTCCATGTTCAGTAAATCACTCTTTGTCCTGCTCCATTTCAACCACAGGTGCTAATCTACGGCATCATTTTTTTTTTGCTAGTGCTAATCTCGTACCCCCTCCGTCTCATACTATAGCTTCGTTTAGACTTGTTCTGATCCATGTATTCTTAATTTTGACTATGGATAGCAAAAGAATCATAAAAAAATGACTATGGTGGAAAAAAAACCATCGTAATCGTGTAAAATTTTCTATAATTTATTTTAGAGATATTGTTGGTCAAGAATAATAATGTTTGACGTTTATATTGTGGGAGAGAGAGGAAGTACAGGAGACGTGATTTGCTAGGAATTATTAAATAAAAAGAAAGACAATTGTGGACTGATGGACGACGGCAGCCCGCAGTCATGGTCCTGCTTGTGCAGCACTCCCGTTCCGGTAGTCTCATGCAGCTCCTGCACTCCCGCTGACCTACAAGCAATAGACATGATTCAATATAAAAATTGTACACGCGTGCCATAGACTTCGTAACAGGCTATTAAGTTTTAAAGGCAATGACATACCGATCAATTACAGGGCTGTATCAACAAAATGGAGGCCCCGGTGCGAAACATATTATGGGGCCTCAAATTTTATGATACGGTATAATCAAAGCAAACTTTTATTAAGTTATGGAAAAACTTCAATATATCTTACTTCTTCCATTGCTTAGAAATGTATCAAACATCAATGGTAAAACATTAAAAAGATAATATCTAAGCAATAAACTAATGTCAATGTAGCAAAATTTTTAAAGTCTATGAAACGCTTGTACAATTTTTATTTTGAATCATGTCTATTCCTTGTAGGTCAGCAGAAGTGCAGGAGCTGCATGAGACTACCAGGACGGGAGTGCTGCACAGGCAGGAGCATGACTGCAGGCTACCGTCGGCCGTCAGTCCACAATTGTCTTTCTTTTTATTTAATAATAATTTAGCTGTGAGTGAGAGTCCGCCAGAGTGGCAAACTATTTGGTTATTTTATATTGCGTTTAATTGGATCATTTTAATCGTGATTTAAATTTCATTCTTTGTTTCCAATGTTTGATACATTTCCTTGTTATCTTATTATCAGTATGAAAGTCATATATTTCATTTATTGTATTGCACACTACAAAAGTCATGTCGTCCCAATATACTTTGGATCATCACTTGCCATCATCACCATCGATCTAGGGTGATCGACCTAGACTCTTTAGGGTCACGACTCTCGACTTTGTCTTTGTTTTGGGTTCATCAACCCAACGTTCCTTGGGTCAAGCCCCTCGACTTTGGCTTCGTTCGTGGTTCATCGACCTATATTCTTTGAAATCACCTATCAAATCCATAATTCTCGATCTACGGAGGTATACCCCCTTCATACCATATTTTTGGTCAGTTGACGACCCTCGACTGGGTCGACCCAAAATTCTGGTGACTATGATCTCGAGTAATACTGTTTCCCCTGATGACAGAGATAACCTGTGTGTCTACTATGCTCTGTGTAGCAATATTTGTGAGCTTGAGATCATTGAGCGTCATCAGTTGTTGAATCTAGATCACTCTTACTTCACTTCAGCCCATCTGAGAATACTCAAACTCTCTGGTGTTTTAATCACTGATATCTTCATTGAGAGGCTATTTTCTGGCTGTCCAGCACGGGAAGATCTAGTGCTGAGAGATTTTCATGTTCTTACAACCAAATTTTCCTATATCACTGAAGAATTTAATCATTACGTGCATATGATTTTGACATCAATTTTGAAGATCTTGTGATAGACGCCCCGAACCTTGTTTCACTACACCTGGAGGACCTTCCATTTTTAGCTCCTTGCTTGTGAATGTATCATTCTTGGTAACAGCCTCAATTTCCCTTGAAGAAGAGTCATTCTCAAGTTTTGATGCAAAATACAGTATAGTTGGTGCTCTGTCAAATGTTACGAAGTTGAAGTTGCTTTCTCCAGTTGACAATGTATGATGTCTGATCTTAACTTTGCTTTTGTTGTCTTCTTTTCTTTCTTTTTTTTATAGCTGACATTTGATTTCTGTATGCAATTGCAGTGTCCTAATTATCCATCATTGTTAAACAAGGTACTGAAAAGGGACCTCCGGAGGTGCCAAACACCCAACAACCTGAAAAAATTGTCTGTCGGTGATTGGTGTGTGTATGGTGGCATCCATGCATTATTCCACTTGCTTCGATTCTCACCAATCATACAAAAACTTACCCTGCGTCTCAGATTGGTGAAGGGTATATTCCTTCTTATCATGTTGCAATTTTTATTTTGGTTTGGAACCAATGTGTTGACAGTGTTTATATTTTTTCAGCAGATAGGAGGTTGGGTTAGTCATCGTAAAACTGATGAAAGTGAAGAAGGTTGATTGTGAACATCTTAAGAAGATTAAAATCACTTGTGTGCAGGGACATAAAAGCAATATTGTGAAAAGCATACTTGCCAATGCCAAATCCCTGCCAAAAATTGTTATCAACCCATTCGAGCGTTGGCATTATGTTCGTCATTTTTATGTTATTTCTTATATGTCTCTCTACTACACTTAAAAATATCAATTTAAGCTTCCAGGCTCATTAACGATATCCATTCAACTTCTTGCAGGTAGATCATGGAGACAAGGGCGGATCCAAAGGGGGGGCAGAGGGGGCTGGAGCCCCCCTCTCCCCATGAACTCTATGGAGCCCCCACAGCCCTCTCAACAATTTTTATCCATAGTTGAAGAAAGGAGGAAAGAAATATGGAGGAACAAGAAGGGAAAGAGGGGAGAGAGGAGGAAGAAGAAGAAGAACAAATTGAGCCCCCCTCCTCTCAATTTCTAAATTTGCCATTGCATATGGAGATGGTGAGGTCTTCGGTCTTTTGACTGTGAACTAGAGATTCATGATCGGCAAGCCTTATTTTCAGTCGATGTTGCAATGTTTTGCGTTGTTGTTAGATGGAGCATCTTCTCTGGATGGAATGCTGCGGTACTATTTGGCCTTTTTGGTTGTCTGGTAACCTCTCTAAAGAAAAAAAAAATTGGGAGGGACCGAAGCTTCTTGCATGGCAAAAATTCGTTTTTTTTGGCGGAATAGCCAAATACGTCCCTAAACTATCGCCGAAAGCTCAATTTCGTCCCTGAACTACGAAAACGGCCGTTCTCGTCCTCAAACTTTCGCAACCGGCTCAATTTCGTCCCTGAACTACGAAAACGGCCGTTCTCGTCCTCAAACTTTCGCAACCGGCTCAATTTCGTCCCTGCCCGTAGTTACCTCCAGCCCTCGGCGGCCGTGGCGTGCGCCGCCGGCACCTTCTACTGGATGCTCGTCCACGCCGGCGGCTTCATCAGGTCCGGCCACGAGGCCCAGGAACACTCCCCGTGCGCCATCGTGGCGTGGAACGCCACCAAGAGCTGGAACGTGCCCTCAAATTTTTTGGATGGCTGGTCCTACGCATCCATCGCGGTCGTCGCCTGGTTCCCCGCAGCTCCGGTGGTGGTCTACGCGGAGCCGACGCGTGCGCGGTGGCGCGTTATCTACCGGGGCCTCGAGCTTGGGTTTGTGCTGCCGTTCCAGGGCAGGCTATTCGGCATCAGAAGACGCACCAGGCAGATCATCCAGGCAGATCATCGGGGCTGGGGAAAGAGATGGCCAAGGGGGTAGAATCGGTAATTCACAACCATAACTGACTGGGCAGGGACGAAATTGAGCCGGTTGCGGAAGTTTCAGGACAAGAACGGCCGTTTTCGTAGTTCAGGGACGAAATTGAACCGGTTGCGAAAGTTTGAGGACGAGAACGGCCGTTTTCGTAGTTCAGGGACGAAATTGAGCTTTCGGTGATAGTTCAGGGACAGATTTAGCTATTCCGCCTTTTTTTCTATAAAAAAATGGAGGGATTTGACAGAGAACCCTGACTCCAATTGGTTACTAGTTGCATTGCCTCGTAGCGGCATATGCAAGTCTAAAAAAAAAAGAATCCTGGCAATGCTCGGAAACACGAGTATGAACTTCAGTCAACTGACGTGATGTGTATTATTCCCTTCCCAGAACGTGGCAGTTACGTGGGCTGGATTTTGGGAGCCACTTTCTGCGTAAGTTGTGTCCACCAGAATCTGCATGCATTTGGCTTGTTGCATGTATGCTTTGGCGAAGTCACTCCTATGGCCGTGTTCAGATCGCCAGAACAATTTTTTGATCTCTACTTTGACCATTAATTAAGGGTATTAAATAAAGCCAGTTTACAAAACTAACTCCACAACCCCCTGGCAAATTCGCGAGACGAATCTAATGAGGGCTTTGACCGCACGATTAGAGAATGATTACTGTAGCATTACTGTAGCAAATCATGGATTAATTAGGCTCGTTAGATTCATCGCGCAAAGTTACACTCATCTGTGGCTGGATTTTGTAAATAGACTTCATTTAGTACTTCATGCATGCAAGATTCCTTAGGGACAAAAAATTGTTCTGACCATATGAACACAGCCAAAAAATTGCATCCCAGTTCATTTTTTTGAGTAAACCTTCTGCTTCTATACAGACATACAGTAGGGGTTTTTTTTTTGAGGAAACTTAAGCTTTATTAATCAAAAACATATGAGTTACAAATGCCCTGAGGCGGATTCAGCAGCCAAACATGTCTGCCTGTTACATCATATATAGAACTTCTAGCCAAACGGTGTGCATCACCGTTGGAACCTCTACCTTCATGTACAAAGTCCACATGAACAAAATCATCTGCTCGCGCCTTGATCTCCTGGATAATGTGTCCATATTGACCAAATCCTGGGCCTTTAATACTTCAGATTACATTGCTGTTATCAGAAGCTAACCTGAATTTCTGTAACATTAGGTCATTCGCCAGTGACAGTCCTTCCCGAACTGCTAGCGCTTCCACAATCTCCGGTTCACTCATTCCATCCACCACTACAGCTGAGGCTCCCATAAACTGGCCTGCCCCATCTCTTGCCACCGCAGCAAAAGCCGCCCTCGGGGAGTTCTTGGCAATTGCAGCATCGACATTAACCTTCATAAGTCCCTCTGGCGGAGGAATCCAGCGTGGTAATATCTCACGCGTTGTATCTTCCTTTGGCGTTGGCCTCCTCTGCTGCGTCACATTTAGGTCCTGGACGAACCTACTCACAAAATAGTAAGTCGACAAAGGGCTTTGGAAACTGTTTTCGTGTATCGCCTTCCTCCTGGCATACCATATGGCCCAAAGAGTCACTAATACTCAGGTAAGATCTTCATGGTTTAACGTGGTCATCACAACTGTTAGCCATCCTCTAGCATCGCCATGGTCAATCTCACATAAATGCTCTAGTAGTTTCTCCCGTTCAAGCGCCCATACACAACGGCCCATGTTACACTCGATCAACGAGTGCTTCCACGAATCCTGGGCACCACATAGAGTACAAGTATTCTGGGTCTTCATGTTACGACGGTGCAACACATCTCCGGTTGGGAGTGAATACTTAGCTAGCCGCCAAAGAAAGACTCTAATCTTCGACGGTACTTTAACATTCCACAAAGAAGTCCACTCCTTTTTATCTGTCTTGACGTCTGATCTTCCTCCCTTATTTCTCAAGCAAGCATCCACATTGAATTTATTCATAACTAACATCCTGTATGCGGAACGAACCGAGAATATGCCGCTCTTTTCGTAGTGCCACGCCCAGAAATCTCTTTGCCTTCGTGTACTAAGAGGTATATTGTTGATTAACTCAGCATCCATTGGGTTGAAAACTACCTTCAGTTTCTGTCTATCCCACGAGGCTGTGGTCATGTCAATGAGATCACTAACTCTTATTGGCGGGTTATCGCACCAACTAGTCAGCGGCCTCAACAACCCATTCCTAGGTATCCAGTTCATCGACCATATGAGTGTGTCCTCGCCCGTTCCAATCCGACGGATCAGACCCTGTGCTAGAGCCTCCCTTCCATCCAAGATGGATCTCCAAACCCTCGATGGTGACGAGCCCAACCTTGCTTGCAGAAAGTCATCCTCCGGAAAGTAGACTGCTTTAAGTACCCTTGCACTAAGAGAATTCGTGTCCTGCAGTATCCTCCAAGCTTGCTTGGCTAGTAAGGCCAAATTGAAAATTTCCATATTTCTGAACCCGAGTCCTCCCGCGAACTTTGGCATAATCATGTCGTCCCAAGCTACCCAACAAGTTTTCCGCTCCCCGTCCTTGCTGCCCACCAAAATTTTCTGAGCAGCCCATCTATATGTTGGCACAAGCCTCTTGGGAGCCTAAAACAGGACATAGAATACGTTGGAATAGCCTGTGCGACAACCTTGATCAACACTTCTTTACCCCCTGCAGACAGACACTTCTCCATCCAACCTTGCACCTTATCCCAAACTATCTTTCAAATACTTGAAGGCTCCGGTTGACGAAATTCCAATTTCAGTTGGCATCCCTAGATACCTTTTACTTAGAGCTTCATTATGTACATTAAGTTCCTCCTTAATCACATTCCTGAGGCTCTGTCTACATCCTTTAGCAAAATAAATGGAAGATTTCTCCATATTTATTTGTTGTCCGGATGCTTGACAATATAGATGTAATACATCCTTGATCTCCCGCGCGCTCTCTCTATTTGCTCTAAAAAACAGCAGGCTATCATCTGCAAAGAGTAAGTGGCTAATCATCGGAGCTGAATTAGCCACTTTAATTCCCATGAGTGCTGATGACCAATTTCTTGCTTTCAACAGGCACGAAAGGCCCTCTGCTGCCAATAGAAACAAATAGGGAGAGATAGGATCTCCCTGACGTATGCCCCTCGATGGTTTAAAACTATGAAGGCAATCACCATTAAATAGAACAAAAAATGAAACTGTAGTTACCAGTCTCATTACCATCTCCACAAAATTCCGATGAAAACCCATCTTGATCATGATGGCACGTAAATAGTCCCACTCAACTCTATCATACGCTTTCTTCATGTCCAACTTCAAGGCACAACATCTCAAATCGTGAGCACGCTTCCGCTTCATGAAGTGTAAACACTCATATGCCGTGATGATGTTGTCTGTAATTAGCCTCCCTGGTACAAAAGCTGACTGCTCCTCCGCTATTATATCCGGTAAAACCACCTTCAATCTATTAGCCAAAGTCTTGGATGCTATTTTATATATGACATTGCAGAGACTAATTGGCCGAAATTGACCTAATTCCTCTGGATTTGCTACTTTGGGAATCAAAATTATAAAAGTATTATTAATCACGGACGGATCATCCTCACCTCGCAGCACCCGTAGGACCATAGAGGTAACTTCCACACCACAAAGATCCCAGTGTCTCTGAAAGAAATGAGCTGGAAAGCCGTCCGGACCCGGAGCCTTTGTAGGAAACATTTGAAATAAAGCTTCCTTAACCTCATTCTCAGAAAAAGGGGCAACTAATTTATCATTCATCTCTGGAGTAACCTTGATGGAGACGGTCTCCAAAACTGCATTCATATTAGAAGTACCCTCTGAGCTGTACAAACTCTGGTAGAAGGCCATGACCATGCTACCCATCTCCGCCACGTTCTCCGTCACCTGACCGTCGTCCTTTCTTAATTTGACGATCATGTTTCTCCGTCTTCTTTGACTAGCGCGTAGGTGGAAAAAACGAGTATTTTTATCACCTGCCGCCAGCCACTCTATTCTAGCTCTTTGTTTCCACATTAGTTCTTCTCTGTGATTCAGCTCCTTGATGCGTTCAACAATTTTGATTTCCATGTAAGATGGGCCTTGGCGCAATGGATCAGCCTGGAGATTCTCAAGTTCAGTCTTGAGTTTTCTTAGCTCATGTTGCACATGTCCAAAAGTGCATTTGCCCCACTTGCTTAGCTTACTAGAAACAGTATCCAGCTTGGTCTGTAAATCATGGATGCGAACTCCTCATGCCTCTCCCACATCATCTCATATCTGAATCGCCGCTTGCAACTTTTCCTTGTGTTGACGCGGAAAATCGGCGGACGTATCTCCCGCGTGCAGCACAAGAAGACCAGGGAGATCAGCTTCGCTCCAGTGCCAGTCTACACTCCAGTTCAGGTTCGCGGCGTGCCAGTCAATTTGACCTGAAATTGACAAGGGAATAAAACAGTTAAATTGCTCTATGATTGTGCCGGCTCTATTTCAGACGATGGAGTAACGTCGAATTTTAGCCAAGACCCAATCAGACACGCATCGGCCGATACCGATCGGACCTCAGAATCGGACCTCAATGATGACGTCAATCGGACCGAGTTATCGGACCTCAATCAGACACCAAATCGGACTTCAGGATCGGACCAATCAGGATCGGACCTTGATTGATATAACAGACCAGCCTTTGAATAATGAAATAAAGCATAAAACAAGGCCAATATGTAAAATAATGGATCAGCTATGTCTTGAAACAAGATATCAAGTAATCACAGTGTAAGCCGATACATTGTCCACCTTGTCTAGTTACCAGTTTGACTCATCTTATCGGACCATCTAACCAACCGATCTGACTATAGCCTTTTCAGAGAAATCTAGCTCCGACGTAGGGAATCTAGATTTCTCCAACTATGATCAGATCAGATAACTAGATAACCAGATTCGATTCATCAACCTGTCAATTAGACAAGATGCTCGCACAGGTGTTGATCAGATTAAGCAAAATAAGCAGGCAAAACATTAACAGACACGTTCTGATTCTAAGATATGCTACCAAACAATTAAGCATGATCCAGCTCCGACGTAGGGAATCTACACCACACTTAACATTCAAATAGCATTAAGGTATAACCAAAGCTTCCTTTAACTAATCAAGATGAACCTAGCTCCGACGTAGGGAATCTAGACCAAACATGACAGTCAAAGATTAATCTAAGCGTATTACAAAGATCCAGCTCCGACGTAGGGAATCTACACCAATGCAATACTCAAAGAACAACCAGATTAAACCACAAGGCAGGATCGGACATAGAACGATGCTGTAAGATAAATAATGCTTAAATCGGACCAAGACCTATGCTCAAAGCCGTTGAAGAAGTAGAATTGATTCACATGGCGTAGATCTAAACCAATCTAGCAACTCCAAACAACCGCAAAGACTACCTTTAGTAACCAAGATTACTCTAGCTCCGACGTAGGGAATCTAGACTAATCTTGATACCTAGCTCCGACGTAGGGAATCTAGGCTTAAAGTATAGTCCGATAAACGACAATCTGTTGAATAATCAATATTGATCTAGCTCCGACGTAGGGAATCTATATCAATCTTGATTATCCAGAGATAAATCGGTTGAACAGTATAAACGAGAAAGGGCGATGCGCCTCAATTCAAAGCCTTTACTAGTTCGATAAATTGACTAACTTACTGGTAAGCCGGAGATCAGAACTGATGCAGCCCGTTCACCAATGAGCTTCGTCGGTAACTACTACTAGGGTTTTTGGCGTGAAGCCGGGTTGTATTGATTGTGAGGATTGTTCTTTACAATGGACGAGGGTTCAAATTTATACCCTGGTCATGAAGAGTCCTGATCGGACCAGACTAACTAAATAAGGTAAACTAAATTAAAGACAAACCGGGACTCTCATAAGCCTTCTGAAAAGGAAATAGTCCTTGAATCTGATACGCCTCCTCCTTAGCCGACGTGTCTTCCCTCTTGAATTCGTCATTGGATCGGACTCCTGCTTCATCGGACCCTTCTTCAGCATCGGCTTCCTTCTCTGTCACCTTTGGCTTTGACCAGTCAACGGATCCACTTTGCAGTCTCACCCTCACCACGTCATCATCTGACCCAATATGTCAGGTGCGAAAATCCGGTGTCAACACATGCCCCCCAATTTTGGAATAAAATATCATTTTGTTCCAAAATTCGTATCTGTCATCATAACTCCTCCACCGATTTTCGTGCCGAAACTTTCCATCCTTGTACTGCGCGGCTCCTCAATCTTCGGACCATGACCGTTTTCACCTTATAAAATTACTGCCGGCGGCCACACTGTACACTTCTCCTTCCTCGCCAAAAAACCCGTACTGCTCATCTTCTTCCTCCTCTCTCCGAGCGGCCATTCACATTCACTTGAACCTACACCCAAAACCGCTTCAAATGGCGCAATCATCCTCCATGGGCGCCCTTCATTCTTCTATGTCCGCTTCCACCTCCGCATCTGCTCCAGCGAGTTCTCCATCTGCCATGCCTCCCACTATGGCTGGGGTCACAAGCTCAACAATGGCGGCGGTCATGTCCTCGATGATGGTGGCAGCAACAAGCTCTTCAACCCCCTCTCCATCAACCTTCTTGGCCTCAAGTTCTTCCTCGGCACACGCAGATCCAGCAGGAGAAACGCGTTGTCTAATCCCGGAGGTATTTCACTAAATCTGAATCCATTTTAAGTTCTGCATTAGATTCGGCTTCTCCAAACTCGTTTTCATTTCGCATCTTCTTTTTAGGCCGCTCGCATTCAAACCCTAATCCCCGTAGGCAACTATCAAGGGGCCTACCTTCTTGGTCCAATGGGAGACCCAGACCCCACTGAATTCATTAATCTGGAAACCCACCGGATTCCATTCAAGACCTCGGGTTTTGATTTAGATGATTGGAAGAACGCCTTTCGATCTTGGCCGACAGTTCTACCTGGATGGAAGAATTGGTACTTGAGAGTGTCGGCCTCCAAGTCTGCAATCTGGGATAGATTAGATATCGCCCAGTGTATTGGCCTTAGCATCGGACATATTGCTAAGAATGAGAATCTTTTGATTGCTGCATCACACTTTTGGTCCGATGCATTGAATGCCTTCCTCTTTGGACATGGTCCGATGACCCCAACACTACTTGATGTAGTCATGCTTCTCGGCCACAATGTCACTGGCGACAAACGTCCCTCCCGGCTCAACATCAAGCCCAAACACCATTTTAAGACCAAGAACTGTGGCGGCTAGACAGGATATATGGAGAAAAATCATCGGACCGGACCTGTGACTGACCGTGAGCATGTGGCCTTTCTGAACATGTGGTTGGACAGATTCTTCTTTTGCGGTACCACCCTCGGTCCAACGGCCAACTTCCAACACCTGGCCGAATTGCTGGTAAGTGACCATGTCATCAGCCTTGGTCAACTTCTCCTGGGAGCAGTATACAATCTACTTCATCAAGTCGCCAAGCGCCTGAGGACTGGATCACCCATCACCAACCTTGGCGGGCCGTGGTGGTTCATTCAGATGTGGTTAGTGTTACATCTGAGCAAGACCGTCAAGGTAGATCTCCGAAAGATGAGATTCCCAGACAACAAGCCTGAATCGGAGGAGATCACCTGGCGCCGATGTACCTCACTTGGTGAAGCTGCTATGGGTTTCCCTGCTGAGAAGCTATCAAGCAAAGAATCTTCCAAATACTTTGCACTCCTTTATAGAGGTATTACTGTTGACAAAATGCTCTGGTTCCTATACCATCACACTGATGAATACGAGCTGCCCTACAAATTTAGATTCAAAATGATCGTAGAGGCAGATTCAGAAGCCCTGACAATTTTCCGAACTTGCATTAATGCCCAATTTCTTCCGATCGGCCTCAGTCAGAGCAAGCCAGGGCAATCAACCTATGAATACTATCATCCAAACCTGGCCGCTCGTCAATTCGGCATCGGACAGCTTCCACCCTACTTAATCTTGGCCGATCGGGTTTTCCCAAGAGGAAAAGTTGATTCAGGTTTGGAATGGGATCGTCTTCTGGGACTTGAACCTCCCCTTGATAAAACCAATCTGGACACCTTTGCAATCGGCCTTGTAACTCATCAGACCTTCAACATATGGTGGGCTGAATGGCATCGACACCTATTCTGCATCGCCTGCAAAACTTATGTCCAGAAGTTGCTGCCTACTTTCAAGGGCAAACCAGAGGTAATACTTGTGAATTCGTTTCCTTCCTTTACATAACTTCATTTTGCTAACCAATTCTTTACCAGGAGGTCGATCGTACCCCTCCAACGATAACTCGATCGGGGAAACAAGTCGTCTATAGCAATGTCTCGCCAGATCCGTGGATCGGCTGTGACTCTCCCACCATCGGCAAGCTTCTATCGGCATACGGCGACAGCAGAAAAAGGAAGAAGCAGATGTCCTCAAAAATTCCAAAACGCCCGAAGACTGCTCTGGCAAGTTCAAGAACTTCATGAATTTGATTTCTCTCTTTATCGAAACTAACCCTCTCTGCAAGTTCAGGTCAACAGAGAATCTTCTGCACGCCAGCCGAGTCCGGCCGAGTCTTCAAGCCCATCGGTCGAGGAATTACCAGAATCGAACCCAGAACGATCACCAAGCCCAGCTCAGATGCAACCAAGCCCGGCACAGGCCCGCTCGCCTCATTCATCCTCATCTGAGAGAACAATAACTGGTTTGCCTCATCAACCAGGCTTGCTACACCAAGAAGAACAAGCACAATCAAGCCAGGGCCCTCAAGGAGATCAACCAGGAACTCCTCCACAGATCCAACTCCCTGATCCAGAAGCAACGGTAATTATCAGCCGACTTATTCAATAATTGATATCCAATTTGTTCTTATTTTCTTTTGTCGGTGTGCGAAATAACCAACAAGTAAATTAGTGGATTGCGCGTTTGGGCTCCGGATGGTTCGCGAGAGGACACAAGGGATTATACTGGTTCGGGCACGAACGCCCTACGTCCAGTTCGAGGCTGCTCGTGTTACTCGCGTTGCTCGTAGTAGGGGTTACAAGCGGTCGAGAGAGGGAGGGGCTCCCAAGTCTCTGGTGCGTCTGAGAGTGAGTGTTCTGGTGTATGTGTGTCGTGTGTTCTCCTTCGTCGTCGTCTGTCGTAGGGGTGTACAAACTAGTCGGGAGAGGGAGAAGATCCCAAGTCCCTGAGCGGTGTGAGTGAGCGTGTTGCGTGCGGTGTCCGAGTGTTCCACTAGTGTCCCAAAAAATCCCCCCCCCCGTCTGATGTCCCCTTGCCCCCTTTTATAGCCTCAAGGGGAGAAGGGAGCGGGGGGTAAAAAGGAGAAAATTACAAGGGGAGTTACTGCTCCCGAGAGCTTCCAGCTGCGTCGCTCGCCGAGCCATACAGGGAGCAGGTGTTGACGGAGTGGGCGTCCCGCCGGACCCGGAATCGTACATCCCGAGTGGTTGGAGTCGATGCCTTCCTGGGTAAGCTCCCGGGTGGTTCCCGGGTCGTGGTTGACTTGCTCGAGGTCCTCGGGCGCTCCAGGTGTCCTGCTCGGGTTCCAGGTGTCGCCCGAGGACGCCTGGGGTCGTACTTGGACGCCTGGTGTAGCGCATGCATTCCTCTCCAGACTGTAGCGCTCCTGTTGGGACGAGACGGGCGCCACTGTGGCTGCCGTGGCGTAGGACAGACGCCCATCATGCTCTGACACGGCGGGTACCAAGTGGGTACGGCGCCGGATGGGTCGGGGTATGGCCGGGTAGTTTCACCCGAGGAGTCGGAGACCACTCGGAGGCGGAGAACCTGTCGGGCGAATCGGAGAACCACTCGGGCGTTCTAGGTAGTCGGGGTATGGGGAGTTTGCCTTGCTTTTAGTCTTTGGTTTTTGAGGGGTGGATTATCGTAAGCCCACGGATTAAGGGTTCAATTGGGTACCCCTAATCCGTACCCTCGTCACTCCACTTCGTCTCGGGTCCACGCCGGCCCGGGCGAGACGAGGAGAGGTCGGGCGAGATAGCGACAGGAGTGGTTCGGCCGAGGCGGACAAGGGTCGGCCGAGACGGACGAGGGTCGGCCGAGGCGGACGGGGGTCGGCCGAGGCGGACGGGGGTCGGCCGAGGCGGACGAGGGTCGGCCGAGTCAGGGGAAAACCGACCCTCCCTTAATCTGATGTTCTTCGGGCTTTCTTATGCCTATCTTCTTCCTGAAACTGCGTGGCCCCGCCCGTCGGTGAGGGGGTCGGATATTGATATCCGACAGTAGCCCCCGAGCCTGCTCGGAGGACAGGCGGTTCTCCGTGTAGGCTCTTTCTCGATGCCTGGCTAGATATCACTTCGGGGGTGCGCGCGAGCGCACCCACCGGGTGTAGCCCCCGAGCCCGTAGGGGAACGGTTGGTTCGCCTATGGGCTGGAGTAAAGTTTGTCCTTTTCCCGCCGGGGCGCGCGAGCGCACCCGGTGGGTGTAGCCCCCGAGCCTATAGGGGAACCGTGGTTCGCCTATAGGCTGAAGTTGGGTTTGCCATCTCTGTGCGGTCCTACAGGATGACGCCGTGCGTTGTCCGATGGATCGGAGCATGGTCCGCTTTTTTTCAGAGGCACTGCCTCCCTTCTGAGCCGTCGTGTCGTCCTTTCTGAGGTCACTGTTCGTTAGTGACGCTCTGTCGCTTTGCATGGAGGGCCACGCGGCGCGTTCCCGTACCCGGCTTGAGTGCTGACTCAGGTTTCTTCGGGCTATAAATAGGGTCGGCCGGGGCGTCTTCCCGGGCACGCAACTATCCTGCTTCTTCTTTCTCCCGTTAGCATGAGATCCCTGGTCGGTGAACCGCCTCGAGGGCGTCCCCCTGGTCCAGGGGCCGAGAGATTAGTCGCCTGATGCCACAAGAATGACTGTGACCTCGGGGAGTTCCGGCGTGGAGGAGTGCTGCTCGGCGTCGCAAGTGAAGGACGGCTCCGGCTCCGACGACTCCTCCCGTCCGTTGGTGCTGCCTCGGTGGCGGCGGAACGGGCTCGAGGGGGAGTACATGAGCGGGAGCGCCATGTCCGTCAGGCACCCGGACGCATCGTGCGCCGTAGCGAGCCGAAGCCACTCCCCGACTTGCGTCGCCAGGGCAGTTGCAGTGGTCGTGTACAGCCACCTGCGCGCTTCCTCTCCTTTCCCTTGCGCCGATGTGATGCCGATACCGGCGACCATCGGCCCCAGGACGACGGAGAGAGTCGGTGGTGACACTCCATTGTCGCGGCCCCGCGGCGAGACCCTCTGCCGAGTTCCCCTCGTGGCGTCGGCGGGCGGGGAGATGCTACAAGAAGGACTGCGACGTTCGCAGTTCGGCCCTTCTTGTTGCATCGGATCTCCTGCTCCCTTCGTCGCTTGATTTCGTCACCGAGGGTGACGAAACCCGTTTGTGTTATCTCATGGCCTTTGGCCACATGTACTTTTTGCCCTTATTTGAGAAATAAAGGAATCGGGTTGGCTTGGGGTGTCTTTCTGCGGCCGCGCAGTCGGCCTCTTTTGCGATTTCGGCTCCCCCGAGCGCCCCCGAGTCGGTCGGGCGGGAAGCCGTTTCGTCTTTTTATCGTTTTCCCCTCACGCACTCCCTCCGCGGGACGGAAGGTAAGGGCACGCCTCGTGTTTTACCGCGTAGGCCGAAACACGGCTCCCGGTGAGCTACTAACGGGCTAGATCGAGCGAGGCCTCGGTCCTCCTCCGGGAGAGGACCGTTGGATCAGCTGGTGATCGACCTCGGATAATCCCCAGATTTCCCGACCACCCTTAGTTCCCGCGATCGTTCGACCGACCGCAGGGGCTCGTCGCCTCTCTTCGGGGAGATACATGGGGTCAGGAATCTTAGGCTCGAACGCAGGTCTGGGCGTCCTCGGCACCCGTGTGCCGAGGCTATGGCCGCCAGTGGGCCCACCCATCTCTGCCCCTTTGCTCGGGCGCTTCAGAGCGGCCGTCGGACCCTAGGGCCGGCCTTCGAACTCTTGGGCTGTTTTTCGATTTCGCGTCATGTCCCTTGGGCCTAAGAACGGCCCAGGCTTGTTTTGTTTTTCCTGAAAGACAAAAAAGCGCAGGA
>CM014272.1:54935226-54946947 GCA_004135705.1 Alloteropsis semialata
GTCCCCGAGCGCCGCCGGCCGCGAGGAGGAGGAGGAGGAGGTCCTTCCCGAGCCCGATGCTACCGCCGCCCTGACCGACTTGCCGCCCAGTTCGGGCGAGGCGACGGCGCCTATTCCTCCCGCGGCGAGAACGGAGGATGCCGCGGGGTCGGGTTCGGGTCAGGGGACCCGCTCTGCCGCCGACGCTCCGGAGGGCCGCGAGGTTGTCCGGCAGGAGGACGACCCCTTGGAGTTCGGGGGCCCCCGTCTCACCTGGACCGACCGCGCCTCGGGAGACGTTGTCTTCTCTTTGGACGACGCCGAGGAGAGGGACGAGGCCTCCCGGATTCGTGCCGGGGTCGAGCTGGCGGTTCGGTCGCTCAACTCCGCTCTGGGGGCCATCCGCGACGTCGCCATTCCCTGCGGGGAGGTAAGTTTCTCCTCGTCCGCTTTTTCTTTTTCTCCTTTTCGCAAGTGGTTTCTGAATCCGACTTATTTTTCGGCAGTCTTTGATGGCCCGCAGCCGGGACAAGTCCCTCTTCCTGCGCCGGGAGAAGGACTCGTGGGGCCGACTGTCCTCGGTCACTGCCGAGCGCGACGCCCTGAGGGAGCAGCTGGCGGTCGCCCGCCAAGAAGCCGCCACCGCCCGTGCCGATGCGCGAGGCGAGTTTGAGGGGCAGTTGGCCGCGGCTAACCAGGAGATCGAGTCCCTGCGGCGGCGGGTTGCGGAGGCGTGTCAGCACGCCGATGAGGCCGACCAGCGCAAGAGCGACGTCCTGGCCTCTTGGGAGAGGGACTCGGCGGCTCGGGAGCAAGTCCGGGTAGGCCTGGCCCGCGAGGTGGAACGTCTTCGGGCCGACCGGGACCGGGTCACCGACGTCCTCGCGGAGACCACCACCCAGATGGACCGGGCGGTGGAGGAGCGGGACGAGGCCAGGAGGCTCGTCGAGGGGCAGGCCCGCGACCTCGAGGCGGCGAGGCAAGCCCTCAATGCTGGGCGGCGTGCCCGGGAGGAGGCCGAGGCGCAGTGTGCCTCCCTGGCTGAAGCAGCGGCGGCGGATCGCGCCACGATCGAGCGCCTCAAATCCGAGGCGCGCAATCTCGAAGGGCTGCTGCAGAAGGAGGGGGACGACCACGACGCGCTTCGGGTGGCGGTCGGCACTGTGCTCGGCGAGCTCCGGGTGCGGTCGGATCGAGGGCCAAGCTCGCTGCTTGTCGACGTCGAGCGCATTCCGGCTCGGGCCCGAGCCATGGCCAGCGATGGGCTTTTCCTTGGGGTGCGCCGTGCCTTCGCCGTGGCGCGCTCCCACTATTCCGAGATCGGCTTGGAGTACCTTGCCGATGGGTTCGCTCCCGGCACGACGTATGACGATATGGTCGCGCTCGAGGAGGAGGTGTCGCCGCTGTCGTCCGTGCTCGCCACCAAGACTGCCAAGGAAGAGGGGCCGTGGACGGCGCCTTGATTAGTTTTTGTTTTTCTTTTAGTTTCAGACAGTTAAACTCATTTCTTGTAATGAACTTAAGCGTCTGCGTTCGTTAACACTCGGCCTTTCGTGTTTCTCTGATTAAGCCGTCGGGGCACGTCCGGACTAAAATGGGTTCGCCAGTGAGCCTTTAGAACCGTTGCCTCTGGGGCCGTTGTCCTTTTGGCATTCCGACCGGCGAGCGCACGCCACTTTGTTATCCGGTGATCCCTTTTTGCTTAGTCTCGAGTACACGAATATGCCGAGGGTCAAGGACCCGGGGGACGCAGGTTAGCCCCCGAGTGACGTCCGACCCTTGGCCAGTGGGCAAGGGTCGGGCGTCGCTCTTTGAAACGAAAAGGAAAAAACTAACGAATAAGGAAAGTAGCCTAGAATAATCAGGGATAGAAACGACGTAGCTGTTCGATGTTCCAGGCGTTGGCGTATTCCTCTCCTTCTTCGTTCTTCAGCTTGTACGAGCCGGGTCGGAGGACTTGGGAGATGATGAACGGGCCTTCCCAGGGC
The DNA here is from genome assembly GCA_004135705.1 of Alloteropsis semialata. NCBI lineage: Eukaryota > Viridiplantae > Streptophyta > Magnoliopsida > Poales > Poaceae > Alloteropsis > Alloteropsis semialata. The sequence continues at coordinate 54,937,194 of CM014272.1, forward strand.
GACGAAAGTTTGTGCCGGTCCTTGTTGCTTTGAACGAGGCGCAACACCAAATCGCCGACCTGGAAAGCTCGGCCCCTGATGCGCCGAGCGTGGTAGCGCCGTAGGGACTGCTGGTATTTTGCCGAGTGGGCCAATGCGACTTCCCTGGCCTCTTCTAACTGGTCGGCCGCGTCCTCGAGAGAGGTTTGGTTGCCTTTGTCGTCGTAGGCGCGAACACGCGGAGACCCGTAGTCGAGGTCGGTCGGGAGCACGGCCTCCGACCCGTACACCATGAAGAACGGGGTGAAACCCGTTGCACGACTCGCTGTCGTGCGCAGGCTCCAAACCACCGCCGGAAGCTCTTCGACCCATCGCCCTCCGAACTTTTTCAAGCGCTCGAATATTCGAGGTTTGAGCCCTCGCAGGATCAACCCATTCGCGCGCTCTACTTGCCCGTTTGTGCGTGGGTGTCCGACGGCAGCCCAATCAACCCGTATGTGGTATTCGTCACAGAAACGCAGGAATTTCTTCCCGGTGAACTGGGTTCCGTTGTCTGTGATGATCGAATTGGGGACGCCGAAGCGATGAACGATGTCGAGGAAGAATTTGACAGCTTCTTCCGATCTGATCGTTGCGATTGGGCGGACTTCTATCCACTTGGTGAACTTGTCAACGGCGACAAGCAAGTGGTCGAAGCCCCCGGGCGCCTTTTTGAGGGGCCCGACCATGTCCAATCCCCAAACCGCGAACGGCCAAGTGATGGGGATCGTCTGTAGAGCCTGTGCAGGAAGGTGTGTTTGCCTCGCAAAGAACTGGCACCCTTCGCAGGTGCGCACGATCTTAGTGGCATCCCTCACCGCCGTCGGCCAGTAGAATCCTTGCCGGAATGCGTTTCCGACAAGGGTGCGGGGAGCGGCGTGGTGGCCGCACGTGCCCTCGTGGATGTCCCTCAACAGCTCCTCCCCCTGGTCGGCGGGAATACACCGTTGTAGGATTCCTGTGGGGCTTCGTCGGTACAGCTCGCTCTCTAAGATGGCGTAAGATTTGGCGCGCCGGGCGATTCGGCGGGCCTCGGTCTTATCCGTCGGAAGCTGTTCCCGCAGCAAGTAGTCGAGGAATGGTTGCCGCCAATCCGTGGTGCCGGGGTTCGGTCCCTGGGCCTCGGTCAGCGTTGCAACCGCAAGGGCGAGCAGGTCGGACAGAGCCCGGTCGTCCGGCTCGGTGCCGGCCCCCGACCCTTCCGCAGCCTTGGTTCCGTTCTCGCCAGCCCCCGAGTCCGGGGCGCCCCGTTCCGCGGAACCGGGGTCGCGCGGTCCGGTCTGCTCGGGGCAGGGGAGCCTTATCGAAGGGCGTTGTTGGTCACTGGCGAAGATTCCGGTCGGGACGGGTTCCCGGCCGGAGGCTTTCTTGGCCAGGGCGTCGGCGGCCTCGTTGAACCGCCTTTTGATGTGCCGGAGCTCGAGGCCATCGAATTTGTCCTCGAGCTTGCGTACCTCCTGGCAATACGCGGCCATGGTCTCGCTTTCGCAGCTCGACTCTTTCATGACCTGATCGACCACGAGCTGGGAATCGCCTCGAATTTCGAGGCGCCGGATTCCCAACTCGATAGCTATTCTCAGGCCGTTTATCAAAGCCTCGTATTCGGCAGCGTTGTTGGAAGCAGGGAAGTGTAGCCGGATCACGTATTTCATCCGCACTCCGAGAGGCGAGACGAAAACTAATCCGACCCCTGCTCCCGTCCGAGTCAACGAGCCGTCAAAGTACATGACCCAGTACTCCTGATCAACAGGGGCCGTGGGCAGCTGGACCTCGGTCCATTCCGCGACGAAGTCGGCAAGGGTTTGGGACTTGATGGCCGTGCGCGGGGCATAGGTAATGCCCTGACCCATCAGCTCCATGGCCCATTTCGAAATCCGACCCGTCGAGTCCGGGTTATTTATAATCTCACCGAGAGGGAAAGAACTCACCACTGTGACCGGATGCGAGTCGAAGTAGTGGCGGAGCTTTCTCTTGGAGATGAGGACGGCGTACAGCAACTTCTGGATCTGCGGATACCTCGTCTTGGTGTCGGCGAGCACCTCGCTCACGAAGTATACCGGGCGCTGCACTTTGAGGGCGTGCCCCTCTTCTTCGCGTTCCACTACCAACGCCGCACTCACCACCTGTGTGGTGGCAGCGATGTAGAGGAGAAGAGGCTCGCCGTCGTTCGGCGAGACCAGGATCGGGGGATTTGTCAAGATTGTCTTGATATGGTTTAGCGCAGTCTCCGCCTCATCCGTCCAGACGAACCGCTCGGATTTCTTCAAGAGACGGTACAACGGGAGGACCTTTTCGCCGAGGCGTGAGATGAACCGGCTCAAGGCGGCTAGACACCCCGTGACCCGTTGAACCCCTTTCAGGTTCTGAATCGGGCCCATCCTGGTTATGGCGTTGATCTTATCGGGGTTGGCTTCTATCCCTCGGCGGGACACGATGAAACCTAAGAGCATCCCCCTGGGTACCCCAAAGACGCATTTCTCGGGGTTGAGCTTAACACTGTTCGTCCTGAGCTTGGCGAACGTGCTCTCCAGGTCGGCCACGAGTCGGTCGGCCTGTCGGGACTTGACAACGATGTCGTCCACGTACGCCTCAACGGTCGGTCCGATGAGTTCGTCGAAACACCTAAGCATACACCTTTGGTAGGTGGCGCCGGCGTTTTTAAGCCCGAACGGCATCGTCACGTAACAGTACGATCCGAACGGGGTGATGAAGGAGGTTGCGAGCTGGTCGGACTCCTTCATCGCGATTTGGTGGTATCCGGAATACGCATCAAGGAAGCACAGGGTTTCGCACCCCGAGGTCGAGTCGACTATCTGATCGATGCGCGGCAATGGAAAGGAATCCTTTGGGCACGCTTTGTTAAGAGCAGTATAATCGACACACATTCTCCATTTCCAGTTCTTTTTTCGTACAAGGACGGGATTAGCTAACCACTCGGGATGGTACACTTCCTTGATGAAGCCGGCCACCAGGAGCTTCGCGATTTCCTCGCCGATTGCCTTGCGCTTCTCGTCATCAAAGCGCCGCAGGCGCTGCTTTACGGGTCGGGACCCGGCTCGGATGTCCAGGGAGTGCTCGGCGACTTCCCTCGGGATGCCCGGCATGTCCGAGGGCTTCCACGCAAACACGTCAACGTTCGCGCGGAGGAAGTCGACGAGCGCGCCTTCCTATTTCGGGGACAGCTTGGTCCCGATCCGCGCCACCTTTGCGCTCGGGTGGTCGGGGTCCAGCTGGACCTCCTTGGTGCCCTCAAGCGGCTCGAACGATGCCAGGCCTTGGGTGAAGTCCGGTGCCTCTTCGACGAGGCGCGCCTTGATCGGATCCAACTCCTCTGTCGATGCGATGATGGCCGATGCCAGCTCGCAGCTCTCCACCTCGCACTGATGGGCCCGTTGGAATGACGACCCCACCGTGATCACCCCCTTCGGCCCTGGCATCTTGAGCTTGAGGTAGGTGTAGTTGGGAACGGCCATGAACTTCGCGTAGCATGGGCGGCCCAAAATGGCGTGATAGGCGCCGTGGAATCCTACCACCTCGAATGTGAGGGTCTCCGTCCGAAAGTTGGTCGGGGACCCAAACGTGACGGGCAGATCGATCTGCCCGAGGGGGACGGCCTGTTTACCAGGGACCACCCCGTGGAAGGGGGCCCCGGTCGGGCGAACGCGCCCTCGGTCAATCCCCATGGAGTCGAGCGTGTCGGCGTAGAGGATGTTTAACCCGCTCCCGCCGTCCATCAGCACCTTGGTGAGGCGCTTCCGACCTATGACCGGATCAACCACGAGGGGGTACTTGCCCGGCCTCGGGACGAACTGCGGGTGGTCGGTTCGATCGAAGGTGATGGGCGCCTCCGACCACTTGAGGAAGCTCGGAGTGGCCGGCTCGGCGGCGTACACCTCTCGGCGCTCCGCCTTGGCTCGCCCTTTGCTTACGGACGCCTCCGTGCCGCCGAAGATCATCAGGCAGCCGTCCGGCTCCGGATAGGGGTCGGCGTCCATGTTCTGGTCCGCCCCCGGCTCCTGCTGGGCCGGGTCGGGCCTCTTCGACCGAGGCACCGGCTTGCGGGAGCCCTCCGCCATGAACTTCTTCATGAGGGAGCAATCCTTGTACAGGTGCTTGACGGGGTACCCGTGATTCGGGCAGGGCCCGTTCCACTTCTTCTCGAAGTGGTCGGGGACCTCCCCGGTCGGGGGCTTGAGGGTCGGCTTTGGGTCGGCGGCGGCCACCATGGCAGCCTCGTCGTCGTGCCGCCTGCCCTTGCCTTTCCTCTTTTTCTTGGCGGGGGGTCCCGATGGGCCTCCTTCCGCCTCCTCAGTCTGCTTACCCTTGGGGTCGGCGGACCGATGGAAGATGGCCCCCACTGCTTCCTCGCCGGCCGCGTGGCTCGTAGCGATGTCAAGCAGCTCCTTCGCGGTGCGGGGACTCTTCCGCCCAAGCTTGTGGACGAGGGATTTACACGTCGTCCCGGTGACGAACGCCCCAATGACGTCGGCGTCAGCGAGGTTGGGGAGTTCGTTACACTGCCGGGAGAAGCGCCTGATGTACTCCCGTAGCGTTTCCCCCTGCTTCTGCCTGCAGCTCCTGAGATCCCATGGGTTTCCAGGGCGGTTATAGGTCGCCTGGAAATTACCCACAAAGACCTCCCTCAGGTCGGACCAGCTACCGATTTGTCCGGCGGGGACATGCTGGAGCCAGGCCCGCGCCGAGTCGGCCAGATGGAGCGGCAAATTGTGGATGATGAAGTCATCATCGTCAGCTCCTCCGGCTCTGCAGGCGAGTCGGTAATCCTCGAGCCAGAGCTCGGGGTCGGTTTCCCCGTCGTACCTCGGGAAGTTCGACGGGGCTCTAAAGTTGGTGGGACGAGGAGCCACACGGATCCGCGGGCTGAAAGCCCGCGGTCCCGGCGCCTCCGGACTCGGCGTCCTCTCGTCCTCGTCGTCGTCGTCGTACCGGCCGCCTCGTCGGGGAACGCGTCCTCGCGGTCGCTCGGGCTCGCCCGCGGGGGGTCGTCGCCGGCGGGCGTCCAGTATGCTTCGAGCATCCTGGATCGGGCCAACCCGTTGTCGGACCGGAAGCGCGTCCCCGGGGGGACGGGGCTGGTGCACCGAGTCCCCTTGTTGGGCGCGTCCGCCGCGCCCGGCGGCCGGTTGTCTCGAGGCTCCGCGGTGGGCCCCCTGCGACGCTCGTCGCCGCGACTGCGAACTCTCGGCCTGCTGCGCCGCGGCTCGCTCCAGTAGCTCGCCGAGTTCCCGCTGCGCCTTGCGGGCCTCCGGGGTCACCGGCGGCGGGAGCCCTCTTACGAGCATGGCAGCCGCGGCTATGTTCTGCCCGGCGTGGGCGAAACACGGGGGCGGGGCGCCGTCATCGTCGACGATTTGGCGCTGCACGTCCCGAGCGCGTTCCCGCGCCGGAGCCGCGTCTCTGACCTGCAGGAGCTCGCGCTCGATGCGCTCCCGCTCTTGCTCGATCCGCACCCGCTCCTGCTCCAACCGGCGGCGAGCCTCTTGGAGCTCCTCCCGGCGTTGCCGGGCGTCGTCGGCTTGGGAGCGTCGTGGCGGTGTAGCCGCTCGCGGCGGGGCTGGCTGTCCTGCCGCTGCCGCGGCTTGGGCCGCAGCCGGAGCGGGAGCAACGGGCGCGTCGGCCACCGGGTGACCGTCGTCAGGGCCCGCTGGCCCTGAGCCGCTCTCGCTCGCTTCTCCCTCCGCCCCGTCGGGGGTGTCCGCCATGAAACATTCCCGGGAGGGGTGGTGGCTTTCTCCGACGAGCTGCGTGTCGGACGTCTCCGAAACGGGATCGTCCAACAAGTCGAAGACCGATTCGGAGACGTGATCGATCACCCCGACGAACTCGCTGTCCGCCGGGGTGGGGACCAGGAGGCGCGTCACCAGGCGGGACACGACTTCTGGCGCGTTGCGCAGACCGTATGGGACCGCATACGGTGGGATGTAGTTCAGCATCTCCGGGGGAGAGGGGCTCCTCCCAGAAGCTGAGTAGCGACGTTCGCCAGGGCGAACCTGGTACAGCGCACGTCTTCCTGCGTGGGCCGTGGCCCCAGGAAGATCTCGAGCTGCTCCCACAGTGGGGCCTCGTTGGCCCTCGAGCGGGGGTTGCCGGCTTCGTCGCCAGTGGCGTTGATGCCGATGTCCGCGAGGGCCTCGGTGGCGGTCGCGATGTCAGCATCAGCAGAGTTGACCGGGGGCGTGAGAGCGACTCTCTCCAAGTCCCCGGCGTCGGTGATGACGAAATCCAAACTCCCAAGACGCAGCTGCGTCCCAGGAGTCCAGCTCGATCCGCGGGTGGCCATCCGAAGCCTGGTGATCGCCGAAACGCGCAAAGGCCCCTACCTGGCGCGCCAACTGTCGGTGTGCGAAATAACCAACAAGTAAATTAGTGGATTGCGCGTTTGGGCTCCGGACGGTTCGCGAGAGGACACAAGGGATTATACTGGTTCGGGCACGAACGCCCTACGTCCAGTTCGAGGCTGCTCGTGTTACTCGCGTTGCTCGTAGTAGGGGTTACAAGCGGTCGAGAGAGGGAGGGGCTCCCAAGTCTCTGGTGCGTCTGAGAGTGAGTGTTCTGGTGTATGTGTGTCGTGTGTTCTCCTTCGTCGTCGTCTGTCGTAGGGGTGTACAAACTAGTCGGGAGAGGGAGAAGATCCCAAGTCCCTGAGCGGTGTGGGTGAGCGTGTTGCGTGCGGTGTCCGAGTGTTCCACTAGTGTCCGAAAGAATCCCCCTCTGATGTCCCCTTGTCCCCTTTTATAGCCTCAAGGGGAGAAGGGAGCGGGGGGTAAAAAGGAGAAAATTACAAGGGGAGTTACTGCTCCTGAGAGCTTCCAGCTGCGTCGCTCGCCGAGCCGTACAGGGAGCAGGTGTTGACGGAGTGGGCGTCCCGCCGGACCCGGAATCGTACATCCCGAGTGGTTGGAGTCGATGCCTTCCTGGGTAAGCTCCCGGGTGGTTCCCGGGTCGTGGTTGACTTGCTCGAGGTCCTCGGGCGCTCCAGGTGTCCCGCTCGGGTTCCAGGTGTCGCCCGAGGACGCCTGGGGTCGTACTTGGACGCCTGGTGTAGCGCATGCATTCCTCTCCAGACTGTAGCGCTCCTGTTGGGACGAGACGGGCGCCACTGTGGCTGCCGTGGCGTAGGACAGACGCCCATCATGCTCTGACACGGCGGGTACCAAGTGGGTACGGCGCCGGATGGGTCGGGGTATGGCCGGGTAGTTTCGCCCGAGGAGTCGGAGACCACTCGGAGGCGGAGAACCTGTCGGGCGAATCGGAGAACCACTCGGGCGTTCTAGGTAGTCGGGGTATGGGGAGTCTGCCTTGCTTTTGGTCTTTGGTTTTTGAGGGGTGGATTATCGTAAGCCCCCGGATTAAGGGTTCAATTGGGTACCCCTAATCCGTACCCTCGTTACTCCACTTCGTCTCGGGTCCATGCCGACCCGGGCGAGACGAGGAGAGGTCGGGCGAGATAGCGACAGGAGTGGTTCGGCCGAGGCGGACGAGGGTCGGCCGAGGCGGACGGGGGTCGGCCGAGGCGGACGCGGGTCGGCCGAGGCGGACGGGTCGGCCGAGGCGGACGGGGGTCGGCCGAGACGGACGAGGGTCGGCCGAGGTGGACGAGGGTCGGCCGAGTCAGGGGAAAACCGACCCTCCCCTAATCTGATGTTCTTCGGGCTTTCTTATGCCTATCTTCTTCCTGAAACTGCGTGGCCCCACCCGTCGGTGAGAGGGTCGGATATTGATATCCGACAAGTAGTCACTATGGAAGGGCCTTCCTTTTTGGTGCTTGATGCCAAAGGGGGAGTGAGCTCACCATGGTGGCATATGTTGATGTCATGTCGCTTTTATCTATCTATCGTTCTCTATGTGTTTGGTGATGGACATGTAAGACTACTTTGTGATGAACTTGTGTTATGTGTGGTGTGCCATGTGAGACTTTTAAATTTGTAAGACTTTTTATGCTCTATTAGTGTGACTTTAGTGGTTGTGGATGATTTTTGGTTTGCGATGATGATGCTGTGATGAAATGTTGTTTTCCACTTTGTTGTTGTGATATATCTTGTCATATGCATCACGGTTTATTTGTCACACTTGTTTTGCACCCCACGTATGCAAAGATATAGGGGGAGCTCTTGCAAAAATATGTGCAAATGGCATTTGAGGCCATCTCTATCTCATATTGAAAGATGCACATATCTAGGGGGAGCTCTCTATATATATTTGGATGCAAAAGCGATTATTCTTTCATTTGTGAGCCTTAATTGTATTGTCATCAATCACCAAAAAGGGGGAGATTGAAAGTGCATCTAGGCCCCCTAGTGGGTTTTGGTGATAATGACATGAACAATTAAGGAACTAATGATTTATATTGAGAAAAGTGCAGGGATAAAATAAAAGAAAATTCAATGAAAAAGGAAAGGCCCCCCATACTTAAAAAACACGGTGTTGAAGCAAAATTGAAGAATTTATATTGCTTTTAATTTTGAAATTGAGTATAGGAAACACCGTACTATCAAGGGGGACGTGCTCTATTATCAAGGAGGTCTAAAAGTGCTTATTGAGATGGATTAAACCCTGTGAGAGAAAACCTTTCAAGCCCAGCCAAAAATCCCATCTTGCTGTTTTGGCATTTGTCGGAAGTTCCTACACATTGTCGGAACTCCCGACAAAGGCCATTTCAGCCTTCCAGACTTAGCCTTTTTACGCATAAAGCAGTGTCGTCGGGAGTTCCGACAACTGGTCGGGAGTTCCGACAAATCACGGAACTCTCAGAAGAGTTCCGATGAAGGGTGCTCGGTTTGGAATAAATATTATCCTCGGGAGTTCCGACCCTATGTCGGGAGTTCCGATAGAACCCGTGAATGACTATAACGGTCATATTTTGGGGGTGGGGTATTTATACCCCTTTACCCTCTCCTTCACTGCCTGCCGTTGGAACCCGAAGAAAACACACTCTCAAGCTCTCCAACCCTCTCCCATACCTTCTTGAGCACATCCTTGAGTGATTCCACCAAGGGGAGTGAGGGGAACTCAATTTGAGGTGTGAGATTCAAGCTCTTGAGTGCAAGAACCGAAATCTCCATTCTCAAGAGCACTTGAAGCTTCCAAGGTCATTGATTCGCGTTTATTACTCTTGGAGCCTTGCTCCTAGACGGTTAGGCGTCGCTGGTGAGCCGATCGACTTTGTGTGATTGTGCCGCGGACGTTTGTATTACCCTCCTCTTCGTGGGGATCATAGTAAGTGACCTAATCCTCCTTTGTGGTGGATTGGGGTGAGGGAAAGGGTTAAGTGGACAACCCGGCTCTTTGTGAGCACCTCAACGGAGACGTAGCTTCCTTTGTGGGAGTGAACTTCAGAAATCAAATCCTTGTCTCCTTGAGTTCATTGTGTTCATATAGTTCTTATTGAATATCTTGACCTAGAGTCGATTTCGTCCCGATCTATGTGCTTGTATGTTTTCGGTTGTGGAGATCATACCTGCAGGTACTAGGACGTCAAGACACATCTTTTGGTTCAAGCGGAATTGGTGAAATACTTCTTGTTTTTGAATTTGATTCTAGTTCGTCTGATTTATCGGAAGTTCCTACAAGTTGTCGGAAGTCCCGACCATCGGAACTTCCTACAGATTTAATACCGCTGCGAGAATTTTTTAGGAACGCCTATTCACCCCCCCCCCCTCTAGGCCGTGCGCGATCCTTTCACAAGTCCATAGTATTCCGCCCATAACTAAAGTTG
>CM014272.1:54947947-54987421 GCA_004135705.1 Alloteropsis semialata
TTCTCTCTCTTTGTTGGCTTCTGCTCTACTCTCCTCAGGCATAACGTGTCAGAGGTTTCAGCTGTTGGTTGGCCATCGCCTTCTGGCCATTAGTTCTTAGGCTTTGGCGCCCCCAAGATATTTTAATTACTGCCGCATGAGAGTAAAATTATTGGGGAGGATACTTGAATAGGCACAGTTTGAGTTCAGAACATTTAGGGCAAAAAGCTTTTGCCTCAAAAATTTGATACTGCCGGGAAGGATACATGCCATTTCCATTTCCATTCATAAACTTTATTTGTGATTCTGAAAAATACCGCATCTAATCCTAATGCTTGCGAAATGAATTACCATAGTCTTTTTGGTAAATAATATCACCTTTTAAGGATCGCCATTAGGATAATTACAATGACACAATGGAATGAACAGTTACAGATTTCAGCATATGCTATGCATCTTTGTGTTGAGAGCCTCTCGAAGGGTAACTAAGCATTTTATTTGTGCTATTATGCTGACAAAGGTATGGCATATGTCAGACAAAATCTTTCTATGTAACAACTCAAAATCTACTGTTTCAACATCCATCCAACTTTCCAGTGCCCCATTAGAAAAGGAAAATGCGCTTGCTTTATGATAAAGAATGCAATGAATGACTGAATTGTTGATATTTGAGGGCTTGGTGCAACTGGTGCTTTTAAATGCTTGAATGGATTTAGGTTGAAAGATGGGAGTACTGATACTTTCTTTCATTATGGATAATTTCTTACAGTGCTTCCTGCAATACGGAACACTAATAATCATTCTCGAGGAGGCTTCAGTGGACGAGGTGGCAGAGGTCCACCACTTCTTCCGAGACCGGGAGGTCATCCAGGGCGGCACAACTTTGGTTATGGGAGATTTGGGAATGGGCGTAATGTCGAAGGTTTTGTTTCAGAAATGAAGCTTAATAAGAGTGAAGAAACTTTGTCTAGAAAAGCTGTTGCTTTTCAGGAGGTGTGTAATATTACCATGTTCATTCCATCTTCTGATTTTTATTCATCTCTATTGAGTCATGTTTGCCACTCTTGCAGCCTAATGAGGTTGGATGCTTAAGCCGCGTTGAGGGTGGAGGTGTGTATTTTGATGATCGCAGCTTGGTAAGATCTTGGAATTGCTAACTGAAATTGATTTCTCTTCCTTTTCAGTAAATATCTGCTAATTTTTTGTCTATTTTTTTTAGCTTTTCTTGTTATGTTGGATGCTATACTAACGTCCTTATGTTTTCTAGAGGCTCTTCAAACGGGAAATTTGTGACTATGTCGGTGCAGATCTCAATAAAGGATTTGAGACATTTATAGAGAAGAAAGGTATATTCTTTCTAGAACTCATATCATTCTTAGCTGCATCCTAGTTGATATTTATAACTCTTAGTATATTAGCATTTGAATCTGTTACTGTCAGTAGCTCTAAAAAGTTTCTTTACAATTATTGTGATATAGCTTTCATTTGATGGACCACTTAGGGCATATACATAGTAGTCACATATTGAGTATAAGTAGAAATTGTTCCAAATAGTAGAGAGAGGGAGAAAAACTCAGCTTCAGGTTTTCCTTTAAAATCTACATATGGACCCGGAAAAGTAAATCTGCTATTGGAAGATAGTATTTCCTTTTAAAAAAGAACTGTTTGCATCTGTGGGTGTTGCTTCATGATGGATGTGGTTCAATGTCAGATTTGGGTTCTGAAGGATTTGGTGATCTTCTCGCATGCATAAGAAGTTCAAACGTACTTGTTCAGCATACTATACATTTTGTGGTAACACTACATTGAGGCCAATCTTCTTTTTGTTACCTCATTACGTTTTTTTGGACCTGCTGATAATATATGCTTTTTTTGCAGACATACCGCAACAATCTTAACAAGGTATCATCCATCTATTGCAAACTTTCTAAAACTTCTTGCCCCCTCTTTTTTGGACACACATTTCTACTGACCTTTTCACATCGAGTGCAAATTATATGAAGGACCAGCTTTTCCCTTTTTTTAGTTTCTATCTAGTCACTCCCCAAGAGAACACTTTTTAGTAATTTTTTGTATGCTTTATTCTGAAAGACAAATATGAAAACTTACTTTTGTCATCAGATATTGGCCACTGCTTACTTAAGAGAACCATGGAAGATGGGCGTTCACAAAAGAAGGGGTGTTGTATACCTTGATGTTCATATGCTTCCTGAAAGACCAAAAAGTGAGGCGGAGCGTAGGAGGTGATTTATCTTTCCCTTAACCTCCTGTTTTGTCCCTTGCATGTACAAAAGCTGGATGATAGGTAGATGATGATGATATGGTATTTAGTGCACTTGCTCATAATAGAATGTTCATTAACAACGTATTTAATTAAGTTTAGTATATATAAATGTGCTGATGCATTGAGTTTGCACATAAATTGTTCTGTGGTGATTCTACTTTTGCAAAGGAAAGTAAATGAGCAGCCTACCTTGACCTACAAATTCAATTTACTTTTGTAATGCAAAATTGTTATCCTGTCCAATCTTAATTTCACGTTGCTAATTTAGTTTGTTCCCATATTTGCGCATGTGATGCAATGGGATATATAGTTGTATAAAGTGTTAATGCTTGGTGAGACGTTTGGGAATTTGGGAAGATGCAAATTCAAATCTCTGACCATTCCTTTTAAGGCTTCATTTGCTTCATACTAGTATAACTAATACTTGGCAATCTAGATGGTTTTAACCTTGTTGGTCAGACTTTATTATTTTAGAACTTGTGATCGAATCGGTTTTAGAGGACCATTTAGAAAAGATGGAGGGAACACTTTAGTAATCCAAGTATTGGAGATTGGACAAGGTGGGCAATTTTTGGTTTAACGTGGGCTGCAAAGGCGGCTTGTGTGCGTTCTGGTTTGATAGACCAGCAGTGTTAAGAACCCATAAACCTCTATTGATGATTTATACACATTCATTGGTTTCTGGCTGTTTTGTCTGGAGTATAGCCAGATTAGCTAAATCGGGTATTGATATTTGTGATGATGTGTTACTAATTCCTTGTTAGTACTGATAACCTGTACTTTCTCCCCCAATGTTTGATTCTTAGATGTTATTGGGGCTATTCTTTTGAGAACCTTGCCACTGAGAACTCCTTAAGTGAGGATGGAGGAGGTATTGATGCAAATGTAGAGTTTTGTTCTGTAATAAAGACAAAATTGGGTGCCCATCGCATTGTTATGGGTGCTGAGATGGACTGCTGTGATGCAACTGATGATGGCAGGCGGTTCTATGTGGAGTTGAAAACAAGCAGAGAGGTTTGTTTTTCCATGAAATGTCAAGTTCTACGGCATTTTTTTTATTAATATTTATCTTTGAGCTTGATGTGTAACAGCTGGAGTACCATACAGTGGAAAAATATGAGAAAGAAAAGTTACTCAGATTTTGGGTAATTTTACTGTCATCTTATTCTTTCCCCTTTGCTACTTAGGTTTCAGGGTCTACTGCTTGTTTTTCTTTGTTGCTGTATTAGGTTATTTTAATTATTTCCAAAACATTCATTATCTTATTCTATTATCTTTAGCAGTGGGCAATTTTATTTTAATATTGATCCGTTTTCTTGAAAAAGTTTTCCTTTATTATATTTTGTTTTGATACTCAATTACCTTCACTTTTTCATGCGAGAACCATATATAGTGTGTATATGATAAAATAGCAACCCCCACTACAAATCTGTTGACTATGGCTTTTCAGCAACTTCGCATTTTGTTTTCAGAAGTCCTTAATACCTTGAATACTGATTTTATTTACTTCTCTAAATATTGCAGATTCAGTCATTCCTTGCTGGTGTTCCTTATGTTGTTGTGGGATTCAGGTATTATTCACCTTTTTATCACGTTCTTCTTGTAGGCTTCTGCCATTCTGGTCCACTGAGCTTTGTCTCTTTCCATTGTGCAATTAGAACTGCTGAAGTTAAATCTTGTTCATATGATTATAAATGCAAAATCTTTTGCTATAGGATTGCCCTTGACAAATTTCCGCTTATAGATTCTGATTATTATTGTGACATTTCTCACTGATCTGCATGGTTCTCTTATACAAGTAATCTCAACTATCATTTTTTATTTTACTATCACAATCAATTGGATGCCAAGCTAGTATTTTTGTTCTCTATTTAACACATTGTTTGTCATAAGACCTCTCTTGCTTAACATAAGTTCTTGAGCACCCAAATTCTAATGCTATCTCGTGGGACCAATGCTTCTAATGAGCTACATGGCTTTTAGGTTTTAATGACCTGTATTGATTTAAACTGCTTAAGTTTTCCCTCCTTTTGGCCTGTAGGAATGATGCTGGCATACTTGTGCGAACAGAAAGGCTAAGAACTAAAGATATTACACAAAAGGTGAAGGCAAAGAACTACTGGCAGGTAAGTCGAATATTGTTTCTATAATTTGTCAGCAGTGGAGGAATCTTACAATATTGTGCTAATTCGTGAATAGTATAAAGGGAAAGTAATGCACACATTTTTCTTGCATTCAAATTTAGAGAAGTAAATGTGAATTTTCAGTCAGTTTCTTGCATTCAAATTTTAACATGTCTTCGTTTACTTATAGTAATCTCCCTGTATCTAGGGTGGCGTTTGCCTGGCCTTTGCTGATGAGGTCTTATGCTGGCTGTATGGGACTGTCAAAGAGAGTAAGAATTTCTCCACCTTCAAGAAGTTGCACTTGTCAACTTTTTAATATTGTTCATGTGTTCATAATGTTGACGTCTCAGTTGTGAGCGTTTGCACTAATGTTCTTGTTTATCCCATATCCTGCAGATGAAGACTACATTCTGCAATTTGTACATCCATTTAACCGCTTGGAACTTCTACGCGCCCAGTCTCCTTGCCCTGAAGCCATAACGTTGCATGTGCAGCAGCTCTAAGGTGCAACAAACTAGATTTCTATTGTAGACAAGACTTTGGCGCTGACAATTGCCTTGGAGAAAGATCCATGCAGCTTAGCTAGAATTCTTGAGCTGACAACCTACTCTAACCCAATCACCAAGTGAGATGTTTTGACGCATCAAGAACTAATGACATGGATCACCGGGTGCACCTACACCCATGGTTCACTCTCCGAGTGGCCAAACAGATTTTGAACCCATCCTCAAAGATTGTATTTCCGTTGTAAGATTACGTTATAAACCAGACAGACTTAGAGCTAGTGCTATGCTACTAGTTCGTGTGATCGATCATGTATTGATGAGATGAATTTTAGACATCCAAATTGCCATAGTCGCGAGAAGTTATATGTAAACAGAACTATACTAGACTTGAAAATAACACGTCATCAGTGGCGATTGGAATGGTTCATGGCTGTATCCTATGGCAGTGGATGGTTTTATTCTTCACTCGCCATTAAGAATTGCAAATGCCAACTTGCAGTGATATACTGATATGAGCTTCAAACGTCGGTTTCTATCAAATCGTATAGCGCTGGGAATTGACTTCGCAATTGTCAATCTGATCTGCGACTGAGGACTAAATTCTGGCGGAAAGAGTCCTTTCGACGTCTATTGACGTAGTCTGAGTTTGGTCCCTTACATACAAAACCAGGTATTGGCCATCCCTCAACTTCAAAACCCGTTTGTTTTTAGTCCCTCGGCTGTTTTGAGGGTGGTTTCACGTGACGCGGCACTGGGACCCACATGTCAGGCGACAAATGGT
Organism: Alloteropsis semialata; assembly: GCA_004135705.1. Lineage (NCBI taxonomy): Eukaryota > Viridiplantae > Streptophyta > Magnoliopsida > Poales > Poaceae > Alloteropsis > Alloteropsis semialata. The sequence continues at coordinate 54,953,624 of CM014272.1, forward strand.
AGTGGGCCCCACATGACAGGTGGCTTTCTTCTTCCTCCCTCTCTTCCTCTGCGCATCAGCTCAATTTGTGGGCGGCGAGGCCGTTCCACCATCGTCCACTGCTGCGACTAGTAGACCAACGCCGAGAACTTCCCCTGTGGCCGTGAAGCCGCCATGGCCATGCTCTCGCTCTCCTTTCGCCCTCTCACCTTCCTCTGCTCGAACCGACCCAAACCTAGCCTCCACCGCCTCCTCCGCTCAAATCCTTTCGCCTCTGCTTCCTCCTCCGCCCTCACGCCGCCGACTCCCTGTTTCGATCCCGACGCCGACCCCACCCTGCTCTTCCTCCGCCCGGCGTCCCACCGGCTCCCGGCCGCCGCGCTCGCCGCCTTCCGCCGCAGCGCGACGGCCCTCGTCCCGCCCTCCGCGCCGCACCTCCACCGCCACCTCCGCTGGCTCCTCATCGCCGCCGCTGCGGGGGACCCCTCCTCCGACTCGGTGCTCCTCCGTGCGCCGCTGGACGACCTCGAGGTCATGTGGGCCCGCCACATCCGGGACCGTCGCCCATTCCAGTACGTGGTCGGGAACGAGCACTGGCGAGACCTGGTTGTGGCGGTACGGGAGGGCGTGCTCATCCCGTGGCTTGAGACGGAGGCGGTGGTCGACATGGTGAGGAAAGTGGAGGGGTTCGCAGACGGGTGGTGGGCGGACCTCGGCAACGGGAGCGGTGCCATCGTGGTCGCCTCCAATAACCGCTTCATCACCATCGAGCCTCACCTGCCCCCATCATGTACACCTTCTTCTCCAAGTGGATCTGGAGCTACCGGGACCTACCCTTCCGGTGCTACTAGTGGAGCAACGTCGTCCGGTGGGAGTTCACCGACCCGACACCGTTCATCCGGAGCTGCGAGTTCCTCTGGCAGGAAGGGCACTCGACGTTCGCGACCAAGGAGGAGGCCGACGAGGAGGTCCTCGAGGTCCCAGAGCGCGGAGGAAGAAGAAAGCCACCTGTCATGTGGGGCCCACCACCATTTGTCGCCTGATGTTGATGATCAAAATTGGCACAAGACAGTCTGACAGAGAAAACCGGTGGAACCAGATTCAAGAACCGGTGGAACTGGTTTGGTTCCTGTTGCCCGTCTGACAAGGCAATCCGGTAGCACCGGATTCAGAAACCGGTGGAACCGGTTTTCTCCGAGTCCTAGTAGGTTTGGATTCTTTTTGTAGATCCGAGTTGTAAAAGGACTTTCCTTGCGGGGCAGGACCTCCCCACCCTATAAATATAAAAGGCCACGGCCGATTGAGGTTTATCCAATCGATCAAACACAAATACCTTTACTTTTTGTCATCTCCAAACCCTAGATTTTCAACCCTAATTGCTGTTCGTGCTTCGTCTCTACGGCGTTGACGGCGTTCTGAGTGGCCTGCCGATCTCAGAGCAACCCTAGGCGCGCCTGCCCTGACGGGGTCCCTCCCGGGCCGGTGACCTTAGGCTCACATAGCAAACCCTAGGAAACCGGTTCCACTGGAATCCCAAAACCAGTTCCACCAGTTTTGCCTAGGCGTGCTGCCGGTGACTGATCCGTTGCGGATCCGCGCGAGCTAGCGCAATTTTCGGTGTGTTGACCAGAAAAAGCGTCAATACATTTTTGGTGACTCCGCTGGGGAATTTGGAGATCTTGGTTTCTATAACCGATCTATCAAACCCTAGCCAGATGGGATCTATTGCAGGCTTGGACAAGGACAACATCGTTGTACCTTCCATGGAGGAAATTAGCAAGGAGGAACGCCAGAAGTTCGAAGCAGCCCAAGAGTTTTCAAGAATCAATTTCTGATGGGGCTGAAAAAGGATCGCCACGGCAAGGTGACAAGAACTCACGAATTTATGATGCCGGTGTTCATGATGAAGGACAAAAAGGTGGAAGAAATACCTCCGGTAATTGTACACCCACCCGAACCTTATGTTTCTAATCCTGATGATAAGCTTGGTGCTGCGCTTTTACATACCGATGAAGTAGTAAGCACTCTTATGGACAGGATAGATAAAATTGAAAAGGATAGGTTGGTAGAATCGTCTTATTATGCACATAATATACAACCTATACAACATGAGAATATGCATGCGAATGTGTCGGCTACACTAGAAAAAACACCTGAAAATCCATTGTATGGTATGCCGGCTAATTTTTATCCAGGACAAATACCACCGCTGCACGTTTCACCAGTCCCGGTGAAACCGGTGACACCGGTTCTAGAAACCGGTGGCACCGGTTTTGTCGCCCAGGCTGTACAGCAGTCAGTGCCGCCCGCTTCAACTGCTTTTTCGGTAGTCCCTAACCGAAATACAGAGGTAGCTAATAGATCAGCTTATATTGAGATGCGTGCTTATACATCACCCCCTATACCTAATCAAAACATTAATTCTAGTGGGATTCCTAATGATGTATATGATTAATATTTGCGGCAAGACCCTAATCGCATGTCTCATGTTGTTCATGCTTAAAGTACAGCCACAGGGCAATCTGACCTAGCTCGTTCCAATTTATATGCTGATTTCTTTAAATTAAAGGACGAGTTAGCTAGTATGATGCAGAATAAGCTTGACATTGATGTGGGTAATTCTAGATTATATCAAAAACCATATTCTGCTGATTTTGATGATGCAGCTTATCCTAATAATTGGCGTGTTTCTGATTTTGTGAAATTTAATGGTGATGATAATAAGACCACTTGGAAACATATTAGCCAATATATTGCTCAACTAGGAGAAGCTAGTTCTAGTGATGCTTTAAAAGTTCGCTTGTTTTCATTATCTTTGACTGGAACTGATTTCTCTTGGTTTTCTTCATTAACTCCTGGTTCGATTCACTCATGGAATCAATTAGAGAAAAAATTTTATGATCACTTTTACAGTGGGAGTACTCAATTAAAGTTGACAGATTTGACATCAGTTAGACAACAAAGAGATGAATCTATTTTAGATTACTTTAAACGATTCAAAGAGACTAGGAACCGATGCTTTAATTTGTCGCTTTCTGAAAGAGATCTTGCTGATGTTGCTTTTAATGGTTTGAGATCCTTTATTAAAGAAAAATTAGAAGGCTTAGATCACTTTTCGGTTAATCAAGTACAAGTAAGAGCTTTAGCCACAGAAAACCGAATTAAAAATGCTAAACATACATATAAAACTCATCGTTCCAATATTCATGTTGTTACTTATGATTCTAGTAGCTCAGATGATGATGAAGATATGTACGTTGCTGAACTTGTGTGACCTTCTAAGAATAAATCGTACACTTATCCATCTCTTAAGCCAATTCAAAAGAATCGGCATGAAGAAGTGCGATTTACTTTTGATATTTCCAAATGTGATCATATTTTTGATGAATTGTTGAAGGATGGAAACATTAAAATGTCTCATACTATTCCTTCACCTGAAGAACTTAAAAGACGGGCATATTGCAAGTTGCATAATTCTTTTTCATATGCTACTAATGATTGCAATGTTTTCCATCGACAGGTGCAATCAGCCTTGAATGAAGGACGTTTGACACTGCATGAGATGCAAGTTGACAAGGCACCTTTCCCTGTTAATACTCTTGAGATGCAACCTCCTAAGGTTCTGGTTCGGCCGCATCAAGTTGAATCAACCAAAGGAAAAAATGTTGTGGTGGGAGATAAAAAGCCTGAAAATTTGAAGGTGAAATCAATTATCAGGAAAGTGGTGTGTGAGAAGATCCCCAATGGCAGAAAGACTTTTAAAATCACTGCAAAAATTGCGGATCTCAGGAGGCAAGGGACATCAAAAGCACCGTTTGAGCCTGCTGTAAAGGACAAACCGGTGCCACCGGTTTCTGAAACCGGTCCCACCGGTTTTGGTCAGGGACGCCTGAAGATGTTGAAACCTAAACGTCCTGAGATTGAAACCTCGAAAATAAATGTGGCCAAAGATTAGGGTAAAGTTGCAAAGCCAAAATCGACCTTTGACCAGTTATTTTCTAAATATGCAAATCAAAGACCAATTGATGAGGATTGGCCGGCAAAAAAGAGAAAGAGATCACCTATGCGTCAAGAGAAGCCAATTTCGCCTCCAAGGGCGAATAACAGACAGAAGGGTGATGTTGCTGCCTTATATCCCCAACAAAATCAATATCAAGCCATGCCATGGATGCCTCCGTCCTACAATTCTCCATATCCGGCATGGGATTACAATGGGATACATATGCCATATTACCCCATGCAATATCCTCCTTTTCATTCAGGATGGGGTAATGACAGGGGACTAGTACATGAGAGATTGGTGGAAAACCGTTTGACTGCTCGTCGATTAGGTTGGGACATGTCACCCAAAACCGGTGGCACCGGTTCTCAAAACCGGTGGAACCGGTTTCCTCAGAAGAGGCAACCATCTCCTCCCAAGCAGGTTTATCGGCCTAAAAAGGTTGAGAAAGTTGTCCAGAAGATGGATGTCGACTAAGAGATGACTGCTGCTGCTGATGTAATTCAGATTGGTGATATTAACGTGATTCCGGAGGATGATGACAAGATGCCAATTGTGATTGGTGATGAGGCTAAGCTATCAGTCCGGAAAGATGTTGCTGCAGATCCTGATGAGGGTAAGAAGGTTGAAATTGATAAATCTAAATAATTCATGCCGAGATGGTGTCCTCTAGGTTTGACACGCACACAAAAGAGGAAGTTTCAGCGACTTCGCTTTCAAAAATAGAAGGAGAAGGAGTTGAAGAAGCAGAGGGAGGAGCACTTCAACAAGTACAGGCTCATGATTCCTCCAAGCAAGGAGTGGAAGAAAATTGAAGCTCCAGGACAAAATCCGGTGGAACCGGTTTTGCCCGCCTCAGTGCCAGCTGCTGTGCCAAAACCGGTGGCACCGGTTTTGGATCCGGTGGTACTGGTTTCTGCTGATCCAGGGCCATCTCGTGTTGATTCTGAGATTTCTGTCATCGCTATATTTGATCAGAGATTGTCATCGGATACCCAGGATGTGGACGATGAACATCTTGTTGATATGATTCATCACCTGATCATATGAATGTTGACGCTAATGTGGTGCATCTTTCTTCGGATTATGACGTCATTTCGAAGGAAGAGATGGCTCATCTAGACTTTGGCCCAAAAGAAGCTATATTTAAAAGGCCAAAGGATTTTAAAAATCATCTAAAGGCGCTGTACATGAAGGGGCATGTCAATGGGAAACCAGTTTCGAGGATGCTTGTTGATACTGGGGCAATTGTTAATTTAATGCCCTATTCTATGTTCAAGAAACTTGGTGGTTTGGATGATGAGCTGATCAAGACCAGCATGACTGTCAGTGGTGTGGGAGGAGGCGAGCCTATGAGTGCTAAAGGCGTTGCCTCTATGGAGCTCACCATTGGAAGCAAGACGTTGGCTACTGCTTTCTTCATCGCCGAGGCCCAAGGTAACTTCAGTTTAATATTGGGTCGTGATTGGATTCATGCAAATAGATGTGTACCTTCTAGTTTGCATCAATTTCTTATTCAATGGGTTGACGACGACGTTGAGATTGTACATGGAGATACATCAGCTTGTGTTGCTGTGGCTAATGGCTCTACCATGTCCATGCATGATCATGTCAAGTGTTTGACAGGTTTAGACATTTCTGACTATGAGATGATCAGCTGTACTAGAGATGGCTTCGTGCCTGCTGTTTTAAAGCCGGTTGAGTATCGGCTAAACCATTTGTTATGAATTAATGAATAGTTCAAAATAGTTGCGGCTGAGACTTGAGCACTATCGGGCACAAAAAAAAAGATATGTGTGAAGCCATTGGAGATTTTGATGATATGAGTAAATTGGGACAAGGTTTACGTCGGCTGATTCCTTAGAGTAGGTTGATATTGGTGATGGTTCTATTCCTAGGCCGACGTTTGTAAACAAAAATTTAGAAGCTGATTATAAAGCTGAATTAATCGAGCTGTTGAAAGAATATGTTGATTGTTTTGCATGGAATTATGAAGAGATGCCTGGTTTGAGCCGTGAGTTAGTGGAACATCGGCTGCCTATTAAACCCGATTTTAGGCCTTTTAAACAAACTACTAGGTATTTCAATCCTAATATGTATGACCAGATTAAAGAAGAAATTAATCGGTTGTTGGATGCAAATTTTATTAGGCCTTGTCGTTATGCTGAATGGTTATCAAATATTGTGCCAGTTGAGAAAAAGGATTCTGGTAAGCTCAGAGTTTGCATTGATTTTAGAAATCTTAATAGAGCTACTCCTAAAGATGAATATCCTATGCCTATAGCCGACATGCTTATTAATGATGTTTCTGGACATAAAGTCATTAGCTTTCTTGATGGTAATGCGGGTTACAATCAAATATTCATGGCTGAAGAGGACATATCCAAAATGGCCTTTGTATGTCCAGGTTTTGTTGGTTTATTTGAGTGGGTAGTTATGACCTTTGGTTTAAAAAATGCTAGGGCTACTTACCAAAGGGCTATGAATTTAATTTTTCATGATTTGCTTGGCTTAATCATAGAAGTTTATATCGATGATATTGTTGTTAAATCGGCTGGTTCAAAACCCATTTGGCTGATTTAAAACTTGCTTTTGAGAGAATGCGTCGATATGGCTTGAAAATGAATCCACTCAAATATACATTTGGTGTGTCGGCTAGAAAGTTTTTAGCTAGGCTTTATTATTCATGAGAATGTCATAGAGAAAGATCCTAAGAAAATTAATATTATTAAGAAGATTAAAGCTCCTACATGCAAGAAAGATTTGCAGAAATTCTTGGGCAAGGTGAATTATTTGAGGAGATTTATTTGTAACTTGTCTGGGAAGGTCAATGCTTTTACTCCTATTCTTCGGTTAAAAGATGAAACATAAATTACTTGGGGGGCAAAACAGCAAGAAGCCTTTGAAAAGATTAAATATTATTTGTCTTCGCCGCCGGTTATGAAAGCTCATAGGAGAGGATTTCTGTTTAAATTTTATGTTGCTGCTGAAGATCAAGTGATTGTGGCTGTTTTGACTCAAGAAACCGAAGGAAAGGAACATATTATTACCTATATAAGTCGTCCATTATTGGATGCTGAAATGAGGTATATATTTATTGAAAAGCTTTGCTTATCATTATATTATGCTTGTACCAAGATGAGGCATTATTTATTATCCAATACTTGCATAGTGGCTTGTCAAACCGGTATTATTAAATATATGTTGTATAGACTAATTTTAAGTGAGAGAATTGGTAAATGCGCTTATGCTCTTATTAAATATAATTTGGCTTGTGAACCTTTCAAATCTATGAAAGGCCAAATTGTTGCTGATTTTATTGTTGAGCATAGCATTAATGATAATGATTTAGATATCGGTTATATTACTTTTACCCCATGAAAATTGCATTTTGATGGATCGGTTTGTAAGAGCGGTTGTGGTGTTGGAGTTGTTTTTATATCACCAAGTGGTGCTGAATTTGAGGCTCTTAACTGATTAGAAAAATGATTGTACTAATAATCAAGCCGAATATGAAGCTTTATTGCTCGGGCTAGAAATTTTGCATGACATGGGGGTAAAACATGTGGAAGCATTTGGTGATTCTCTGCTGGTTGTACAGCAAATTAATAAAAGATGAGAATCTAAGGGCGAATGCTCTGGCCCAGCAAGCGTCTGCCTATGATGTTCAGAAAAGAAATTTTTATGAAAGAAAGCCGACACTTTGTATCGCCGAGTTTTCTGCCCAGGAGAAACCGGTGACACCGGATTCCGAAACCGGTGGTACTGGAATTTCCGGTGATACCGATTTTGAAACCGGTGGCACCGGTTTACTTGCTGACAGTGGCGCTTTGTCTGTTGAGCATTCTAAAATTAATAATGATGAAGTTGCTGATTGGAGAATACCTATTGTTGAATATTTACAGAATCCTAGCCATAAATGTGACAGAAAAGTCCGACGATGGGCGTTTAAATTTACTTTGGTTGATGGTGAAGTGTATTGTCAGACGGCTGAGAATTTTTTATTAAAATATTTGGATTCTGATTAAGCTAAAATTGCAATGGGAGGTATTTGAAGAAGTATTATCTGAATATTTGGCAGGAAGCTTAATTTATAAGGCCGATTGTATTGAATATCGCCCTTAGAATAAATGGCCGATGGATTTTGTTTAAACATCGCCCTCAGGAGTATTTTCTGGTGCTAAAATGTTTTCCGGTACGCAAGCTTTACCAAAAAAACAGGGGGACATATGTTGACGATCAAAATTGGCGCAAGACAGTCTGACAGAGAAAACCGGTGGAACCGGATTCAAGAACCGGTGGAACTGGTTTGGCTCCTGTTGCCCGTCTGACAGGGCAATCTGGTGGCACTGGATTTAGAAACTGGTGAAACCGGTTTTTCTCTAGTCCTAGTAGGTTTGGACTCTTTTTGTATACCCGAGTTGTAATAGGACTTTCCTTGCGGGGCAAGACCTCCCCACCTTATAAATATAAAGGGCCACGGCCGATTGAGGTTTATCCAATCGATCAAACACAAATACCTTTACTTTTTGTCATCTCCAAACCCTAGCTTTTTCAACCCTAATTGTTGTTCGTGCTTCGTCTCTACGGCATTGACGGCGTTCTGAGTGGCTTGCCGATCTCAGAGCAATCCTAGGCGCGCCTGTCCTGACGGGGTCCCTCCCGGACTGGTGATCTTAGGCTCACGCAGCAAACCCTAGAAAATCGGTTCCACCGGCACCGGTTTTGTCTGGGCGTGCTGTTGGTGACTGATCTGTTGCGGATCCGCGCGAGCTAGCGCGATTTTCAGTGTGTTGACAAGAAAATGCGTCAACACCTGACATATGGGACCCAACGCTCCGTCACGTGAAACCACTATCAAAACAGCCGAGGGACAAAAAAAAAAAACGGGTTTTGAAGTTGAGGGATGACCGATACCCGGTTTTGTACGTGAGGGACCAAACTCAGACTACGGCGAATACACGAGGGACGTTGAAAGGACTTTTCCAATTCTGGCTGCCTCCTGTTATGATACAGAAAGACCCCAGGTAATTAGACTTACACGGCCCACTCTACGATCCAGCTCGGCCCACTCTCCCCCGTCTTCTTCGCTCGCTTCTGTTTCTCCTCTCCCCCAATTCCCCCACCACGGAACGGAAAAAATCCCCCAACAAATCCCTAGCTAAACCCTCCTCCCAGTTGTTCCGTCGCCGCCATGGCGCTCTCCAAGCCGTTCCTCTCTCGCCTCCTCCCCCTTCCCCTCCGTCTCCGCCCCCAGCTCCGCCTCCTCTGCCTCGCGACTCCAACACCCACCCCGACCGACGACGCCCAGGCCCCCACCGACGTCGCCGCCGAGCGCCGCCGCCGCAAGCGCCGCCTGCGCGTGGAGCCCCCACTCTCCCGAGGCCCGGCTCCACAGCGCGCCCCGGGGGCGCCCCGCTCCGCTTCTAACCCCAACGCGCCCAAGATCCCGGAGTCGGCCGCGGTACTATCGGGGAAGCGCCTGGACCTCCACCGCCGCATCCTCACGCTCATCCGCGAGAACGACCTCGACGAGGCGGCGCTCCTCACGCGCCACTCCATCTACTCCAACTGCCGCCCCACCGTCTTCACCTGCAACGCCGTCCTCGCCGCGCTGCTCCGCCAGGCGCGCTACGCCGACCTCCTCTCGCTCCATCGCTTCGTCACCCAGGCCGCCGTCGCGCCCACCATCGCCACCTACAACATCCTCCTCCAGGCCTACTGCGATTTCCGCCGCCCCGACGCCGCGCTCGAGCACTTCCGCCTTCTCCTCAAGGACGACTCGCCCGTGCTCCCATCCCCCACAACCTACCGCATTCTGGCGCGGTCCCTCGCCGAGAACGGCAAGCTCGAACAGGCAATCGAGCTCAAGGATGGTATGCTCGAGCGCGGCCTCGTCGCCCCTGATACACAGGTCTATGCCTTCATGATGGGTGGGTTTGTCGATGCCGGAGATGGTGACATGGCCGTTTCATTGTATGAAGAGCTGAAGGAGAAGCTTGGCGGTGAGCCTATTCTTGATGGTGTGGTGTACGGGAACCTAATGAAAGGGTATTTCCTCAAGGGCATGGAGAAGGAGGCCATGGATTGCTATGCAGAGGTGCTTGGAGAGGGTTCCAAGGTGAGGTTTGGCGCGGTGAGTTACAACATGGTGCTCGATGCGCTTGGGAGGAATGGGAAGCTGGAAGATGCACTCAAGCTGTTTGATAGAATGTGCATGGAGCATAACCCGCCCAAGACGATTGCTGTGAACTTGGGGAGTTTTAATGTGATGGTTGATGCATATTGCCGCGCTGAAAGGTTTCAAGATGCGATTGAGGTGTTTGGGAAGATGGCCGAGAAGAGGTGTGCTCCAGATGCACTCTCCTACAATAATCTGATTGATTGGCTGGGGAAGAACGAACTTGTTCGTGAGGCGGAGGGATTGTATGAGGAGATGGCTGTGCGAGGTGTAAACCCTGATGAGTACACCTATGTCTTGCTCATTGAATCCTGCTTTAAGGTGGATAGGGTGGATGATGCAGTTGGTTACTTCAACAAGATGTTTGATGCTGGCCTGAGGCCCAACGCAAATTCATTTAACAAAGTCATGGGTGGCCTGGTGAAGGTTGATAGACTTGACGAGGCACATGGATTCTTTGATATGATGCCTGAAAAGGAGGTCAAGCCAAACATTGCCAGCTATGAGTTGCTGTTGAGGGCATATGTTGATGCTGCAAGGTTGGATGATGCGATAAAGATAGCCAAGGGTATTCTTTTGGATGAGAGTGTTGTGTTTAGTGATGAAATGAAAGCACTTCTGGAGGGGGCACTTGAGAAAGAGGGGAGAGACGGCGATATGGCAAAGTTGTATGAAGATGTCGAGAGGGAGAAAGCGGAGGCAGCTGCACGCGCAGCTGAAGAGAAGGCCAGAGCAGAGGCTCTTGCTAAAGAAGAGGAGGAGAGAAAGAAGGCTGAGGCAAAGGCTAAGGAAGAAGCGGCTGCCAGGGCTAGCAGAGCAGCTATTGAAGCAGTGCTTGGTCGCAAGAAGGAAGCTGATGGACCGAATATTGAGGAGGCGGAGGTTGTTGAACCCAACAGTGACAGCATCAGTGTTTCTGGAGAACAGAGTGAAGGTGATGAGCAGAATAAGCAAGAGTCTGTTGAAGCCTCATGGGGACCATAGCCTTGTGATCTTAGAGGTTCCTTTCTGTCACGATTGATCATTAGCTTCATTTCAGTAGTATAATGTGATTAGGAGTGGCTGTCTGAGGTTAGCTCAATGCTTTTATTTGAATGCACATGGATTCAAATCGTACTGATTGTATGCTGCATTTCTACAATCTTGTGTACCACATCTAGTATTTTTGAGATAAATATAAGCTATCTTTTCTGACATCCGTGTGATCCCTCAATTCATTGTTTTATATTACCAGATATATTATCATTTTCACTCTTTATTCTGCAGATTTAAAGTAATTACCTATTATCTATTTATCTTTTCATTTACCTTAGTGTGCTCACATACTGAACATATCGAACGTGCACGGGCTCATGGGCTGGCTTCAGCTTCCTTTAAAAGCAGGCCTGCTTTGACATTTTTTGTTTTTTGGTGGGTCATTGCTAAGAGCAGTGCTTTCGTAGGTGCCATCCTCCTAAGAGCTACATTTGGCCGGTGACAAAGGATAACTATCTACTGCAGTCCACATCAATTGTCACAGAAGCCCACAATGCAGGGCTAGAATATATGCCTCTGATTTTTGCAAATGATACAAGTATTCCCTATAACTACAGTTATGGATCCATGGGCAGAATACCTAAACTTTATCAGTGATGGTGTATTGTAGAACACCCTATTACTATCAGAGGGTATTTAAGTAAGCCACTAAGTTTTGCATTAATACATGTTAAAGAGTCAGCTACAACATTGTTGTCGATTTTTACCTTTCTACAATTATATTAGCATGTGAACTACTCCCTGGATTCCTCTACATACGNAGGAAAAACACAGAGCCCCTGTTTAGTTTTGTGTCCAAACCATCCAATGGTCAAATGGATTGGAATTGTAGAGTTCCAGATAACCTTACTGCGTTTTTAAGATATGGTGATATTATTGTTGTGGCCTCCGCGGACACTTAGTATTAATTCTTTTATGATGAACTAATCATTTGACTCTCATCATCTGCAGGTTGCCTTGCTAATCTGAATTCAAGCAAGACTGATCATGTTGTGTCTCATCTGGGAGTAAGACCTACCTTAGCTATGATGGTTGATGTCTTCTATTTCAACCCAGTTCAATTATTGTAGCGTTTCTTTATAGGGGAACCCTTAGTTTAGTTATCTCGCATGGTGCTAGTGGAGCATATCCAGACTGCACGGACCTGGTCTACCGGCTATATTACTGCAATTAACGATGGCGCAGATGTCATTGTTTGTCCTGTTCAAGTGATGGAGTTTTTATGTGCATGAGTTCCATGACCTGCTTGATAGTTGATACCATGGATGTTCAAAGGACACCTTTCAGCTACACCAGGAATCGTCATTCAATCCCACTTTGGACGACCTTAACAGTAGTACTTTAAAACGTGAGTTTTCTAGCATTATTGAGATAATTTCTTGATGTTGTTTTCTACCCCAAGTAAATGGCAAGCAAACAACAACGTAAATACATGAATGCCTTACAGAAAATTAAACACAAACTCATAAGGAGCCTTTTTTATTTAATCATCAGACTGCCAGTCTTGTGAAAGATCTTCAGTCAGCGGAGCTAGCTGTATATGCACAGGTTTTGTATTACAACCGCTTTTGGATTTCTTCGTAGATGAAACTGTGGATATCAACTGCTATGTTCAATCATTTAATTTGTTCGGCATCTCCTCATCTGACTGATTTCCCTGAAGGAAGTCACAAGATACAAAAGTAAGTCTTGTTTCCCAACATATAGTGGATCATCATTTTGCTGCTTGCATCTATAGGATATGATGTAAAATAGTGTCGGATAATATCCGGGGCGTCTTAACCACGAGGATAAGACTCATAAAGCCGGATGAACGCTAATTCCTAGGCAGCCCACTCGGTAGCCCACCAGGCAGCCGGGCCACGCCAACGTCGCGGCTACGGCCCAGCTACGGTCCAACACATCGCAGCCCACGTTGTCCTACCGCCGAGGATGAGGCAACGGGGGTCGGACGAGCTCCTCCGCCTCGCCCGACCTGACGAGGGTCGGGCGATAATACCGTAGTAGGCAAGGGCGTCCGCCTCGCCCGACCCACGCTGGGTATGGGCCCACTGGCTGTCCCTCCGCCTCGCCCGACCCCCTCCGGGTCAACAGGCCATCATAACAGAGGGGTTGGGCCTGTCAGATATAGCAGGCCCGAGACACGATGGAACGCTGCCCGTATTAAACAACAGGGCGGGCGCCGCACAACTAATGCATCAGTCTGCCCGGCTTAAACTAATGATGGCGGGCTGGCATGCTCGACACTTGCCCAGCCATGAATAGGCGATGGGACGTCGTATACACGCGTTCGACCCCGGGCGAGGGCCCGAATGCTGACAGCCCCGTTGTACGCTCCACCTGTCCCGATCATCATTTCCCCCGCGTAATGGAGCTCTGGCGCACGGTGCACGCGCACAGTGCAAAAATGTCAAATATCACTGACGCAAACAGAAGGAGTCATCACGAGTGCTCCCCAACGGTTCCCGAGGAAGGACACGGCGACAAGCGGAGGAATGGAGGCCCGTCCGACCCTCTAGGTCCTTTTCCTTTTCCCCCTCGGGATCTTCTCTTTTATCTATCTAATTGTGTATCCGACCCAGCCTTCTCCCTTGAGCTATAAAAGGGAAAGGAAGGTCATCCTTCTCTCTCTCGCCCCCCCCCCCAGAAACTCGACGCATAGACTGAACACAAGACATAACACACCCATAGAGACTTGGGAGCCCTCTTCCTCTCTCGATCGCTTGTTACCCCTACTACGAGTAACGCGAGTAACACGAGAAGCCTCGAACTGGACGTAGGGCGTTCGTGCCAGAACCAGTATAATTCCTTGTGTCCTCTCGCGAACCATCCGGTCCTTAGCACGCAATCCCAAGAAATTCACTAGTCGGCCATTTTCGGCGCCGACAGTTGGCGCGCCAGGTAGGGGCTCTTTGCGTGTTCGACGAACTTCCCCAGGCTCCAGATGGCCAGTGACGATTTGGGCTGGGCCCCCGGGACGCACATGCGTTTTGGGAGCCTGGACTTCATGACCACCAGCGACGGCGTGTTGGAGCGGGTCAGAGTTCCCGCCTAAGCCGTCGGCACCGACGCCGATGTCGCAGTGGTCGCCGAGACCCTCGCGTGCATTCGACTGGGCGCCCCAGAGTCCCCCAAGCTCTCCGCAAGCTCGGGCGAAAGGGATCTCTGGGGACAACTTGGTACGTTCCTGGGACCATGACCGCCCCAGGAAGACGCACGTTGCGTCATGTTCGCCCTTGCGAACGTTACGACCCAGCTTGCGGGAGGCGCGCCACTCTCTCCAGGCGCGCTGAACCCCACACCGCCTTACGTGGCGCCCTTCGGCCTGCGCAATGCGGGAGAAACGATCTCCCGCTGGTTGGTCCGCAACGAACGCCAGACCCTCGCGGACGACGAGTTCGTGGGGGTGATCGACCATGCCTCGGAGTCAGTCCTCGACTTGGTCGACGACAGCATCTCGGAGGCATCCGAGACGGAGCTGGTCGTCGAAAGCCATCACCCTTCCTGTGAGTGTTTCATGGCAAACACCCCAGACGGGGCGCTGGGAGAGGCGAGCGACGACGACTCTAGCCAGCCGCCGGCTCACGGCGCTGCAGCTGACGCCGTCGTGGTTAACGCCATAGCGGACCATCCTGTGGTGGCCAACGCTGCCGCCGCAAGTGCGGGACGAGCTGCAACCAAACTGCCTCGGCGCCCACGCCCCGCTCAGGTGCGGGCCTGAAGGCACGAGCTTCAAGACGCCCAGTGCCGCTTGGAGCAAGAGCGTGCGCGCATGGAGCAGGAGCGGCTTCGCATCGAACAAGAGCGCATGCGTATGGATCAGGAGCAAGCGCGCATCGAGCGTGAACTCCAGCAATGCGACGTTGGAGCGCCGGCACGCGGGCGCGCTCGCGACGTCCAGCGGCAGATCGTGGATGACGCGGGGGGACCGTCCCACTTCGCGAGGGAGAGCCAGAACATCGCGGCCGCCGTGGCGCTCTTACGGGGGCTTCCCGATCCCGTTACACCGGAAGCCCGAAGAGCCCAGCGCGAGGTGGACGAGCTCCTGGAGCGAGCGGCGGTGCAGCAGGCCGAGAGTTCACGGTCTCGGCGACGTGGCTCTCAGGCTAGCCAGCACCGCACTTCGAGGCAGCGTCCGCACGACCGCGGCAACCCGAACTCGCAGAATGGGTCGGTACATCAGCCGCGCCCTGGTCTCGACGAGCGACCGGGGGCCCCCATCCAGGGACGCCTTGGACTAATTCGCGACGCTCGTAGCATATTGAATGCGCGCCGTCGTCAACCGGTCGAGGCCGAGGGGGAGCTCCAACGTGGGCGCGCTCCACGTCGGGGCGGCCGCTATGACGATGACGAAGAGGAGCGAACCCTGAGCCTAGACGAGCCGGGGCCTCGTGCCTTCAGGTCTCGGATCAAGAACGCTCCATGTCCCCCACGGTTTCGCCCCTCGACAAACTGGCCTAAATACGCGGGGGAGACCAACCCCGAGCTCTGGCTCGAGGACTATCGACTCGCGTGCCGGGCCGGGGGGGCAGACGACGACGACTTCGTCATCCGACATCTGCCACTATACCTGGCCGATTCGGCCAGGGCGTGGCTCGAGCATCTCCCTGCGGGCCAGATCCAAACTGGACTGACCTTCGGGAGATCTTCGTTGGGAACTTCCAGGCGACCTACGCACGCCCGGGGAACCCTTGGGACCTCAAGCACTGCCGACAAAAGCAAGGAGAAACTCTCCAGGAGTACATCCGACGCTTTTCCCAGCAGTGTAATGAGCTTCCTAACCTCGCTGATGCCGATGTCATCGGCGCGTTTTTGTCAGGGACGACTTGCAAGTCCCTCGTCCATAAGCTTGGACGCAAAAGCCCCCACACGGTGGAGGATCTCCTCGACATAGCAACGAGTCACGCCTCCAGCGAGGAGGCAGTCGGGGCAATTTTTCACCACCCCCTGAGGGGAAGGGCAAACGCATTGAGGATGCGGACGAGGGCCCTTCCAACCGCCCTAGCAAGAAGAAGAAGAAGGACAAGGCGTGGTGCCAGGACGCTGACGCCGTCACGGTCACGGCAGCCGAGCGGAAACCGGCAGTCAAACCCCCAACGGGAGAAATGACCGACCACTTCAAGAAGATGTGGAACGGACCCTGTCCGAATCACGAATACCCCGTGAGGCACCTTTACAAGGAGTGCACTCTCATGAAGAAATTCATGACTGGGGATACACGTAAGTGGGAACCAAGGAGGCGGAGGCCCGACCCAGCACCTAAGGGACCCGAACAGTTGGAGGACACAACAGTCGACCCTTACCCAGAGCCCGACGGCTGCCTGATGATTTTTGGAGGCACTGAGGCCTCCGTCAGCAGGGGCCGGGTGAAAGCCGAGCGCCGCGAGGTGTTTGCCGCTGAGCCGGCCACGCCGACCTTCCTCCGGTGGTCGGAGGCGACCATAACCTTTGACCGGGATGACCACCCGCAGTTCGTCCCCCGACCAAGAAAGTACCCGCTTGTGGTCGACCCGATCATCGGCCACAAGCGGCTCACCAAGGTCCTGATGGACGGCGGGAGTGGGCTCAACATCCTCTACGCCGATACCCTTGACGCGATGGGCATCGACCGGGCGCGTATCCGCCCGACCGGGGCACCCTTCCACGGGGTCGTTCCCGGGAAGCAGGCCGTCCACCTCGGGTAGATCGACCTGCCTGTCACGTTTGGGACCCCTTCCAATTTCAGGACAGAGACCCTCACGTTCGAGGTGGTCAGCTTCCATGGGTCCTACCACACCATCTTGGGTCGGCCATGCTACGCGAAATTTATGGCCGTCCCCAACTACACCTACTTGGAGCTCAACATGCCGGGGCCGAAGGGGGTCATCACGGTGGGCTCGTCCTTCCAACGCGCCTATCAGTGTGAAGCCGAAAGCTGTGAGCTGGCCTCGGCAGCCATCGCCTCCACGGAGGAGCTCGCACCGATCCGAGCCCGTTTGGTGGAAGAGGCCCTTGACTCCAACCGAGGGACGACGTCCTTCCAGCCGACGTAGGACACCAATGAGGTGCAGCTTGACCTGGTCAACGCCAAGGAGAAGGTGGCTCGGGTCGGGACCAAGCTGTCCCCCAAATAGGAAGGCGCGCTCGTCGACTTTCTCCGCGCGAACGTCGATATTTTCGCGTGGAAACCCTCGGACATGCCGGGCATCCCGAGGGAGGTCGCCGAGCACTCCTTAGACATTCGGCTTGGCTCCAAGCCGGTGAAGCAACGCCTATGCCGCTTCGACGACGAGAAGCGCAAGGCCATCGGTGAAGAGATCGCAAAGCTTTTGGCCGCCGGATTCATTAAGGAGGTATACCATCCCGAGTGGTTGGCCAATCCTGTTCTTGTACGAAAAAAGAATGGAAAATGGAGGATGTGTGTTGACTATACGAATCTTAACAAGGCATGCCCCAAGGATTCGTTTCCCTTGCCATGCATAGACCAGATAGTCGACTCGACCGCGGGGTGCGAAACCCTCTGCTTCCTTGATGCGTATTCTGGATACCATCAGATCGCGATGAAAGAGTCCGACCAGCTCGCGACTTCCTTTATCACCCCGTTCGGTTCGTATTGTTATGTAACAATGCCGTTCGGACTTAAAAACGTCGGGGCAACATACTAGCGATGTATGCTCAGGTGTTTCGATGACCTCATCGGGCAAACCGTAGAGGCATACGTGGACGACATCGTAGTTAAGTCCAAACAGGCCGACCAACTCGTGGCCGACCTTCAAAAGACGTTTGATAAACTCCGGGCGAATGGAGTCAAATTCAATCTCGAGAAATGCGTATTCGGAGTGCCTAGAGGAATGCTCCTTGGCTTTATTGTGTCCAAGCGAGGGATCAAGGCCAACCCGGAAAAGATCGCGGCCATTGACAGGATGGGTCCGATCCAAAATTTGAAGGAAGTACAGCGGGTCACAGGGTGCCTTGCTGCGTTGAGCCGATTTATTTCGAGGCTCGGCGAGCGGGTACTCCCCCTGTACCGCCTACTCAAAAAATCCGAGCGGTTCACATGGACTCAAGAGGCCCAAGAGGCTCTTACACAAATCAAGGCAGTCCTAACGAAGACGCCAGCTCTGGTCCCGCCGACCCCAAGGGAGCCCCTCCTGCTCTACATTGCGGCAACGACGCACGTCGCGAGTGCGGCCCTTGTTGTAGAACGGGAGGAGGAAGGTCACATCCTCAAGGTCCAGCGCCCGGTGTACTTTATTAGCGAGGTACTCAGTGACACGAAAACACGATACCCGCAGGTCCAGAAGCTAATATACACCGTCCTGATTGCCAAGCGGAAGCTGCGCCATTACTTCGACTCGCATCCGGTCGCGGTCGTAAGTTCATTTCCCCTGGGAGAAATCATCAATAACCCCGACTCCACTGGTCGGATTGCCAAATGGACGCTCGAATTGATGGGCCAGGGGATTACATACTCCCCTAGAGCCGCCATCAAGTGCCAAGTCCTGGCCGAATTCATCGCCGAATGGACAGAGACCCAACTGCCGCCGGAGCCAGCCGATCAAGAGTACAGGATCTTGTACTTCGACGAGTCTCTGGTCAGAATGGGAGCAGGGGCCGGACGGGTCTTCGTCTCCCCATAAGGAGTCCGAATGAGGTACATAGTCCGCCTTCATTTCCCGGCATCAAACAATGTGACCGAGTATGAAGCGCTCATCAACGGTCTGAAAATCGCAATTGAGCTGGGAATCCGGCGCCTTGAGATAAGAGGCGATTCCCAACTCGTGGTTGATTAGGTCATGAAAGAGTCGAGCTGTGAAAGCGAGATCATGGCTGCATATTGCCAAGAAGTCAGAAAACTTGAGGACAAGTTTGATGGCCTCGAGCTTAAGCACATCAAACGGCGATTTAACGAAGCGGCTGATGAGTTGGCCAAAAAAGCGTCGGGTCGGGAACCGGTTCTGATAGGTGTCTTCGTTAGCGACCAGCAGAGCCCATCAGTCAGCATCCTGATTGCGGAGCCGATGGACGCGGCGCGGCCTACCCAGGACTTGGCGCCCGCCCAAGGCTCCGGGGCTAACGCCGCCCCGACCCCAATTACCACTGTCGAATTTATGGACCCGGCAGTCCACACAGGGTAGTCCGCGTGGTTGATTTGTCGAGGGACAGATCGAGGATCAGAAGTCGATGGTAACACAAGACGCAAGGATTGAACAGGTTCGGGCCGTCAAGATGACGTAATACCCTACGTCCTGTGTTGGGTGTATGGATTGCTGTGTATGAAGTTCCTGAAGGATCTCCGTAGTTGGGTTCTGTCCTAGGTTGAATGAATGCGTGGGTTGTAATTGTCGTTGTTCTGGAGGGAGGTCTCAAGGCGCCTTATATAGTCCGGCTGCCTTGAGTTACAAGTCGGCTAGAGATCATAACCTACCCGAAATACAAGGATGCGATCCTATAACGATTACAGATATCTTTCCCTATAATTTCGGCTAGTTTATCTTGATCTCCGATCTTCTTGCGTGATACGCCGTCTGCTTCCTTGCCGCGCGCGTCGTCGTAGTCACCCGATTCGCCCGACTGGTGGGCCTCCCGAGTGGTGGGCCACCCAGTCTGACGAACCGGCCCGATAGCACTCGGATTGGGCCGCCCCTCGCTGGTTGGGCCAATCCGCCTTCTGGGTACCCCTGGGGGTCTACCCCCGACAAGCCCCCGAGTAGTACGTGGTTGAGCGACAAGTCGGCGAGGTCATGCCATCTGATGAGCTTCGAGCTTGCTGCAGTTGGAAGCGAAACCGCGTGATACTGGAGAGAAAAAGAGAGCCGTTTCCCAACGGATGCGCCGCGAGGTGCGTCCGTTGGCCGTAGCCCCCGAGCCTTGAAGCGATTCCAAAGGAATCGGTCCAAGGGTTAGTAGCCTTGTTCTTGGTTGCCAGACAATCAACGGATGCGCCGCGAGGTGCGTCCGTTGGCCGTAGCCCCCGAGCCTTGAAGCGATTCCGTAGGAATCGGTCCAAGGGTTAGTCAAGGAGCATCTGACTGAATCATCCGGCGTTAATTTCGGCGTCCAGCCCCCGAGCGTGAAGACCGGCGGAGCCCCGCGAGGCACGCCGAGTAGTCATCCCGGCGCCAGCCCCCGAGCGTGAGGGCTGAGCACGCCGAGTGGTCGTCCCGGCGCCAGCCCCCGAGCGCGAGGGCTGAGCTCGCCGAGTGGTCGTCCCGGCGCCAGCCCCCGAGCGCGAGGGCTGAGCTCGCCGAGTGGTCGTCCCGGCGCCAGCCCCCGAGCGCGAGGGCTGAGCACGCCGAGTGGTCGTCCCGGCGCCAGCCCCCGAGCGTGAGGGCCGAGCACGCCGAGTGGTCGTCCCGGCGCCAGCCCCCGAGCGTGAGGGCCGAGTCGAGCCGTCCGAGGCACGCCGAGTAGTCGCCCCGGCGCCCAGCCCCCGAGCGTGAGGGCCGAGTCGAGCCGTCCGAGGCATGCCGAGTAGTCGCCCCGGCGCCCAGCCCCCGAGCGTGAGGGCCGAGTCGAGCCGTCCGAGGCATGCCGAGTAGTCGCCCCGGCGCCCAGCCTCCGAGCGTGAGGGCCGAGTCGAGCCGTCCGAGGCATGCCGAGTAGTCGCCCCGGCGCCCAGCCCCCGAGCGCGAGGGCCGAGTCGAGGGTCCGTCAAGTCTTCGTCTTCCTCGTCATGCGGTAGCGCCAGCCCAGTACTCAAAAGCACTCGGCTAGCGACCATCATGGAGTGTAGCGCCAGCCCGAGTGCTGCAAAGCACTCGGCTAGCGACCGTCGTGGAGTGTAGCGCCAGCCCGAGTGCTGACTGACTCGAGTACTCAGCTGGCGGCGATGCCGGAGTGGTCCAGCCCCCGAGCGTAACAGGCAAGCTCGGGATCCAAACCTGTGCCCTGCAATGAAGATATGAAGGATAGGTAGTATATGGTGTAGCAAATACTAATTCTGGAGAAAAACATTCGTCGTTGTATGTAAAAGATTTCTACTTCCAGCTCTTTAAGTCTATTAATTTCCTCGGGTAGTTATCCTGTTACGTTTATGCACCTGATCCCCGATAGCCGTAGTCCGTAGCGCAGGGAGCTGGGCCGCATGCACGCGTAGGAGCGTAGGCGTACGGAAGAGTCGAGGCTTCACGGATTAAGGCGTGTGCTTCCCAAGTACTTTAGCGACTCGTACAAGAGTGGAAAAAGAAATAAACAGTGAAGAAAAATGCTATATGTGCGTCCGTTGGGTGTTGCCCGATTGCTTGTGTAGCGCTCGGGCTGTATAAGCAGTCGGGAACAAACCAAGGGTAGTCGGCGATGATTATGGAGAAATATGGCGAAGTATGGAGATATGCGGTGGCCGAGAAATATTGTAAAAAGTATTTAAATATGACTTAGCTTGATTTGTGTCAGAGTTGGAGAATTGGCGTGTCGCAACATGGGCGTGATGTTTGAGTAGACGAGGTTGTTGACGAGCTGGCGCTCGGCATGGTCGGAGCTGTCGTTGAGCTATCCGCTGAGGTCATGGCGGAATCTTGTACTACCCTTGCTTGTTTGCTTGTAGTCGGGCTACATTGCTCAGCATGTGCATGCAATGTCGGCATCGCTTGGTTCCTTCGTCCCCGCAGCGGCTTGATGAACTCCATCTCTGGCGAGCACGACTTGACGAAGCCCGACATGCAACTCGTGTAGCAAGGTCAGATGATCAGCATCGGTATTGATGGAGGACATGCACAGAATTAGAAAGCGCATTATAGAATCGTAAATCAATCTGATTCCATTGAGGAATAAAATTGGAAATAAGCAGGGAATAAGAGAAAGGGAAAAAAAAGGAATAGGGGAATTAAAGAGCTTTCCTTTAGCATGTTTCTCCACATGCGCACGTAGTGGAGCTTCAGGAATTCGCATGCAGAGGCAAATTTCACCCACATGCAGTAGCAGCTTGGTCGTCTGGTTCGATGACAGAGGCATGCATGATGCCACGAACGAATCCGTGCTTGGGCAAGCTCCGCCGTGGGAGTCTCGCCTCGTCCCCCGGGGTTCGGCGCTCAGGAGAACGACGGAGACGTGTTGACGCGGTATCGGCAAAACCTGCGCAGAGTAGATCACACCGCCGAGTTATCGGCGTAGGGTTTCCTCGCGTCGTCGAGTCGCCAATGGAGTCGGCCGACAGCGAATGACTCAGGCAACACGATTACATGCCGCCGCCGAATGAATCTGATGTGTAGATGAATCTGCCATCGAGCTTGAGGGCTGAAGCACTCCGAGTAGTCGTCCATAGCCTGCAGCGAAAACATAGTGCAACGGCAGTATATGATGCAATAAAATGCAAATCCGAGAAGAAAAATATTCGGCAATGCATGAAAACGATTTCTGCTTCCAGCTTTTTAAGTCTATTAATTTCTCCGGGTAGTTAGCCTGTTACGTTTATGCACCTGATCCCCGATAGCCATAGTCCGTAGCGCAGGGAGCTGGGCCGCATGCACGCGTAGGAGCGTAGGCGTACGGAAGAGTCGAGGCTTCACGGATTAAGGCGCGTGCTACCCGAATACTTTAGCGACTTGTATAAAAGCCTACGGAGTTGCAGTCTGGACAGACCAGGTTGTATAAGCAGTCGGCGCATGACCGAGGCGGTCGGCGAAAGTCACAGAGACACTAAAAAGCCGAGGCGCGCGAAAGTATGTAGAAGCCGTAAAATATTTAATTGAAAATAGTACTTAGCTTGGTTCGTAATCGAGTCGGAGAATTAATGTGTTGCCCTTGCATGTGACTTAAGAAGCACCGGATGTCGTCTCCGTTGCTGCCGAGTGCGCGGATGCTGATGAAGTCGGCTAGTCGGCGAGCAGCGGAGTCCGGATCGGCAAGCAGCATGACGAAGTCGACGTTCAGAGTCGGCGAATCGGCGAGTGATATGGTGATGTCGGCCTTTGGAGTAAAAGAATCTGCTCGCACGCCTCTCGGGGGTGCGCGTGTTCATTCTTGATTTTGCTCGATCATTGCCGAGCGGTGTGCTGAAACTCTTTGGCCGTGCTCTCCATGAAGCCAAGGTTACTCGGCGACTCCAGTCGGCCTTATCAGCTCGTGGCCACGTGGATGACGGCGGCGGCGAACTGATCGTCTCTTCTCCAGTCGGCGAGATGCACACACATGTTAAAGAAGAATAGATTAATTGGTATAACCAAGAATAGAAACATGAAGTAGATGGGATCGGACATAGTAGAGCAAATAGAATTAATTCTTCCCTGTACGTATGTTGGCTTGCCGAGTAGTTTTGAATTGGAGAACAGGTCGTGCGTAGTCGTAAATTGGTTTCCATGCAGGATACGGTGATCATCACCGAATTGCTGATGGAGTCGAGTGGCTGCGGCAGGGCCAGCTGTGATCCGAACCTGCACCGTACCGCTGCTTTTCCCGTGCAGATCGGAAATAGAAAAGGAAGTCACGATTAGCCATTACCAATCAAAAGATTATGGAATCAATAAACAAAAACCTCGCTTCCTGATCTGTGCCGATTAGATCCAATCGTGAATTCCGTCACGGTGACGCAACAGCACAACTGTTTCGCTGGCAGTAGGCTCGTAGTCCAATACTAACTCGGCCATCAGCAGATGTTGTAGACGGATACGGCGGTGCGGCACAGTAGCTTTTGGGGATTAATTCGAAGGAGATAGAGGAGATGCATGCGGGGCTCCGTCGTGTCACGCCGCCATGCATGTTAGTCCACGGCGCAGCTGTCTAGTAGATGAATCTGCCATCGAGCTTGCTGATTGATCACGTCGATCAACCCCTACCTGGCGCGCCAACTGTCGGATTTATGGACCCGGCAGTCCACACAGGGTAGTCCGCGTGGTTGATTTGTCGAGGGACAGATCGAGGATCAGAAGTCGATGGTAACACAAGACGCAAGGATTGAACAGGTTCGGGCCGTCAAGATGACGTAATACCCTACGTCCTGTGTTGGGTGTATGGATTGCTGTGTATGAAGTTCCTGAAGGATCTCCGTAGTTGGGTTCTGTCCTAGGTTGAATGAATGCGTGGGTTGTAATTGTCGTTGTTCTGGAGGGGTGTCTCAAGGCGTCTCATATAGTCCGGCTGCTTTGAGTTACAAGTCGGCTAGAGATCATAACCTACCCGAAATACAAGGATGCGATCCTATAACGATTACAGATATCTTTCCCTATAATTCCGGCTAGTTTATCTTGATCTCCGATCTTCTTGCGTGATACGCCGTCTGCTTCCTTGCCGCGCGCGCCGTCGTAGTCACCCGGTTCGCCCGACTGGTGGGCCTCCCGAGTGGTGGGCCACCCAGTCTGACGAACCGGCCCGATAGCACTCGGATTGGGCCGCCCCTCGCTGGTTGGGCCAATCCGCCTTCTGGGTACCCCTGGGGGTCTACCCCCGACAACCACCGAGGTAATGGAAACCAACAGTCCAATGGACGCCGCCGACTCGCCAGACCAAGCCTTGACCGACCTGTTAGCCCTGGCGATGGCCACACTGGACAAAGCCGCCGAAGCTAACCCCGCAGACTGGCGACAACCTTTTCTCGATTACCTCATATGGGACAACCTCCCAAGTGATAAAGCCGAAGCCCGACGCATCGCGCGTCGCGCCAAATCTTATGTAATCATCGAAGGGGAACTCTACCGGCGAAGCCACACAAGAGTCCTCCAACGTTGCATCCCCCTCGAACAAGGGAAGGAGTTACGCGCAGAGATACATGGGGGTACGTGTGGCCATAACGTGGCCCCATGAAACTTAGTCGGAAATGCATTTCGACAAGGCTTCTACTGGCCCACAGCATTGCGGGACGCCACGCAAATAGTCCGCACCTGCGAAGGGTGCCAATTCTATGGAAAACAAACTCACCTCCCGGCTCAGGCCCTCCAAACCATCCCCATCACGTGGCCATTTGCAGTTTGGGGATTAGACATGGTCGGGCCCCTCAAGAAGGCGCCCGGGGGCTTCACCCACTTGCTGGTCGCCATCGACAAATTTAGTAAGTGGATTGAAGTTCGCCCAATCACACAAATCAAGTCTGAGGAAGCCGTTAAGTTTTTCCTTGACATCATCCACCGTTTTGGAGTTCTCAATTCCATCATAATGGATAATGGCACGCAATTCACGGGGAAGAAATTCCTCCGATTTTGCGACGAATACCATATCCGAGTCGACTGGGCGGCCGTAGCACACCCCCGAATGAACGGGCAGGTCGAGCGCGCCAACGGCGGCATGATCCTTCAAGGCCTCAAGCCACGAATCTTTGAGCGACTCAAAAAATTCGGCGGCCGATGGGTCATGGAACTGCCTGCGGTGGTCTGGAGTCTGAGAACAACGCCTAGCCGGGCAACAGGGTTTACTCCGTTTTTCATGGTATATGGCTCAGAATCCATTCTTGCGACCGACCTTGACTACGGCTCGCCGAGAGTTTTTATAACGAGGTCGGCAACCAATCCTCGCTGCAGAATGCTGCCGACCAGTTAGAAGAGGCTCGGGAGATCGCACGGCTCATTCTGCCAAATATCAACAAGCACTACGCCGGTATCATAGCCGTCGAGTGCACAAACACGCTTTCCAGGTGGGAGATTTGGTTCTACAGCTAGTTCAAAGCAACAAGGATCGCCACAAGCTCTCATCCCCTTGGGAAGGCCCATACATAATCTCTCAAGTACTCCGACCTGGATCATACAAGCTGCAGAACACCGACGGCGGGGAGTTCACCAACGCCTGCAACATCGAACAGCTACATCGCTTTTACCCTTAAAAACTCCTTGTCAATACCGTTCATGCTTTTCGCACGTCCCCGTTCGCTCAGTAGCAACCCCCGACCCCGTTACACGGGGTCGGCGGTCGCTCGGGGGCTACCTAGTGTCCCCCGGGACACTTGGGTCCTGTCAGCACCCGATTTCTCTCATGCTACACGTTTGGACAAGGGCAAGCCGAGGGAAAGAGTAGGGTTGGAAGTGTTGGTCGGACTGTGGAGAGCAAAGGCCGCGAAGGCAAAGGCTCGGATGCTCACCAACCGCGCCAAACCCGCTCAACCTCGTGAAAGGCCCCGACAAAACGCAGAATCGAACGAGAACTTGGGGGCTGACACACATACACATACGAACGATTATAAATTTAAGCGAAATAAAACCGTTTTATTCGGCCGACCCGGGGGCATGTCCCGTTCGGCCATGAGTCTGAATACGAAAACGAGCCCTAGAGCTCGGAATAGTTCGGATAAAAAGAAGAAATAAACTAACTAATTAACGGGTCCACGGCCCGTTCTCTCTCTGTGTCGATGCAGCCGGGGTCGATGCCAGCGATGCCACCTCCTCCTCCAGCAGGCGCACCTCGTCCAAGGTGGTTCCCTGCGCGAAGCCCTCCGCGAGGAAGGCCAGTCCGATCTGGTCGCAGTGCGAACGAGCCACGGCAAAGGCCCGCCGCACTCCGAGGAAGAGCCCGTCCGCCACCAAAGCTCGCGCCCGGGTCGGGATTCGGGAGACTTGGGTCGGCAGCGAGCTCGACCCTACCTCTGCCCTCATCTCGAGGCTGTCGAGAACGGTGGTGGTGGCAGTCTGAAGGGCGTCGTGATCCTCGGCCTCCAACTTCAGCGCGGCCTCGAGCCGCTCTTGCTCGGTCTGGAGGCGGGCGATTGCTGCCCGATCCCCCACGGCTGCAGTCGCTAGCTCGGTGCCTTCAGCTTCAATCCGGGCGTCCCTCTCAACCTCCAAGGCCGCCCGAGCGCCCGCCAAGTCGCAGTCCCGAACGCCGATGAGCCGGAGGGCGTCGTCCCGACTCGCCCGCGCCTCCGCGAGCTCCTCGCGTACCTGCGCCAAGGCGTTGGCAGCTTGGTCCCGTTCGGCGCGGAGGCGATCGCGTTCGTCCTGCAGTTCATGGCGCTCCGCGTCCCGAGCGGCCGACTCGGAGGCCCACGTCGCGAGCGCGTCCCTCTTCGTCCGCTCGGCATCCTCGGCGTGCTCGCTCACCGCCTGAGCACGCACGCGGGCGGAATCGACTTCTTGCAGGGCGGCGGCCAGTTGCGCCACAAGCGCCTCCCGGGCCCGCGTATGGATGGCATTGACCTCCTGCCGGATGGCGGCAATCTGCTCTTCCGACACGGTCTGGGCCCGGGTACGCGCCTTCTCTGCCTCGCGCCGGGCGGCGGCCAGCTGGGCCGCTAACACCTCCCGCTCTTCCCTCTCGGCGGCCGACCGTTCCCACACGCCCTTCTCCCGTCGGAGGAAGATGGACTTCTCACGGCTGCGGCTCATCAGAGACTGCAAAAGAACAAAAGGGGTCGGGACGTGATTTTCCCAAAAGAAAGACTGAAAAAACAGAGGATGAGGAAGAACTCACCTCGCCAGAGGGGACAACCACGTTCTGGAGCGTATCCAGCGCGGCACGCAAGGCTCCCACGACGTTCTCGACCCCGGCCTCAATTTGCCAGCGGTCGTTCAGTTCCGCGCCATCATCCAGTGTGAAGACCATGGAGCTGGGATCCCGCCGGTCAGCCCATCGGAGGGGACGCCCTCCGAAGGCGGGGGAATCCCTCCCAAGGCGTATCACTTGCCAACCCTCGGCAGCCCCCGTGTCCAGAGATGGGATGTGGATCGGGACCGCCGGAGGCGGGATGTGGACTAGACTTGCTTCGGGGTGCTCGCCCCGTTCCTCCGGGATCGCCGGTATCGCTTCAGAAGCACCCCCCCATCGGCGGCCGATGAGGGCGCGGAGCCCTGTGCCACTTGGGAGGCAGGCGAAGTCGGAGCTGCCTCGGCGCGGTCAGCACCCTCGCACTCATCTCCAGGCGCATCGCGCCCAGGAGCGCTGTCCTCCTACCGGACGGGGGACCCCTGGCCGCCCGGGCTGTCAGATGCCGGGGTGGCCGGCGTAGGAATTGATGGCTGGGGGGACGGGAGTCCAGCGCCCGGGATGTCAGGGTTAGGCACGGCCGTGCCCTCCACACTCGGGGCAGGGGGATCCGACCCCGCCACAGGAATAGGCGAACCCGGCGGTGTAACCCCCAGGATAATCGAGCCGCCGGACCCGCCACCCGCGCTCGCCGACCCGAGCGCCGCCCGCACTACGGGGTCGGTGAAGCTGAGCTCCACCCCCAGCGCGGCGTCCACCGTCTGCCTCGCGAGCACCTTTCTAGGTGCCAGGGCAAGCGGGACATCCCGTCCTCCGGACCTGCATAAACAAAGAGATTAAGGATCTGACAATGACAAAAGAGGAGAAACACGGAAAATAAGGAAAAAGCGTACCTAGACGCAGATGGGAACGCCGAGTTCCTCT
The DNA here is from genome assembly GCA_004135705.1 of Alloteropsis semialata. Lineage (NCBI taxonomy): Eukaryota > Viridiplantae > Streptophyta > Magnoliopsida > Poales > Poaceae > Alloteropsis > Alloteropsis semialata. The sequence goes on from CM014272.1 coordinate 54,982,060, forward strand.
TCTAGGGCGGCTCTTCCGACCCTGCATCCTCGGCCCTCAGACGCTTGCCCCAGTCGGCCCTCGGGGACCTTTGGGACCGACCCTCCCCGGCGGAGTCCCCAGGAGCCGTCCTCCCGTCAACTGAGGCTCGGGGCGGGGAGACGGGCGCGGACCCCACGTTCAGGTCTAGGGAGGGACTGCGCTCCCCACGGCTGGCCACCCCCAGGGTCGGCGAGTCACGGGGCGGGGGATCGTCCTCACGCACTGCCTCCTCCCAGTCCACGGGAGACCCGCCGTCCCTACCGTTGGCGCCTCTCCCGGATCCCTCGGCCTCCTCTTCCTCCTCCTCGGTCTCCAGGTTGGAGAACCCCGACAGGCTGTCTTCATCGTCATCCTCGTCGGCGGCCTCCTTGTCGACGAAGGGGCCCATGTTCGGGTTCCATAACCCGTCGAGGAGCGCCGCACTACGCGGGCCGTCTTCTCCTTCCGGGTAGCCTCGGCCCTCCTCTACTCCTCCTCCGCGCGAGCGCGGTTCTCCGCCCTCCGCTGGATGTCCTCCGGCAGGGGCGGGTGCGACGCGGTGTAGTTGAAGAGCCCCTGCAATGGAAGCCTTCATCAAGAGGGTGATTACGACCAAAAAAGGAAAAAGCTCGACAAATCTTACCACGGTAATAGACCCGTTGATGGGCTTCATGGGTGGATGGCCCTGAATGGGGTAGTCCGCCTCCGCGCGAACCACGGCGTCGCGAAGACGCCGGCGGATCTCACTTTCGGTCAGCGGCTCGCGGTCATCGCCGACCCGGTCCAATCCACGTCGGACGTCATCTCGTACAGCTGCAGGCGGCGCGCCATGAGTGGGAGAACGCGGTGAGCATGGTACGCCGTGATCACCCCCGCGCCGGTCACAAGCCAGCGCTGCGCCAAGCGTTCGAACCCCACCAGGAGGTCGGGGACTGATCGCTTCTCGTCCTTGGCCGGCCCCCACGCCCACTCCTTCGGGCGCTCAAGGATCATGCGCCCGGTAAAGAACGGGAAGGGGGCGTCGGGGTCGTTCATCAAGTAGAACCGCTGGGAATGCCACCCCTTGTTGGAGTCGGTGAGGTGAAGCCGGAGGTACTGGGCCTCCCGCTTCCCGCCACGAAGGCGGATGCCGGCGCACCCCATGGGTCGCGCCGACCCTATGTCGATGAAGAACCACTTGAAGAGGGCGAAGTGGGGCTCGATGCCGAGGAAACCCTCACACATGGCGACGAACGCCGCCACATGCTGGATCCCGTTCGGATTTAGATGCTGCAGCTCTAGCTTGTAGTGATGCAGGATCCCATGAAGGAACCAGTGTGGAGGGAGTCCTAACCCGCGCTCGTGGAAGGGGAGGAATGAGACGACATACCCTGACGGCGGCTGCGGGACATCCTCGGGGCCGGGCACGTGTGGCAGACCGCCCCAATTAATTCGGTTTAAAAGCATGGGACCGCTATCACAGCAGTGCTCCACGCCCTTAAACCGAGCTAATCGTGCAATCCATCTGATACCTTCCCGATTAAACCACCTTTTCTCTCGACCAAAATGAAATAGCAGCAGTCTCACTCGAAGATGGGCTCAGGCAGTACAACTCATCGCAAATTTTACATCACACGGTTCACATAGATAATTATACAAATACAGTATATGGGTTTTAGTTATTACAAATCAGAGTTATAATACAGCGGAAGTCTAAACATCGATACACATAACATTATGCGGAGCCCACGCATAACATTCAATCACCGCGGCCCGAGTCAGATTCAGGCGGCACCTGCTCAACCACCCAACCTTCAGGCAACATGCACGGCCAAGTCAACGCAGCAACTGGATCATAGCCAACACCATTATCTGAAAAGTTAAGCCACAAGTAAGGCTGAGTATACTAATACTCAGCAAGACTTACCCGACAAGGTTAAATACTAGACATGCAAGGCTTTATGGCTGAGGGGTTTGTTTTGCCAAAAAGCATCTACAAGTTGATCCCTATTTTCAATATTTTAGCCAAGTTTAAAGTGGAACTAACCATTACTAAGTTTGCCAATCTATCCAACCACAATCAGTGTCGAAAAATAATTGATTAACATAATATCATCAATTCTCATCTAACAACACTCTACCCCTTTGGCCCAAGCACACTGATGTATGATAAGAGATCAAGCAGCTTCATGTAACCGCGAAGGATGGACAACTCGAGTTGATTTTAAACCATGCATGGAACAACCTAATCGTACGACCCGTGAGAGACACCCAGGACCTCACGGGGCAACCGTTCCCATCTCTCCCTGCCATCTGCCACTAGGGCCCACTCCACCCAAGTGCACGCCCCAACGGACCCCAGGTGCCCGAGGCAAACCTGTGCCGCGGCCACTGCTACACTCGCCATCATCCCCCTCGCCCAATGGAGTAGGAAAGACCTGTCAGACGTCAGTTTGAATCAAGTACTAAGTTTACCAATTTACCATATTTCCCGGCATACGATTAGTACCTTCAAAAGCTTGACCAACAACGCCACACAATCAATGCCTTAGCCAACATTTCTCTGTGCAAGCGGGGTGTTCAACCAAACATAAATACCGCACAAGCCCCGCTTGCCGACTCTCATCCACTGATATAAATTGAAAACCTATATCTCGCGAGTGACAAGGCAATCACTCGACTTCTACCGGTCCTAATTAAGCATGGCACTCTATGCGACCTACACATGCTAGTATTAGGACATAGGTACCTAAGGATCATGCAACTAGGGTTTCATTCAACTCCTCAAAACTTAAATGCACAAAATAAGGCATAAAGTAAGGAGTGTTAGTAATAACAGCGGGTTATGCTCCGGGGCTTGCCTTCTTGATCACTACTGGCCTTGGGCCCTTCCGGACTTTGGTCCCGGTCTTGAGCAGCAACCAGGTTTAACTCAGCAGCAGCTTGATCACCCTCATGCTCGACCTCAAGCTCGTACACTCCGTCAACAATAGGATTATCTACATGAGATGCAAATGCATGAGATGCAGTAATGCACAAGCAATCCATTAGCGAAATGACTGCAACAACTCACTAATACATCACTGGGTAATCATTTACGGATTATCAACAACTAAAAACTCACAAAGGAAACTGGGTGTGGTTGCTTTTAGTTGCTGACTAAACTTAGTTTAAATCTGAATTAACATATATAAAGAAGTTTTATGAAGCCCTTTCTAACCTGTTAAAGCAACTTAAACTATTTCATAAATTAAGTGAAACATCTATAAAAGACCACTAGTAGTAAAAAGGGGTTCATATGGCATAATTGGAAATTCATTTTTGCTTCAGGGGAAGAACCGGTCTAACCGGTTATTAGCACCGGTCTAACCGGTTTGGGACCGATCTGACCGGATTTGGCACCGGTCTGATCGGTTCTAAACACTACCAGCTGGTTTTTACCAAATTAAACCTAGACAACATATTTTCATAAACAAAATTTAGGTGAACATGTTTATGTGTTCCTGACAGCCAAATCCATTTTTCAGGATTTTACCAGCATTTTACTTATTTGCTTTCTATTTCTTTTACTAGCCAACATTTACCACTAGTTATAAAATCATAATAAATTCTACAAAAAATTACTGCAGATGAAATTTTTACTTCAACTATTATTCTACCAGAGGCATTTTCTGTGAATTTTCATATTTTTATGAATTATATAAAATATTTGGTGATTTATCTACTCTCAATTAGTTAGAAACAAACTTAATCCCAAATCCACCAAAATCATGAACAAAGTTTGGTCAACAGATGCTCAACTCAACTCTACTAATCACAACAGATCCATCAAAAGTGGTTTTGCATTTTTAACACATTCATGTGATTTATAAAGCAATAAACCATCTCTCAAACACTCATTCATACATACAAAAATATATTGGGAACCACATAGATTATATAAGCATATGATACAACACTAGAAAGATAATTTCTCAAGGATTCCAGAAAGTCCAAGATTGTGATTTTACAATTTTTGTGTGATTTTTAGTGATTAACCAAAGTTCAGCCAAATTCAAAGGGAAAGAAAACATGAATAGTAAAAACAGTCTTTACATCAGGGTCCCTGGGAAACTGAAAATAATTGCAGATAGGTCCTTTCTTCGCTGATAGGTCCTCGGATTCTTGCAAAAAACCCCTGCAAGATTCCCACCTTTAATCATAAATCCAAATATTTGCGAAAAACCCCCTGCACTTCTAACTCTTTACTTCTCACCTCTCCTTCTTCTTCCTCTGGACAGGGACTCGGTCGGCTCGGCTCTGGGCGCCGGCGATGGCCAACTGGCCGGCCCGGCGGCCTCCCTGGCCAGGGCGCCCAAGCAGGCGGCCGAGGCACCTCCCCAGGCCGCGCCTGGCCTGGAGTGGGCGGCCGGCCATGGCCCCACGGCCCCTGGCCACGGGCGCCTCCAGCGGCCTGTGCAGGCGGCGGCGGCCCGGCCTCCTGGTGGCCGGAAGAGGACGGGGAAAAGGCCGGGGAGTATCAAGGCACTACGGAGAATCCATTTTGAGGGTTGGTGGAGGCCGAGATGGAGCAGAGAGTTACGACCACGGGAGGATTGGAGCTCGGACCGAGCAAAGGCAATGGCGGCCAGATTCTTCGATTTCTCTGAGTATGGGCAATGGCGGAGGGAGCTAGGCACTGGAGGGCGGAGTGGGCGAGGTAAAAGAGCTCTGGCCGCTGGGAATTGAAGAATGGCCGGGAAGGGGGAGTGAATTTGGCCGGTGAATGTCCGGTGCTTTACTGTCCTCGGATGTCGAGCATCCTCATCCGCCAGCGCGATGGACAGCTCAGCGAGCTTGCTTGGCACGGCCAGGGGGCGCGAGGAAGTGAGGACGCGTGGCCGGACAGCTGGAGGCACGACGGATAGCGTCGACGGCGTCGAGGTCGTTTCTGGCCGGAGACAACCGGTCAGACCGGTTGTCTGATCCGATCCGACCGGTCCTGATGGCCGTGCGACGAGGCTTTATTCCCTGCTATTTTTCTCACAACTTCGTGTTGCAACTTCATGATCGCCCAATACAAAAGTTGTAGATGATAGTTCAATCTATAACTCTTACAAAGAAACTTATGTCATTTGCTCAATGGTTTGGAAGTTGCAAGGCCCTAAAGTTCATCAAAAACTCGAATTTCAGTCGATTCTCCGAGTTCAATTTTCAACTCACGGGCCCAACTTTAACTGACCTAAACTCCACCTTTCATATGTAAACTTTTGATTCGTCCAATACAAAAGTTAGAGATGGTACATCAGGCTACAACTTCTACAAAGGGTGTCACTCCTTTTGAGTAGCGGTTTGAGAGCTATGGGGCTAAGAAAATGGGCAAAAACCACAATTTTCAGACAGC
>CM014272.1:54988421-55080263 GCA_004135705.1 Alloteropsis semialata
CAAATGTATTTTGGAAGTTTACGAAAATAATAATATAAATTATATCCAGAAACAAGTTTAGGATTTTAAAAATGCATTTTGCTAGAGTCCTATTCACAGTTGTCGAAAAGCACCGACAGTAGCTAGCAGACATAGGGGCTGTTTGGTAGCTAGCCATAAATTGCCACGCCATGAGTAGCGGCGCCACAAATGGTGGCGGAAGAATCTGACGCCACAACCGTGGCGGCGCCTCCTCTCTATAAAATTATGTGGCAACTAAAGTTGATGTTAAAACCAAACACTAGCTCCAGTACCTGGATTTGGCGTGGAATACGGAGGCGGGGATCCAAGCACCCCCATAGATATACAGTACGTGGGAACTGCCACAGAGATAGAGTCTGTTCGGCTGGTCCGATGAACAATGCTCGGCTGGCTTCTTTCGGCTTATTTCCTCTCATACAATACTATTCATTCTACCAGCCGAGCACTATTCATCCTACCAGCCAGGCTCATAGTCCACAATATAATAACCTGTATGTGTAGGCACACTCGATCTAATCTCTGCGCCCGGCGGCCGCTATATATAATTATATATATAATCTCGTTCTATAATTAGATGGGGGATCGAGAATGAATTGAAGTTGGTCATCAGGGGGCTGAGACAGGGACGTTAATTAAATTAGCTAGCTAGGATGCTGTGTACAGGTACGAACCACCATTAATAATTAGGTAGCAGGCGATCGAGAGTTCGAGATCCTGCGCGCGGCCGGGTCGAGTCGGACGGATCTCTGGTGGTTGTTGTTGCAACGGATCGATCGATCAATCGCAAGGATCGGAGGAGCAATGCAATGATAGCTGCAGGTGAGGTAGCTACCTGGAGTATTGATTAATTATATAGTATATGATGACAAAGCGAGAACACTTAACACGTCTTAATTATACTATTAGCAGCTAGCTACGGATCCGACGGAGCTGCTGGCCCAAGGCTATTCTCAGCGAAGAGTTCTATCAGTAGTAAATTCAATGTCACATCAGGATCTTTGATGACTTGGCAAAAAGAGAGAAGGTGGAAGTTTCATGGGATGAGAGATGAGTTTCATCCCCATGACACTTCTCTGACATATTTACCTAGTTTGCAGTCTTGGTAACTGTGCGATGAAACTATTCACTGAGACTCGTCTAATAATATACTCTCTCCGTCCCACAAAGACGGTTCGTTTAGGAATTAGGCACACGAATTAAGGAAGAATGAAAAAGTAGAGAGCGCACAGGGAATGAGGAGGGATAGAGGAGGAGAGAGATAGAGAGAAGAGTTGTATTGAAAAGCGTGATCCGCACTTATTTTGAAACAAAATTTGAATCCTAAACTAACAGTCTTTGTGGACGGAGGGAGTAGCTCAGATCGACGACGGATCATCGATGCTGGCGTTTAATTTGTTCCTCATTATATATAAAAACTAGTAGCTAGCTGCATGTCCACCCAGCCAGTACGTACGTGTGCGTGCCCTACTCCCCAACACCCACCCACCCAAACTATATTGCACCAACAATTCTGCTCTTCTTATGGACTACACTCTCCGCGTCTCAAATTATAAGTCATTCGGTTTTTCTAGATATATTTTTTAATCTAAATATAATATATATCTAGATTCATATAGTAGCAAAAACTATATAGTATTTAGATAATGCAGAGCGACTTATAATTATTGAAAATGAAAAGAATGCTAGATTATATGTACCATATCCAAGCCACCCTCCTTGTCAAGTAAGGATGGTTAATTTCAACCCATGACGTATATAATTAGGAGTAGTGTACAAACAAGAGAGAAGAGAGAGTAACAAAAATACATATGTAGACACTACCTCCCTATTGCACGGTTTCTATGATTAATGTAAAAGTAAAGATTTATTTAGTTCTCCCTTTATTTCTTCCTCCAATGGAAATGCATATATACATTAATGATTAAAAAATGTGTCTTGAAAGCGTGAAACGACATATATTGGGGTACACTGAAGACGATTGTAGTTGGTTAGGAGAATTATATGTCGACCATATGGGAATAATGGAAAACGATGTGCTAGCTACCACAAATGCATATGAGTCGTTTTCTTTTTTTCGCTTGGTATGCGTTGTCAGTATATCATTCATGCAACTTATCTATCACCAGCTAATTAAATAAATTTGTTCCATAAATTTAGTAGCTATATATGCTGGGATCTTTGATAAGTATACATATATATGGGACTATATTGAATTAGATCAGCACGTTACATTGCTTCTTCATTCATGGCAAATTAAAAGGGTTTCATTGCTTCTTTCATCACCTCTGTTAGTTATTATGACATCTGGCTAGTTACGTACGCCGGCCTAAGAGCATCTTCAATCTTCAAGAGCATTTTTAAAATCTACTCCCTAAATTATTATTTGAAGAGTCATTTAAAGAAAAATTATTTTTATATCTTTATACTCTCCAACAACTTTTCTATATGTTGTGCGCAGTTTAGAGAGTCATCCTCACTCTCTATCTTTGGCTAGCGAGAAATCCGGAATAGAGGACATCTATATTTGATATCCAATCAAAGAGTCCGTTGGAGAGCGTTTTTTCATCAAAATCTCTATTCACATAAATTAGAAAAGATATAAAGAGTCTCTTGGAGGTGCTCTAAATAACTAAATGAGAAGTAACAAAGTCATGTCTAACAGGAAAGTAACTTTTAGTTTTCAATGCAAAATGCAACTATGGAGTTTTGAGAAATTACTAACGTTGTTGCATGATTTTATTGACGATGATATATGATTTAATTTCAGCCCAGGGGCTTGGTGTGAAGCAGCTACTGCCGGCCTACCTAGGCGTGGGTCTGAGCCCGGAGGATCTCCTCACCGGCGTCAGCTTCGCGTCCGGCGCCACCGGATTTGACCCGCTCACGCCCGTCGTCGTGGTCTATTTCCTAGCTTTATTTCGATCCTGGAACATGAATATTATATATATACATATATACATACATATAAATATATATATATAATGCATTGCAAATTGCAGAGCGTCATCTCGCTGGAGCAGCAGCTGGCCTACTTCGACGAGTACCGTGAGAAGCTGGTGGGCATCGCCGGCGAGGAGGAGACGGAGAAGATGATCAGGGGCGCGCTGTTCGTGGTGTGCGCGGGCTCCGACGACGTGGCCAACACCTACTTCACGACGCCGTTCCGGAGCGTGGAGTACGACATCCCCAGCTACGTGGAGCTGCTGGTGTCCGGCGCCGAGGCCTTCCTCCGCAACGTGAGCGCCAGGGGAGCCAGCAAGATCGGCTTCGTGGGGATGCCGCCGGTGGGGTGCGTGCCGTCGCAGCGGACGCTGGGCGGCGGGCCCAGCCGGCAGTGCGAGCCGAAGCGCAACCAGGCGGCGCAGCTGTACAACGGCAGGATCCAGGAGATGGCGGCCGGGCTGAACGCGGAGCCGGGGTTCGGGACGCTCGTCGTGTACCTGGACATCTACCGCATCCTGGACGAGCTGATGGAGAGGGGGGCAAAGTACGGCTTCACCGACACCACCAGAGGCTGCTGCGGCACCGGCACCATCGAGGTCACCGGCCTCTGCGATTCGCGCTTTGTCTCCGTCTGCGACGATGTCTCCCAGCACGTCTTCTTCGACAGCTACCACCCCACCGAGCGAGCCTACAGGATCATCGTCGACGATATCTTCGACAACTACATCCAAGTGCTCACCTGAATCAAGAATGAATTACATATATAATATATATATGCTCCTCTTTTATCATTCGTCCTACCTTCCCCTCATATATCTTGTATTTATTTAACAAGAGACAATATCAAGTTTTATTTAAAGGAAAACAGACAATATCAAGCTGGACATCGGCCGAGTGATATTGGGCCAATTCTGCAACATTGGTGGACCAGCCCAGTTTTAAATGCCTTCCCGCCTAGCTTGTACATTCCAGCCCACCCAGTGTTGGCTGTTGGTTAGTACTACTCGGTGGCTCGCCAGCCCACCCGCCGTTTGCCCGCGAAAAAAGTCCTATTTACCTTCCTGGATAGTGGGCCGAGTTCGCGGAACCTCTTTGGAGTCGAAAACCGTCCGTTTTGGCTTCTTACACTCGCAATACCGGACATGGGACCTCCCCGACTAGTTTTGATGGTTGTTTCGTCCGAGCTGATGCCACGTTGACTCACAACAGCGTGGCGTGCGCCCACTTGTCAGATAGAGCGGAGTAACCCCTCCTCCCCTTTGCCGCCGTCTTGTTCTCGTTCTCCACTTCTCCCCATTCTGCCCGGTCGCGCCACTCGCCTCCATCAGACTTCTTAGACTCGTCGACAAGTTCTTGCGATCCTTCTTCTTGGACTCGTCGACGATCCGGTCGTAGAGCATTGTGGCAGGGACAGACCAGGGGAGTTCCTGGGCACGGAGAAATGTGCCTGGAGGCCGTGATAGTCGCAGGAGATGGTAGCCACAAGCGCAAAGGCGACGATGAAGAGCACGACGCCCAGCGCCATGGGGTAGACGGCACAAGAAAGGCCACCCTTGGCGGTGATGTTCTGCGGGCGGGGCACCGGTAGGCCTCCGCTGATGGCCTTCACCTAGCGTGCGGCGGACCATGTCCGGGACACGCTCTAGGTATGGCAGACCGCCCCAATTAATCCGGCCTAAGAGCATGGGCCCACTATCACAGCAGTGCTCCACGCCCTTAAACCGAGCTAATCGTGCAATCCGTCGGATACCTTCCCGATTAAACCACCTTTCCTCTCAACCGAAACGAAATAGCAGCAGTCCCACTCGAAGATGGGCTCAGGCAATACAACTCATCACAAATTTTACATCACACGGTTCACATAGATAATTATACAAATACAGTGCATAAGTTTTAGTTATTACAAACCAGAGTTATAAAACAGCGGAAGTCTAAACGTCGATACACATAACATCATGCGGAGCCCTCACATGACATTCAATCCCCGTGGCCTGAGTCGGACTCAGACGGCACCCGCTCCACAGCCCAACCATCAGGAAGCATACAAGGCCAAGTCAGAGCAGCAACAGGGTCATAGCCATCACCAATATCTAAAAAGTTAAGCCACAAGCAAGGCTGAGTATACTAATACTCAGCAAGACTTACCCAACAAGGTTAAATTCTAGACATGCAAGGCTTTATGGCTGAGGGGTTTGTTTTGCCAAAAGCATCTACAAGTTGATCTCTACTTTCAATATTTTAGCCAAGTTTTAAAGTGAGACTAACCATTACTAGATTCGCCAAGCTATCCAATAACAATCAGTGTGAAAAAACAATTGATTAACATGAGATCAACATTTCTCAACTAACAACAATACTACCTCTTTTTGGCCCAAGACAATGAGGTGCAACGAGAGATCAAGCAGCTTCATGTAACCGCGAAGGACGGACAACTCGAGTTGATTTTAACCATGCATGGGACAACCTAATCGTACGACCCGTGAGAGACACCCAGGACCTCACGAGGCAACCATTCCCATCTCTCCCTGCCATCTGCCATCAGGGCCCACTCCACCCGAGTGCACGCCCCAACGGACCCCAGGTGCCCGAGGCAGACCTGTGCCGCCGCCACTGCTACACTCGCCATCATCCCCCTCGCCCAATGGAGTAGGAAAGACCCGTCAGACGTCAGTTTGAATCAAGTACTAGGTTTACCAGTTTACCACATTTCCCGGCATACGATTAGTACCTTCAAAAGCTTGACCAACAAGGCCACACGCTCAATGCCTTAGCCAACAACCAACTGTGCAAGCGGGGTGTTCACCCAAACAGGAGTATCGTATAGGCCCCTCTTGCCGAACTTCATAAATAAACATAAAGTAAAAACCTATGTCTCGCAAGTGACAAGGCAATCACTCGACTTCTACCGATCCTAATTAAGCATGGAAGTCTAAACGACCTACACATACTAGTATTAGGACATAGGTACCTAGGGATCATGCAACTAGGGTTTCATTCAACTCCTCAAAACTTAAATGCACAAATTCAGGCATAAGTAAAGAGAGTTAGTTGTAACAATGGGTTATGCTCCGGGGCTTGCCTTCCTGATCACCGGCCTTGGGCCCTTCCGGACTTTGGTCCGGGTCTTGTGCAGCAGCAAGATTCAACTCCGCAGCAACGGGATCACACTCGGGCTCGACCTCGATCTCGTACACTCCGTTAACAATAGGATTATCTTTATGAGATGCAGATGCATGAGATGCAGTAATGTACAAGCAAGCCATTATTGGAATAACTGCACAACTTACTAATACATCACTGGGCAATCATTTACGGAGTATAAATAATTAAGGAACTCACAAAGAAAGCTGGGTGGGTTGTTTTTAGTTGCTGATTAAACTTAGTTTAGCTTTTGACTTAACATATAAAGAAGTTTTATGAAGCCATTTTAACATGATAAAGTAACTTAAACTATTTCATAATCTATTTGAAACATTTATAAATGACCACTAGTTAGTAAAAAGGGGTTTCTATGGCAGAATTCGAATTTCATTTTGTTTCAGGGTAAGAACCGGTTTAACCGGTTAGTGACACCGGTCTAACCGGTTTGGACCGGTCTGACCGGATTTGGCACCGGTCTGACCGGTTTAAAACACTACCAGCTGGTTTTTACCAAATTAAACCTAGACAACATATTTTCATAAACAAAAATTTAGGTAAACATGTTTTTGTGTTCCTGACAGCCAAATCCATTTTTCAGGAGTTTACCAGCATTTTACTTATTTGTTTTCTATTTCATTTACTAGCCAACATTTACCACTAGTTGTAAAATCATAATAAATTCTACAAATACTTTCTGTGGCTGAAATTTTTACTGAAACTAATATTATACCAGAGACATTTTATGTGAATTTTTCATATTTTTCTGAGTTATACAGAATATTTGGTGATTTATCCATTCTCAATTAGTTAGAAACAAACTTAATTCCAAATCTACCAAAATCATGAATAAACTTTGGCCAATAGGTACTCAACTCAACTCTACTAATCACAACAGATCCATCAAAAGTGGTTTTGCAATTTTAGCACATTCACATGATTTATAAAGCAATAAACCATCTCTCAAGCACTCCTTCATACATACAGCAATACATTGTGAATCACACAGATTACATATGCATATGATACACTACTGGAAAGATAATTTCACAAGAACTCCAGAAAGTCCAAGTTTGTGATTTTACGATTTTTGTGTGATTTTTGGTGATTTACGAAAGTTCAACCGAATTCAAATGAAAAGAAAACGTGAATAGTAAAAGCAATCTTTACATCGGGGTCCCTGGAAACTTTAAACTAATTGCAGATCGATCCTTTCTTCACGGATAGGTCCTCAGATTCTTGCAGAAAACCCCCTGCAAGATTCCCACCTTTAATCATAAATCCAAATATTTGCGAAAAACCCCCTGCAACTTCTAACTCTTTACCTCTCACCTCTCCTTCTTCTTCCTCTGGACAGGGACTCGGTCGGCTCGGCTCTGGGCGCCGGCGATGGCCAACTGGCCGGCCCGGCGGCCTCCCTGGCCAGGGCGCCCAAGCAGGCGGCCGAGGCACCTCCCCGGGCCCTACTGGCCGCTGCAGGCTGGCCGGCGGTGGTGCTTGCGGCCTGACCCACTGATGCCCAGAAGAGGAGGGGGGAAAAGGTCTGAGAGGTTCAGGGGATCACGGGAAAGCCATCTTGATGCTTGGATTGGGTGGAGGATGAGTGTGGAGGTACGACCACGGGAATGGTGGAGCTCGGACCGAGCAGAGGCAATGGCGGCCGGATTCTTCGAATTTCCGGCGTTTTGGGTCTATGGCGGAGAGAGCTAGGCAGTGGAGGGCGGAGCGGGCGAGGTAAAGGAGCTCTGGCCGCTGGGAATTGAAGAATGGCCGGGAAGGGGGAGTGAATTTGGCCGGTGTATGTCCGGTGCTTTACTGTCCTTGGATGTCGAGCATCCTCATCCGCCAGCGCGATGGACAGCTCAGCGAGCTTTCTTGGCACGGCAAGGGGGCGCGAGGGAGTGAGGACGCGTGGCCGGACAGCTGGAGGCACGATGGATAGCGTCGACGGTGTCGAGGTCGTCTCTGGCCGGAGACAACCGGTCGGACCGGTTGTGACATCCGGTCGGACCGGTTCCGACGCCCGGCTGAGCGACGCGGTCGATTTCCTTATTTCGGGTAGAAACTTCATGATCGCCCAATACAAAAGTTGTAGATGATAGTTAGAGCTACATCTCTTAGAAAGGAAGTTCTATCATTTGATCAATGATTTGAAAGTTGCAAGGCCCTCAAGTTTGGCGAAATATCGAATTTCAGAATTCGCGAATTCAGTTCAGTCCCAATTTCAGCTCACGGGCCCGACTTCAACTGACCTAAACTCCACTTTTCGTATATAAACTTCTGATTCGTCCAATACGAAAGTTGGAGATGGTACATCAGGCTACAACTTCTACAAGGGAACCTATGTCATTTGCTCAATGGTTTGGAAGTTACGCGGCCGAGAAAATGAGAAAAACTCACGTTTTTCAGACAGCCGATTCGTCTAAGTGCTGAAAAATTCAGGGTTTTACCTGATTTTGGCCAAGATTTTGAATGACCAAACCAAGTTTTCCTTGATCGACATCACCACCATTGTAAAGAGGGTACATTGTACTCCAACTTTTATATTGGTGGAATTTCAAGCGTTTAGGCAAAATCTAAAGATATTAGCCTCTCTAGAAGGGTAAAAAGGAAAACTCACAACACATGAAATGACAATCAACGGAGTTCAAGAATCAAATTTCGAATTTTTGTTTGAACTTTCCATACTCATTTGAGTTCGTAAACATGTAGTGGACTTTATTTGTGACATTTTGGTACAATTTTTGTATTCTGACTATTTTGATTATGTTTGTTTGACCAGGTCAACACATACACACAATTATGCAAAACCAACACAATTACAAAATGATGCATGTCATGATTAGTTTAATTAAGTTAATTAAGGATCTTAATTACATTAGTGACACCAGGGGCGTCACAGCGCGATCCACTCCACCGCCTCCATCCTTGGGCATAGGAGGCCCCGCTCCACCAGGCGATTCAGGTGAGCCTCTGTCACCGAGGAACGCGGCCATGACCCCATTGCAAGAGCTAGGTCGCGGACGAACGCAATGGCAGCAGCGGCGGTGACGGCGGCGGCGGGGCAAAGAATTGCGGCAGCTAGGGCAAGGGGAAAGCGTGGCGCGCGAACGGATGGGAAGCGTGAGGAACGGGAGGAGAGGCCCTCCCCCCCGTATTTATGAGGGCGTCGATGGGACGTGCCCGGGAAACGCGTTGCGGCTCCCTGCCCATGTCTCCCACGTCTCCTCGTCCTTCACGCCATGACCCGACGCCATTACTCCCACGGCGGCCCGTTTCCGAACGACCGAGCGGGCCCGAAAGGTAAGAAACCCGGCTAGGGCGGCCCGATCGAGGCCTGAAACAGCCCGGGAGTTCGAAGGCCGGCCCGAGAAGGGTCCGAAGGCCGCTCCCGAGCACCACCCGAGCGAGGGGCAGGAACGGGTGGGCCCATTAGAGGCCAGTACCCTGGTGCACGAGCACCGAGGGCACCCCGACCCGCGTTCGAGCCCAGAGGCGCCCGACCCCATGTATCTTACCGTAAAGAGGCGATAAGCCCTCGTGACCTGGCGGACAGTCACGAGAACTAAGGAGGTTAGGCGCTGGGGATTAGACATTGGGGCTGATCACAAGTTGATCCGATTGACTCCCCCTAGAAGGGGCGTTGGGCCTCACTCGAACCTACCCGTTTGCAGCTCAATGAGAGCCGTGCTTCGGCCTGAGTGGCAAAGTGCGATGCATCTCTTACCCTCCCTCCTATCGCAAGGAGAGCGAGAGGGGAAAACGCAAAAAGACGAAATGATCCCTCGTCCGGACACAGGTCTTGGGAGACATACGTGGGTCGGAATCGCGAACAGAGACCGAAGACGCGGTCGCAGAACACGTAAACAAAAATTCTTTCTCTACAACAAAAACAAAGTACACACGGCGCACGGCCGTAGAGAGGTACAAACGGGAATCGCCGCTTTTATGCGGTGACCGCGGGCATCTAAGAGGAGGAGGAGTCCTAAACCAAGCAGAAGGCCATGCATTCCAAGATCGCTGGCCTTCTTTTGACTTCTTCTTCCCTGAAGACGCCCTGAAGGGCGAAGGTGCACAGGTACGGCCTCCGGCAGCGAGCTGAGCGCTGCAGCAAGCTCGGAGTCATCTCCATCTCCGACGACGAGCAGCGCCGACAACGGTTACCCCCAGAAAAGTGGGCAGAGAGCAGCTCGGAGGCTGTGCAGGCGACAGCCCGCTACCGAGAAGGCGGAGAGTGGCGCCAACGATCCACCATGACCTTGAACCCTTCTAGAAAAGGCCCATGGAATGCAGGCATCAGAAGGGGGGAAGTGGGAGGATCGGCAGCGCCGACGACCGGAGTGGCGCATAACGACCCCGCCCCCCACACCGCCACCACCGTGGTGACGGGCATGGGAGGCGAGATTGCCGCGCCTGCACCGGCACGACATCACGCGGATGTCGCGCCATGCACCTTGGCCCCCGTTCTTCGCTGGGATTCTTTTGGCTTCAACACCCCGAGCTCCCAGACCCTCCATCCGGAGGACGCCTTAGGGCAGCGCTGGCACGAGCTCGCTCCATCAGGGGAGAACAAGGAAGAAGAAACTGGATCAAGTGTCCAAGGAGCCAAGGCAGGAACACCTATTTATAACCAGAAGCGGCCTTGCCCAAGCCATACTCGGGGGCTACAGGGTTCGGCCACGCGGCGCGACCGCGCAGACGGCTCGGAAGGGATAAAAACCCCTGCGAAAAAAGCAGCAGCCGCGTGTCCTGAAAGAGGGCCGATGGGACCGAGCAGAATAGAATCGCGCATGGCTGACACGCCACGCAGCGAGTTCTGACGCAGGATGCAGGTCTATTTTTTAGACGATATTGACCGGCGTCTGATTCCTAAAAAAGAACGACGACTCTGAGCGACGACACGACCGCTCGGACCAGCTTTAGCACCCGGGCGAACGCTAGGGTTCACCCAGCCGCTCGGGGGCTACACCCACCGGGTGCACTCGCCCGCCCCCGGAGAAAGAAACAACAAAAACCCACAGGCTCACCCTCCGAACGAGTCCATGACTCGCTCAAAGGGTCGGGGGCTACACCCGGTGGGTGCGCTCGCGCGCACCCACGGCAGGACTCGAAAAATCTAACACAAAGCCCCTGTATAGGTCGCAATGGCCCATGCAGGGACTCGGGGGGGCTACTGTCGGATATAAATATCCGGGGCGTCTTAACCACGAGGATAAGACTCCTAAAGCCGGATGAGCGCTAATTCCTAGGCAGCCCACTCGGTAGCCCACCAGGCAGCCGGGCCACGCCAACGTCGCGGCTACGGCCCAGCTGTGGCCCAGCTACGGTCCAACACATCGCAGCCCACGTTGTCCTACCGCCGAGGATGAGGCAACGGGGGTCGGACGAGCTCCTCCGTCGGGTCGGGCAATAATACCGTAGTAGGCAAGGGCGTCTGCCTCGCCTGACCCACGCTGGGTATGGGCCCACTGGTTGTCCCTCCGCCTCGCCCGACCCCCTCCAGGTCAACAGGCCATCATAACAGGGGGGTTGGGCCTGTCAGATATAGCAGGCCCGAGACACGACGGAACGCTGCCCGTATTAAACAACAGGGCGGGCGCCGCACACCTAATGCACCAGTCTGCCCGGCTTAAACTAATGATGGCGGGCTGGCATGCTCGACACCTGCCCAGCCATGAATAGGCGACAGGACGTCGTATACACGCGTTCGACCCCGGGCGAGGGCCCGAATGCTGACGGCCCCGTTGTACGCTCCACCTGTCCCGATCATCATTTCCCCCGCGTAATGGAGCTCTGGCGCACGGTGCACGCGCACGGTGTAAAAATGTCAAATATCACTGACGCAAACAGAAAGAGTCATCATGAGTGCTCCCCAACGGTTCCCGAGGAAGGACACGGCGACAAGCGGAGGAATGGAGGCCCGTCCGACCCTCTAGGTCCTTTTCCTTTTCCCCCTCGGGATCTTCTCTTTTATCTATCTAATTGTGTATCCGACCCAGCCTTCTCCCTTGAGCTATAAAAGGGAAAGGAAGGTCATCCTTCTCTCTCTCGCCCCCCCAAGAAACTTGACGCATAGACTGAACACAAGACATAACACACCCATAGAGACTTGGGAGCCCTCTCCCTCTCTCGATCGCTTGTAACCCCTACTACGAGTAACGTGAGTAACACGAGAAGCCTCGAACTAGACGTAGGGCGTTCGTGCCCAACCAGTATAATTCCTTGTGTCCTCTCGCAAACCATCCGGGCCTTAGCACGCAATCCCAAGAAATTCACTAGTCGGTCATTTTCGGCGCCGACAAATAGCATGGGACAATGGTGTTTTAGGTCACGTTTCAAGTTTTTTGCGATTGGTGCCATTTTCTGACCATTTTCAACTCTGGTTGCAGCTTGCGATATCAAATTTCAAGTTCTAATCCCACATCTGCACTGATTCTGCCTTTAGATTAGTGAAACTAATATTTGAGTTTGTATTATTCTGTAGTAGTAATTTATTAGTAGTTGCAGTATTTATGCTCCTGTTTCTGACACCTGCGTAACTCTTGTATTAGCCGAAAACACTTGTACAGGCCCGAGAAAGGATATGCCTACTGCTTCTACATGCTGGCTGTTGATGTTGGGCTCTCTTGCACTATCACTCCAAACTTATTATAGCCTAGCTGCCAATGCTGACACCTTCAAGCGTGGAGGAGCACCGCTTCCTCGTCTGCATCAAGAAATGCCTCTGGTAGTTCCTCAGTGGGGGGCACCCCCTCCTGATGCTCACATGGTTGCTCAAAGTACGGGTATGCAGTTTGTGGTGGTTTTGGCAGCTCTGCTGATCTGAGCTGACACATGATAGTAGGGCATTGAAGTTAATACAATCTCCATTGGATTCGGGCAAGCTCCATCTATGTTTCTACACATTTGCTTTTGCATCTGTTTTGGTACGTGCCTCCTGCATATTCGTTTTCACAGGTATAAATTCGCTGGTTGAAAGGTTACACTACTTAGGCCCTTGTTTAGTTCACAAAGTTTCGTAAAAGTTGCGCATTGAAAAACATGCCCTCTCTCTCGCGATATGCTTCCCAATGTAACTTTTGCAACTTACTTTCTGCATCGCGAACTAAACAAGACCTTAGCGAGCATGGGGTGTTGACGCAGCCATGGTTCACTCCCGGAGTGGCCAAAGAAATTTTGAACCATCAAAGATTGGAACGTTACGTGACTGTCGCCCATGGTTGCAAACCCGTGTTTAGATGGAGGGTGAAATTTTTTTCACCCTCCTTTGACCACTAATTATGGGTATTAAATAAAGTCAGTTTACAAAACTACCTCCACAACCTCTGGCAAATTCGCGAGACGAATCTAATGAGGCCTTTGACCGCACGATTAGAGGATGATTACTGTAGCATTACTGTAGCAAATCATGGATTAATTAGGCTCATTAGATTCGTCTTGAAAAGTTACGCTCATCCGTGAAGAGGTTTTGCAAATAGACTTCATTTAGTACTCCATGCAAGATAGATTTCTTTTTGCAAAATTTGTTGGAGCTCCATCTAAACATGGCCGCATGCAAATGCTAACCTGGTCGGTCTTGTTGGTATAGCGCTGGAAAATTGCTCGTTCTTTTTGAAAGTTGCAATTGGTACGGAAATGCAGGCCTTTCAAAATCAAAGTCCCTTCCGTTTTGTTTTGACTGTAAAATGTAAATCCCAACCGGCCACCGGTCAAATTTTGGCATCAAACCTGGTGACTGGTGAGGACCTTAATAAATTCTTACGAACAAACCTAGGCCTTGTTTAGGCCTTGTTTAGTTCGGTTGAATTCGATTGAATGCACTGTAGAAAAATGCATTAGGAATCAAAAAAGCAGAGAGGGGACACGTTGTTCAATGGAATGTCTTTTGGTTGAATTGGAGGGAACTAAATAAGGCCTAGTTCGGTTGAATTCGATTGAATGCACTGTAAAAAATGCATTGGGAATCGAAAAAGCAGAGAGGGGACATATTGTTCAATGAAATGTCTTTTGATTGAATTGGTTGAATTGAGGGCGTGTTCAATTGGAGGAAAAGAGGGAAAAGAGGGAAAAGTTTTTGCATTGGGTTGCATGTATAGAGAGAAAAAATGAACTGACACGGTTCTCGATGTAGAAAGAGAAAAACTTGTCACGTGAATTGAACACGCCCTGAAGGGAACTAAAGCCCCAAAGCGAAGCAAAACACGCTCCGAATTGTGAAAGCTGCGTAATCAAACATGCAGAGGGACGACTTCGTCCTGTCCTGTCCCGTCCCGTCCTTCACACACCATTCCGGGTACGGATCCGTGTCCGTCTAGCGGTCCAGCTGAAAACAGTGCTCCCCGTTGTCCACCGACACGAGAACACGCGCGACACTGCACCCCAGGCCAGTCCCCGCCCGTCTCCCCCCAAAGGCCCAAACCGCGTGGCCTGCGCCTCTCCGGTAGTGCTTCACCGGCGAGCTCAGATCAGAATCTTCTCCGCCTCGTGAGCCCGCGGGAAAGGGAGGGAGAGCGGAGGGGACGAGAATGGCCGGCGGCGAGTGCAAGAGCAACGACTACGGCGCCGCCGCCTACTGGGACGCCCGCTACTCCTCCGCCGGCTCCCACGATTCCGGCGGCGGCGAGTTCTTCGACTGGTACCAGACGTACCCGGCGCTGCGCCCGCTCCTCCGCGCCCGCGTCCCCGCCACCTCCCGCGTCCTCACGCTCGGCTGCGGCAACTCCCGTACGTCTCCCATTCAGCTACACGCCGTTGCATACTGTACCTACTACTGCTTTAGCCCATGCTTCAGGACTGGGCTCGCTTGCAGCTTTAGCTATGCTTCCCGGCAGAGCTCGCTTGCAGCTTGGCGGCTTGGCGCGTTGTAGGCTTGAAGTCCTCCATTCATCATTCAGGGTCCGAAATAGCCAGCTGCTCTCAGATCGAACTAGCTTATACCTTCGTTTCAAACTGACAGTCATAGAGAATGTGCGCCCTTTTTCGATTCACCAATTAATTTGAATGTCTCAGAGCGTTTGTTAGCATCTGTCTAACTATACCATTCGTCCGTTAGATTATGGGTTTTTTTGTTCGGCGCCATTACAATTCTCGAAGTTCTGAGATATGCCATTACAATTCGTGTATTTTGAACCTTGCCATTATAATTCGAACTTTCTCCGAGCCACGCCATTTTCTACGTATGCCGCGGGACAGGGCCCACCTGCAGGCGTCCGTCGACGATACGCCTTTGCGTATGGACGCCGGTGCCCCTCCGCCCGCGTCAAGAGACGCCGCGGCCGGCGTGGCCCACCCCTCACTCTCACTCTGTCTTTCTTCCTCCTCCAGACGGCGGCGGCGGCGGCCAACCCTAACCCTAGGCGACCGGAGCCATCCCCGTGGCCTCGTCCCCGGTGTGGTCAGAGCCGCCTCCCAGGTGAGGTCCGCGCACGGGGCCTGGAGCGATGACGTCGAAGTGGACGGGCAGCCCGATGAAGTCCACGGGCTCAAGCGCAATGGCGAGCGGCAGCAGGGAGTGCCCCCATTGCCGGGTTCCTTTGGTGCGGATCCAGAGCCATCAGAAGGATACATTTGGGCAGTGGTACATCAAGTGCCCGTTGAACATCAAGGTTAGGGTTTCACTCTTGATTGGTAGACTCTGTCTCCTAGTTGCTCTGAATGTCGAATTGGATGCAGGGTGATCCAACTACCTGTGGCTTTATCCGCTCTGAGGATGAGTATGAGGCCTTGGAAGCACATCAAAGGCGGGGCGAAGCTGCAGGCGAAGCTGCAGGGGTGCAGCTAAGGGCTGAACCTGTGACTACCTGTTGCGCCCAATTGAAGGAAGAATTGGAAGAGGTGAAGCAAAAGCTTGATAGTGTTGCAGCTGCTGTTTGGAAGCACATGGTTGAATTACCCAAGTCTGAACAAGAGCCTAGGAAGTTGCAGATTGTGGTGGATTCTTCAGTTGTAGTACCTCTGTTAGTAGGCCTGTTAGGTGTGATTATTGGTGGTGTCTCTGTTGCTGTTATGTGGAAGTGAGAGCATAGTTCAAGTTTGGGTGTATGTTGTTGCTCTGTTGGTTAGCTAATGAACTGGAAGTTTGATTTGTGACAAAGTTTGACATGTGCCATTTTGTTATGAATTGACATGTGCCATATTCAACATAAATTCAAAATGCTACCAAAGGGAGGCAATCCTACTTGACTGAAGGTTGTGATGGTGAGTCCAAGCCATCCAAGTAGATAACAGGTGAAACAGTAAGTATGCAAGGCACAGGCCATGCTCCAGCAACTACTCATACACTCAATTTAAATTAAATGTTTGGAAATGTTCGTTAATAACAGATAGCCAAATGTCAGATAGATCAAGGAAACCGTTTTTAGTGCTAGGCAGAAAGGTTTACATATGCTGCCTGTGAGTGCGCTAAAAAGCCAAAAAAATTGAAATCAGATAAAATATAAACTGTGGTGCCAAGACAGGAATTCCTTGGTCGTATTGTGGTTCACACCAATCTGTAGTTGCAACATAAATTCAACAGAAATTGACACAAGTTGCAGCACACATTATTCAACAGAAATTCAACAGAAATTGAACAGAAATTGACCACATGATTCACAAGTTGCATCACATTGTTCACAGAGATATCCCAGAATACATAGGCATCACACTGTTTAACAAAGTTGCATCACACCCCATTGTTCACAGAATACCACAAGCCACAAGTTATAAACCTATTACACACAGGCAGATCATGAGTATGAAAACACCAGCTTCTTCATGCTACTGACAACAGTAGTCGGTGGGTTAGCTTTGGCCTTCTTCTGCTTCTTCTTCATTGGCGTCTTCTTCTTCTTCTTTGAGGCTCCCTTCTTCTGAACTTTCTTCTTCTTGGGTTGGGAGGGACCAACTTCATCTGTTGGATGCCCCTTCCTACAATGGGAAGGAAAGATTAGATAATGTCAAGTAGAGAGGGTGATATTGTGTACAAAATGGTACCTTTTGCTTGGCTTGTTCCTAGGAGGAGCTCTCTCACCATCTTCTCCAACCTCTCCCATTTTGCAAGTTTTTTCAAAGTGCCCAAACTCTCGACACCTTTTGCATCTAACCTTCTTCTTTGCTGCCCTTTTCTCTATGAATCCTCTAATCCTTTGCACCTTGGGTCTTCCTGCTCCTCTCCGCAACAATGGCGGAAGCACCTTGAATCCAAGGTCCACCTCTGGCCATTGTGACCTATCTGGCAAAGGCTCAATTCTGCTCTCATAGGCTGCCTTGAACTTAGCCACAGAGTAGTACTCATGGACATAATCTTCTATTTTTAACCCTCTATTGGACAGAATCCATGCCAAAGCATGTTTGCAAGGCTTCCCTGTCACCTGCCACTCTCTGCATGAGCATTTCTTGTTGTGGATGTCTACTGTGTGCCTCTTCTGATTGTTCCAGTCATCCAAGATGGTAACTTCTGCAATGTCAACATCACTAATTGCTACTTTCACCACTTTTAGGTTGTTGCTGATCAAGTTCAGGTCCTTCATCACATTGGGGAGTATCCTATCTTCCCATTGATTAGCCAACATCTTTCTGGTGTACCTCTTCTCCATTATGAGCTCCCTAATTCTGTCAACTAACTCATGAATTAGCTGACCTTTGAACTTCTTGATCTGAGCATTGAAGCTCTCTGAGACATTATTTGTCAGGTAATCACACTTTGAATTCTCAGAGAAGCCACATCTGTACCAGATCCTACTGTGGTTCTGATCAAGGTACTCAATTGTACTGGCATCAAACTCAAATATCTTCTTCATGTGCCATTGAAACATGCCTTCTGTGTAGCTTCTAGCTGCAGGGTACAGGTGATCAGTGAACACCTCACCAGAATAGTGCTTCATGAAGTTCTGGTACAAATGCCTCATGCATTCTCTGTTCTCAGCTTGTGGGAAGACAGCCCCAACTGCTTTCTCAAGACCTTTGCATGCATCTGAGCTTATAACTAAGTTTGGAACATCTCCAATGACCTTGTGGAGCTGCTCCATAAACCAAACCCAGTTATCTTCTGTTTCTGAGTCAAAAATGGCATATGCTATGTGATACATCCAATTGTGGCCATCTACACCTGTTGCTGAAGCTAACTGACCTCTATATTTACCATGTAAAGTTGATGCATCCACACCAACAAAAGGTCTACATCCAGCTTTGAATCCATCTATACAAGGCCTAAGAGCAACAAAAATCCTTTGGAACCTATGTTTGCCATCTATCTCCTCTAGCTCTATCTGAATTAAGCTACCAGGTGACACTTTTTCAATCTGTGCAGCCCAGTTAAACAACATCTGAAAACTCTCCTCATATCTACCATGAATCTGATCCAATGCTACCTTCATACCTGACCAAGCCTTGGAGTACTTCAACTTGATGCCATAGTCTGTCTCCAACTTGTCCTTGCAGTCAGATGCACCTTTTGTTGGATTCTTCTTCAGCCAATCTCTCAATCTATCTGCACACCAACCTTGAGTGGCCATCTTTCCTTCTCTCAGTTTGGTGGTTGCACAATTGTGATCAGCAACAAGTGTTTTGATCTACAAAGACAGAAAACAAATGAAAACAAGTGAAATACATGATGCCATTGTACAAAGAGATAAAACAAGTGAAATGCAACTGAAAACTGACATAATTACCTCTATTGTCTTATCATCCCAAATCCTAGAAGCATGTATACGCCAAGGACACCCCGCTGCCTTGCAATGGGCTATGAATCTTGTCTTGTCAGTTTTCAGTTTAGCAAACTCAAAGCCTTTCTTCACTGCATAATGCCTAATTGCCTTCCTGAACGAAACAATATCAGGAAACTGGCCTCCCTTGATGATCTTGGGGTTTTCTGGATCATGAATCACATGGACCTCCTGTGGATCAGCATCATCAATCTCAGCCTCAAGCTCAACACCCACACCACCCACATTGTTAGCAGCACCAGCACCAGCACCAGCACCAGCTCCGGCATTGTTACCAGCACCAGCACCAGCTCCGGCATTGTTAGCAGCACCAGCACCAGCACCAGCTCCAGCATTGTTACCAGCACCAGCACCAGCTCCGGCATTGTTAGCAGCACCACCAGCAGTGTTAGTGTGTTGAGGGGGAGGTACTGGCATGTACATTCCCTCATCATCAACACCCACATACTCCTCGTCGTTATCAAACATGTCCGGCTCCCTGTCAGGCTCTAGTTCAGGCTCTGAAGGATACTCAGAAGGGATAGGTTGCTCAGGATGGGGACTGTCATTCTCAGGCTGAGGCCCTTGATGGTCAGGCTGGGGACTGTCAAGCGGAGGCTGGGGACTGTCACGCTGAGGCTGGGGACTGTCATGCCTAATGCATTCTTCGGGATCAGGTGGAATCACATCTAGAGGCTCTAGGCAAGCAAACTCATCAAGTTCTGCAATTTTACTGTCAAATATGCCTACAACAACTTCGCAATGCATCTGCTCCTTATACATCTCAAACACATAGCGCATCTGAAGGTCATTCGTTAGTCTGACGTCTTCACACAACCTTTGGTCAAAGAACCACACACAGGGACTCTGGCTGGAGGACCATTTCAACTCATTGCTCAAGCTCTGCATCAGCAAATCAAACGAGAACGACCCTACTTCCACATCCCACTTAATCACCCTACCCTTAATGTACGATTTCCTACCATTACTGTCTGTTCTCAAGAAACCTTCAACTTTAATCTCCAACGAGAAAAATCGAACCCTACCAGTAAACAAGCATCGATGATAATGCCACACTCAATCAAGGTGGCAGATCAAGGTTAGGGTTTCCAAGGTTGCAGATCCATACCTTTCGTCGCCGTGCTCCATCTCCGCGGCATCCGCCCTCTCGGCCCTTCCCTCGCCGTGCTCCATCTCCGCGGGATCCGCCATTGCGGTCAACGCAACAGCATCTCCAGGCCCCGGGGGCGGACCACACCTGGGAGGCGGCGGGGATGGGTTAGGGTTGCGCTGCCGCCGCCGCCGACGCCGTCTGGAGGGGGAAGGAAGACAGAGTGAGAGTGAGAGGGGGTTAGGGTTTGGGTTGACGCGGGCGGAGGGGCACCGACCTGGGAGGCACCTCCGGTCGCCTAGGGTTAGGGTTGCCCGCCGCCGCCGCCGCCGTCTGGAGGAGGAAGAAAGACAGAGTGAGAGTGAGAGTGAGAGTGAGAGTGAGAGTGAGGGGTGGGCCACGCCGGCCGCGGCGTCTCTTGACGCGGGCGGAGGGGCACCGGCGTCCATACGCAAAGGCGTATCGTCGACGGACGCCTGCAGGTGGGCCCTGTCCCGCGGCATACGTAGAAAATGGCGTGGCTCGGAGAAAGTTCGAATTATAATGGCAAGGTTCAAAATACACGAATTGTAATGGCATATCTCAGAACTTCGAGAATTGTAATGGCGCCGAACAAAAAAACCCTTAGATTATAGAGCATTTCAATCTTGTATGGCTGTGCTGATTGCTCCCATCACAATTCCAGTTTCTGGCAGTCAACATCTTGAGTAGCTATGGTGAGCAGTGTAGGCTTCAACATCTTGAGGACGCTGAGGCTATCCTGTAGTTTGGCAGTCTAAAGGTTAGCGTTTTTTGCTATTCTGTGCACTGACAATTGACTTCATAATGCTACCTGATACTGTTTTTTATCTTGACTTGGGCAGTTTTGCATACATACTGTAAGTCTGTACTTAAACTACTACTGCTTCTGCCATACTTCACGGCTGGGCTAGAGCTTGCGGCATGGCGCATTGCAGACTTGCAGTGTTCCATCTAGGCTCTGAAATAGCCAGCTGCTCTGAGATCGAACTGGCTCATACCTGCATTTCAAACTGACAGTCAAAGAGAATGTGCACCCTTTTTGATTCACCAATTAACCAATTAATTCGAATGGCTCAGAGCATTTGTTAGCATCTCCTAACTATATCATTCATCCGTTATAGTATTCCAATCTTGTATGGCTACGCTCAGTGCTCCCTTGACAAACCTTCTTCCATGAATTTCAATTTTTCATGTTGGCTTGCTCGACCTTTGCGAGTTAGCTATGGTAAGCAGTATGGGCTTAACATCTTGAGGACGCTAAAGCTATCGTGTAGTTTGGCTGACTAAGGTTATTGGGTTTTGCTATTTTGTGCACTGACTACTGACTTCATGACGCTACCTGATATATTTTTATCTTGATTTGGGCAGTTTTGTCGGAGGACATGGCGAAGGATGGTTATGAGGAAGTTGTAAACATAGACATTTCATCTGTGGTCATCGAGCAGATGAGAGTGAAACACAAGGAGATTCCACAGCTAACATGTAGTGTTCACTCATAGTTCATCTTCCTAACTTAAGGCCTCTACGTGTAGTCTATTTACTTAGTTTTCTTATGCTTTAAGATATGCAGATGGATGTTAGGGACATGAGTTTCTTTGGTGATGAATCTTTTGATTGTGTCCTTGATAAAGGTAAACTATAAGCATCACGTTTACTCCACAGCACATGAAGCTGAAGGTTGTTTCGTAGTTTAGTGATCTTGTAATTTTTTTATGAACCTCGTACAAATCGATCCATTTTTTTTTTGCTACTTGATTTATGGGTTAGTCTGTTGAACTTCTCTTTAGGAACCCTGGATGCTATGATGGTAAGCACTGTCTACCAAGTGAACTTCTTACCAGCTTTCTGATTAGGTATGTGTTGAGATCGGTATTGCTGTAATGTTCCAGTGTGCTGATGATGCTCCTGATGGTGCTTCCAAAATGCTAGCAGAAGTGTCAAGGTTTAAGACAAAAGTGTTCTTCATTCTTTGCACATCAATCAACCCTGGCTGATGCTTTAGCTGTTCTGAATTTATCTGTGCTGTTTACTCGTGCAGGCTTCTTAGACCTCATGGGATCTACTTATTGGTACATCCTCTGAGTTCAAAGTTTACTCTATTCCTGTATTCTAATGATGATTGTATGAAGAGAGATTGTCTTCTACTCTTCTGGCAGATAACATATGGTGCTCCTAAGGAACGAGTCCCAGTTCTGAAGCAGGTTGGATGCAGCGGGAGTATTTCACTTTACATTATGCGTAAGTTTGAAACACTCCCTTCCGCCGCCACCAGAGCACTCTACCCAAGTTTCATGTTCTTCCTAGCTGTCTTTATGGGATCCTTATTTCTGAGGATTTGCTTCACTAGATGAAACATAGCTTAAGTGAATATTATTTTCTTTCATTCTTCTTTCCTAAACTCGACATTTGAAATTTCAGAAGATACCTCCGAATACTGATACTCTCGATTGTAATAGGCAATATTGAATGGAAAAAAAAAACAGCAAAGGCAAATGGACACCCTACTTTTATATTTATACACACCTGACGTCAGATCTATCCTTTTGTTCACAGCCACACCTGGATACCAATTGAAAATGAGCAAAGGCGCTCAACTGCCTACCATGGAGGAAGTAGCACTCACGGAGGATGGTCAAGTGCCACCTGACTATGTCCTCAAAGATCCAGAGTCACATTTCATTTACGTTTGTCACAAGTTGGCAGCGAAAGGGGCTAATTACGGAGATACTGATCCCATGGAAACAAGAAATGCAAATTGATTTCTTACAGCCTTTGATCTTTTCTCTTATTTGCTGCTGGTAGAGTGTTCATTGTTGTACTGGCATAGCCTGTCCTCGTGATTTGCATGTTGTGTTACCATTTGTATAAAGAATACGTTACACCCCTTCCACGTGCATGAGAGCTACCAATCCATACTTAGTGTTTGGTCCCAAAATTTGGAATATTTCAGATACATCTCACATTTGCTTCTATCGGCTATTGGGGGAATTAATAAGCTGAACTGTTTGTTACTTTCACATCTTTGTGCCCTTACAAGATTTGGCTCAGGGTGCGTATGATGAGCTCGGTGTTTGAGCTTGTGCCTGGCTACTTGAGTTCCATGTTCCATATATCCAGTGTCCACAGCATGATCTGGCTACTGCAAGGCAAGATGTGCAAACTCGCATGGGTGAAACTTGCATTTACATGTCAGGAGCAGTCTGATTGCATTATCAGCAGGCAATTTTCCTAACTTTCCACGGTTTGTGCTTGTGCGCCTTGCGGGTTTCTACAAGGTAGCAATTTCGATTGGGAAAATAACCTGTCATCAGTTGGTGGTAGCAAATTTGAATTGAAAAGCAAATTTGAATTTGACGACAGTGAGCATCAGTGTTTTGGTGCCGCTGATCAACAGTGCTCCTGCTAACCGAGCATCAACATCAGCAATTCACCATGTCCAGCTTGCATAGCACCCTCAATCGGTTAACAGAGACTTGAATTCCAGATAGAAAAAAAAATGTGTTAAAGAGTAGTTTCTCTTCCACAGTCAGCGTGCATAGGATCCAGTGTTATGTCCTCTTGTACATCGGACTTTCTTTTTAAAGCAACTAGCCAACAACAATACAGTACACACAAATGTTTGTAAGCAACAAATGCCACTATGAGAGTGGGTAACGGGGAAACCCCATCATCTAGCTATTATTGACAGACAGACAAAACACATTAACTTTACAATGATGATGCTATTAGGCCATTCTCAATGCAAGTTTCATATGGTTTTTATTCTCGGTGCAAGGTTTTCTTGCACTGATATGAATTTTTTGATGTGTAAACTGGTATGTCAGTACATTGTCGAACGGGTACCCAATACTCGGTGGGTACCCAGCGGGTACGGGCACGGGTATAGAATTTTACCTGCGGACATATAGTCGGGTGGGTAAAACTAGATATGTCGGATATGATGTCGGGCGGGTAAATGCCTTACCCACACTTGCCCCCGTTCGGCTGGCTGGTGCTGATTCTGGCTGGTGGCTGGTGCTGATTTTCTGTGAGAGAAAAGTACTGCTGGCTGGCTGGTGGCTGGTGGCTGGTGCTGATTTTATGTGAGACTGAAGTACTGCTGGCTGGTTCTGAACCAGCCAGCCGAACAGGGCGGCCTTAGACTATTTTTGTGCACTCACCAAATCAACTTTATGCAACTTTTATTTTTATAGACTGGAATCAATTTCTCTATACCCTAGAAGGCAGAAAGTAAACAATTTGTGACACCGAAGAATCAGGCATCAATAGTGAAGAGGCAGGGAGGATAGGGCCCCGATTGGACTGAAGAAGAAAATCGTTTTAGTAATTCATCCAGTATTTTTGTCAACGTGTTTGGCGGATCAACTGAGTTCAACCAAGAGTCACATTCTTTTTTTCACCAAAAGTAGGGCATGTCACTCTCCTTTCCTATTTGTTGTTGTCACTTGATTCTTCCATGTAAAGATAATGTTTCTTTTACTATTTTGAGGGGTGTGGAAAGGCTTATTTCGATTCAGGATAGGAAGTTATGCTACAACTTTGACAACTAGATTTGGTAAAGGCATCAAATTTTCTTGAGGTTTGAAACCTTGAAAGCTTATTGCAGTAGATCAAAACTAATTTGCTTGTTGTTGCGGAAACGACTCAATGAAAACTCAGGCGAATTGCCTTGTAATTTTTTGGGTAAGCCTTATACAGTTATACTAGTTGATAGTTGGCTAGAGATCTTTAAAATTAGATTACGATGAGTTTCGGAAACTCTAGGTGGGGTGGACTTGTTGCAAATGAGAATGAGGTGAGTTTTAGATAACATTCGTCCTATGTTGGTTTTAGAGTTTTGATATGCAAATAAAATCGCTGCTACAACTGTCTTTCTATGTCCAGCACAATTAGACATGAAGCTGTTTTCTGATCTTGTTTCGTGGAACACCAATCCAGCACCAATTAGAAATTTAGAAGGCAAAACAAATGGCCAATTTAGTTGTACTCTTTCCGTCCAAAAAAAATGCAATTCTAGCACAGAGACACGTTTTAGTATCTTAAATTTGATTAATTATAGATTAAAAAATATAAATATTTATAGGATGAAATAAATATCATTAGATTAGTTACAAAATGTATTTTTATAATAAATTTATTTAAAACCATAAATATAAATATAAATCGCTAAAAACTTGGTGAAATGAACCACTTACGCAACACATAGTTGCATCGTCGGCTCGTGGCAACGAAACCCTCGCAGCAGCCAGCAGGTTCCGCGTGCGCGTCGAACCGTCCCAACGGAGCGCAGCCACCTCGCGGCCCAGGAGCCCGTCGAACGGTCGAGTGAGGAGAAAAGAAAAAAAAAAGGAAATATCAGACCTAGAGTCCAGAGAGCCGGAATCAATAAAGTGAACGCAAACCAAAATCAATTCTTCCCCGGTACCGAACGCCGAGCGGCAGCGCAGCGCAGCCGAAAGCCCGGACCAGCTCGCGCCGCCCCTACCTCGCCTCGCCTCGCCCGGGCGCGCGCTCCCTTCTCCCGCGCCGTCGCCTCCGCGCGGGCCGGAACCCGCTGGGCTCCGCGCACGCCGCCACCCCACTCGGACGCGCCGCCGCCCTCCCGTGGGGAGGCGCAGGCGGTGGGGACCCCCGCTCCCATGGCGAGCGCCGGCAACAGCGGCGGCGGGAGCGACGACGACCCGGTCGGGAAGGTCTTGGTGGATCGCTACCTGAAGGGCGAGAACGTCGGCGAGGGCACGTACGGAGTCGTCTACAAGGCCGTCGACACAAAGGTTCCCTCCCTCTCTCCTAAACCCTTCCCACGCTGATCTGCGGGCGGCCGCCACTCGAGAATTAGAGCCTGGTTAGTCCGATCCATCTGGCTTGGGATCGAGCTTGGGGGTTAGTGGGTTTTGGACGGCGTAGCTCGCGAATTCGCTCCGCTCTGGATTGGTTAGGGTGGTTCTACGGCGATTCGGTCTGATGACAATACAGTTGGCGATTTGATGTAGTGTTCAGCTGTGCGTTGATTGAGCTGCCAGTGTGATGGGTTGAGCTAGGTTCTGGATTTGGTGTCTTGGTTGTAGTGAAGCTGCAGATGTTATCTCATTTGATGGGAAAGGGATAGTTGTATTGGTCCGTTTGTTAAATATCAGGGTTGATTTTCTTGGTGGACTCGTGTGTTTGTGTATTCCAGGTGTGTATCGGTGACAACAGAAGTGGGGTGTGTTCTCACTGGTCTTGAGTATCAGCACTTGTATGCTTACCGTTGTCACGGCTTATTCTTCTCTCGAGGAAATATAAGCGTCTGCTATTTTAGCAATTGCCACAGTTTAGTCTTTGTGCTGTTGTTGGTGCGCTTTCAGATTTTTTTAGTAGTTTTTCTTTTTGTTTGACCTGTTTTGTTCATGAGTTGCTGGACGCTGTTCTTTTTTCAGACTGGAAATATAGTCGCAATAAAGAGAATCCGGATAGGGGAAAAGAAGGATGGTGTCAACTTCACAGCATTGAGGGAAATTAAACTTCTCAAGGAGCTGAAAGATCCAAATATTATAGAACTGATTGATTGTTTCCCTTACAAGGACAGCTTACACCTTGTATTTGAGTTTATGGAGACTGATCTGGAAGCTGTGATTAAAGATAAATACATTGTATTATCTCCAGCTGACACAAAATCATATACCCAGATGATGCTGAAAGGTTTAGCTTTCTGCCACAAGAAATGGGTGCTGCACAGGTACCTACTATACTGGTAATTCTCTTTTTGACGAAAACAACAATTAATAAGCTGTCTTGCAGGGACATGAAACCAAATAATTTACTCATTGGTGCTGATGGGCAGCTCAAGCTTGCTGACTTTGGTCTGGCACGTATGTTTGGGAGTCCGGGAAGGAACTATACTCACCAGGTTAGTTTATATAGACTATACACATCCAGTCAATGGTTCCCTGAACTCAGAAACTGGTTGCATAGTAAGGTTCACTTAGAATACCGTTGTATCATTATAGTTTCTTATGCTGTGTATTCCTTCGATTCATCTGGACAGTTATGATAAACGGCTTAAAGTTTACCTTTACTAAAGAAAAAACATGACGCATTCCGTTATTTGTTGATCCTATGTAATTCCTTGCAAGAACAGCAGTAATCACAATCGTGTCAGGTAGATAAATTTACGTTTGTTCTTTGTTAGTTTTTTTACTGTAACCTATTTTGGAGCTTCATCCTTTCGGTAGAAATTGTCTGCTAATACAAATGACGCGATATCTTAAGCCGGCAAAGTATCCATGCAACTACTGGCTTTGTTAAGTAGTGAAAAATGTCGTATCTTGTACTGCTGTACAGAGAAAAATACATACCTGTGAGGAGACCAGAGATCTTATTTTATTTCCTGGATATCCTAGTCAACGCCCTACTGAGCTTTTAGATCGCTGTTTTCCTTGCATGACACAGTTAGAAAAAATGCTAAAAAATATTTATTTGGGAAGTATACTTCCAGCCGGCCTCCTCTGCTGATTAGGAAGGTGCCAAATAATTCATTCGCGAAGGACATCGTCTTGTTACATAATCACTGCCTCTGATTCTCATCTGAGTATTACATCTCACCTGGAAGTTCTGCTAATCGTTGTTCCTTCAGTAACATTATGTACTATGCAGTCAAGGACCAGCTCTAGTTCTCTGCGCTGAGCAGTTACCACTGTGATTTACCACAATGTGTTTCCCTTATATTCCATTTCTTTAACTAGATTTATTGTATCCTGGCTCAGGCGGGCACTTACATGTTAACTATTTTTACATGTAGGTCTTTGCACGGTGGTACCGAGCACCAGAATTATTATTTGGCGCCAAGCAGTATGGATCTGGGGTGGATGTTTGGGCTGCTGGATGCATTTTTGCTGAACTGCTCAGTCGCCGACCCTTGGCCCAGGTTAACAACAACCTTAATTCTTTTGACGGAATAAATTGTTGTTCATTCCATTCTATTCAGGACTACGGAATGTTTGTATGCTCAGAATTTAATATCCATGGTGTAGTTAATTTTTCATTGATGATGCACTAATTGCACGTGTCAACTCGATTGGTACATACAATCATTTTCTTAGCAGGACTAGACTATTGTTTTGATTGGAAAATTGGAAAACTTTCAGTTTCTAGGACTGATGCTATAATCAGCCTGCTTTAAACTGCTAAATAATTAAATTAGACAAACCACTGTAGTCGCCTCTCTGAGGAAAACTCTACAGTTGTGTGAAATGGGAATTTAATTGCACCCAGTCACAACATCCTAGCAATTTAGCAACCCGTATAGGTTCAGGCTGCGTAATAAGCCTGGCTCTTATTTTTCTTTACTCATTATCTGCATACATTATGTTTTGGGGGCACAATTTCTTCGAATATAAACCTTTATAGTAATGCTTAGTTTGACATTTTGAGCACCACGAGGACCCGTGAATGGTGGTTGTAACTGGTTCAGCTAACCAACGACTGGTATGATTTTGTGTTTGGTCCAACAAAAGGTCATCACTAGGTTATTCCTGATATCGATTTCTTCGTTTTTTTTCTTCTAAATGTTATGAATAATCATTACCATCCTTCTATTCCCAAGCAAGGTGGTGTAGTTAGAGGTGAAACCCAACGAGGTAAAAAAGAATAAAAAAGCAAAGGGAGAGAGCAGCAGTACTTTCTTGTTCCTTCCCTTGCCATCTTTTGAACCAAATATGTTATTTAAAAGTCGTACGTGAAGGACCATTGCAACACTTGTCCAGGTTCTCATTGGGGTGCTGTTTCTTCATCGTATCTGCATTTACCATGTCGTCGGGAAGGTTAATTATTGCAGCATGTAATCTGAGGTATTACGGTGCATTTGGCAAGCGATATGAAAGGCAAGGGAATTAGAGGTGCAAGTTAATTAAGAGGGAATTCACATGGGAGTTGCACTTTAGACCCAATCCATTGTTTGGCTTGTGATGAGAATAAATATGGGAAATTTAAGAGAGAAGTCTTATCCCCTGTTTCTGTTTGGTTTGGGAGTAGGTAACCTATTACTCAGGATGAACGGTTGTGATCCATTGATCTTCCACCTCAAGCACAACTCCCATCCAATTACTACCCCTCCCCATGGTAAGTCCTTGGTGGGAGTTGGCCTCCTAAGCTCCCATTTAAAGCTCTCACCTTTAAACTCCCATACCCCCCAACCAAACGAGCCATAGTCATTGCCATGTATTGCATCCGCAAGACCTCTTCTGTGGAGAATTTTGTTGGGTTCCAGCCTGTAGCCTATCCATAGAGTAGAATACGGGATCCCCCCCCCCACCCCCAAACACACACACACACACCACAAAGCGCACACAGAGAGGCACAGAAAAGAGCACTACATGAAGTGTTGTTTGTAGATAGTGAAGTTTTTTACTTGCTTACTGGTTACTATTACCATTCTGCATTTAATTCAAGATTTTGTGGACTCGATCTGCCATTTAGAAGAAATTGGCCCAGCTGGTTTCAACTCTAGCCTACCCCAAGTTGCTTGGGACTAAAAGGCTTTGCTGTTGTTATTGATATCATATTTAGGCCTTGTTTAGTTCGGAAAGTGGAAACTTGCCGAATCGTAAAAATGGGATGTCGGAAGGGGTATTCGGATACTAATAAAAAAACTAATTAAACAACTCGCCTGGAAATTGAATTTTGAAATTAATCCGTTATTAGAGATTGTTTACTGTAGCACAACGTTGTCTAATCATGGCCTAATTAGGCTCAATAGATTCATCTTGCGAATTTACCCGGGGTTATGGAATGAGTTTTGTCATTAATCCATGTTTAATACCCCTAATTAGTGTCCTAACATTTGATGTGACGGGTGAATATTGGAAATTTGCCGATCTAAACAAGGCCTTAGAATAAATGGCCAGGCATTTTATTTTATTGCCCCAAAGCACTTAGCAGTCTATTCAATTGGGCAATAAATGTGGCCACCCTCATGGGTCATCTACAACTGTGTAGATGTACCCAGTTTTGAAATTTCACTTGTACAGTTCAAAGAACTCTCAAATATATGGATATAGGTGCGTCATGCTAAAACATGTATATATAATAGAAGGTTGTAAAAAATACCTAATTGTGCATGTACAGAAAAACGATACATAAGGTTTATGTTTGTACAACAAATATTTTCTCTGTTTTCTTGTAAAATATTTTATGCGTTCTTTTTGGGATACATAAATATTTCAGCATGCTGTAAATATCCGATTTTACAGAATCTTTTGATTTCTGAAGTGTACAAGCAAAAAGTACATAAGAGTGTGTGTGTTATACAGGGTGTAGATAACCGCTGTCCAGTATTGTTATGGGTTCAGTTTTTGTCCATGTCAAGTTCTTAATGGCCAGAGAGGTGTTGATTTTAGTTTATATTAAGAAGTTCAGTTGCTCATCTAAAGTTGATATGACCTGGTGTGAAAGTTGAATATGTAGAAGTCCACTAAATATTTTTAGTTACCATTTGATTTGAATTCCTGCTCATGGATTTGGTGCTTTCTAAAATTCTCAATGCTTTGTTAATGGTTTTATGTCCTGGAATTCATTGGTGCGTCAGATGTTTTGCTGTAGGAGTCAACTCTTTGCTCCTGTGCCACTCCTGTGCCACTAGACACCAAGGGGGGTGTATGATATGAGGAATGGGGTGATGTATCATATACATCTTCTCACTCCTCACTTTTTTGTTTGGTTGATCCTCACCACCTCTTCCCCCACAAGCAAATGGTCAGCTTAACGATGAGGATAGGTTCCTCAAACCGAACAGCCCACAATTAATTTGCAAAAAGAGAGGGAGCAATAGGGAGGGTATTTTGGTGTGCATGGAAATAGTGTTGATGATTTCATATAATAAATTTTTGGTATTTATGGTCCATACCTTGTGGTCCTGCCCAAAGTTAAAACTGGCCAAATTTTAAAGCAACACAGTATTACAGTTAGTTCTTCTTACTTGTCCTGGTTTCATCCCTCCATGAGGTCTTGTTTTCTCAAAACTTGTTTCATTGACATATGGTTCTCACATTTGAAAATGAAAAAAAAAAATTATATACTCTTTGCAAGGAGAGTTGAACCTGCGAAGTCAAGTATTGGCACGATGCATGCCTCCCACCAAGCGAGTTGCACTTCCTAGTTTAGTTAGGGTCATTTTTCTCTTTATTTTTGCAACAAGAAATTTATGGAAAAAGAAATCATAGACCAGGCTTTACTGATGCCCAGCAATTAATTTTTACTAAGCTGTAGCGTTAGCACTACCAAAATCATGCTTTGGTTTCTTTTTGAACAGCTTATCTAGATGTTGAGACTGAATATTAATGGGTAGCAATTCCGTTGTGTTAGTGACAGGGTTTAGGGTTCAGGGTTAGTGACACAAGTATTTTTGCAGGGTTCAAGTGACATTGATCAACTGGGGAAGATCTTTCATGCATTGGGGACCCCAAAGGCTTCACAATGGCCTGACATGGCTTATCTTCCGGATTATGTTGAATACCAATATGTTGCTGCACCACCACTACGTACACTGTTTCCAACTGCCAGTGATGATGCTTTGGATCTTCTCTCAAGAATGCTTACCTATGACCCAAAAGCAAGAATCACAGCCCAGCAGGCTCTTGAGCACAGGTACAACAATTTGACTAATTGGCAACTTTCATTCTCTTTCTTGTATGCATGACAAACCATGTTCATGTTTCCCTAAGGTACTTTTCATCGTTACCTGCTCCAACAAAACCATCACAGCTTCCAAGACCACGGCGGAAAGGAGATTCAGGGAATAACAAGATACCTGATCTGAACCTGCAGGATGGCCCTGTGGTGCTCTCCCCACCAAGAAAGTTACGGAGAGTGACAGCGCATGAAGGGATGGAAGGTAATATGCACAGGGCAGACAGAGTCGATGAACATCCTTCTGGGACAAGGCACACTGATGGCATGTCGAGTCAGAGTTCTAGAATTCCGATGTCAGTTGATGTTGGAGCTGTGTTTGGCACACGACCTGCTCCTAGGCCAACATTGAACAGGTAAACAGCACTAGCCTTGCTGAGTAAAACTTGTATCTATGTATATATGAGCAATGCAGCTGTTCTCGATGCATATAAGATTTGTGTACTTAGCGCTCTTCATAATTGAACACGTCAATGTCCTGTTTTGCAGTGCTGACAAGTCTCATTTAAAACGCAAACTTGATATGGATCCTGAATTTGGATATGCAGAGTGAAAGAAACAAGTTATGCACCATTCTTTTCTTACCAGTGTGTTGATTTTTAAAATATTCTTTGGGAGGCAATCTCACTATTTACCACAAAAAAGGAGGATTGTGTTCAAGTCATAAAACTGCACTGAAGGATGCTGACACAATCAACTGAGCTGTTACCATCACCGGCAAAGAGGATACTGAAGAGAGATGATTCTAATTTACCCTGAGTTGTGCACAGGGCATTATAGCTAACCGATTCCGTAAGGAAGGCTCCTAAAACTGTATGCTTTATCGGATGCATGAGTGGAGTGTATGAGCTTGCTCCAGCTAGAATGTGTGGTGTTTGTACGTGTTTGCACAGATTGTGCTGAAGCATCTGGTCCTTGATTCTCTTTGGTGTCGATTTCCCTTCAATTCTTGTACGGACACTTGGCTTTGAGCATTTTTTTTTCCGTGGGACGCCTTAGGTACAGTGATTTTGTTGTAACTAAGAGCAACTTATATTTATCTGACATTCCTTCTTGTGAGGTGATAAACAATGCATGACGAAAAAAAGCAAAAATTGGGTTTGGTTTTCTGTCCTGTAATTACAATGCCCATTCTTTTTAACCGAATTGTTCCTTCTCAGTATATTTTAGGAGATTCTGTTGAGAAAGATGCATATGGTGTGGGACAGAGCTAATGGAGACAATACAAAATGAATACCCTCTCCTACGAAAAGTGCAATGCTACTATCCTAGCATTTGAAAAAAAAAATCCCACAACAAGAGTGCAGTATTGGGCTGCAAGTACTTCGTAATAAATCATGTGTTTGCTTTGTGGGTCGATGCGGGATGGACGACGGGTCGATCCGTTTTTGTTCATGTTTGGTTGTGTGACGAGGAGTGACGGGGTCATCGAATATCCGTCTTCACATGTTGGTCTGCGTCTCCTTCGAGCGGGCGCAGGCAACAAGGTGCAAGGCGAGTTGCGGGCAACGTGGCCTCTTGGCTGGAGCGGGCTCTGGCGGGCGAGTTCCCCGGCCAGCGCCGGCCCCGCCCTGGCCGCCGCGGGCAAAGCGCAGGCTCTGACAGGTGAGCTCCGTGGACAGCACGCAGCACAGGCTCCGTCGCGGCGAGCTCCGCGGCCGGCGGGGGTGGAGCGCTCCATCACGGTGAGGTCCACTGCCGACGGCTTCGGCGCGGTGGGGATGGAGAGTGACTGAGTGAGGAAAAGGAGAAGACCGTGCGGCAGGTGGCTGGCTGGATGAAGAAGATAAGAAGATGCAAAAAAATAAAAAATGAAAAAGATAGGTGGGGCCCACTGAGGGCTGTGTCTAAACAATGTTAGAATCGTCCTCCACCCTATCCTCTTCGATCCCTCGCAGAAGATGACAGGTGGGGCCCACCGAGTGTTGTGTCTAACAATATTAAAATCGTCATCCACCCTATCCTCTCAATTTCTTGCACCATAAAAAACCGAAAGAATTCCGTATTTGACACCGAAAGATAAGTCAATTTCTTATGTGACACTCAAAATTTTGATCTTCCTTATTTGACATCGGATCCAACTTTGGTAACTTTGATGCCTCTTATGACACTGCCATGGCACCTTACTTTAAACACTAAAGCATAACCCTAAACACTAACATTAAACCCTAAACACTAAACAATAACTCTAAACCTTAAACACTAAACAATAACTCTAAACTCTAAACCCTAAACCTAAAAACCTTAAATGACATAGCAAAACCATAGCAGTGTCAAATTGTCACCAAAATTTAGATACGGTGTCAAATAAGGAATATCGAAGTTTTAAATGTCATATAGAGAATAGGTTTATCTTTTGATGTCAAATAGGGAATTTATTTAAAAAACCAGGATAGACCTATCTCTCTCTATCTAAGGTTGTCTCCAACCCCTATGCATAACGCTAGCCAAACCCAAAATGCATCTTTCACCGGAAAAAACACCCTTTCAGAGTAGGCAAACAGAGTAGCTATTTTGCGTCGAAGTAGAAAGAGAACCCAAATAAACACCATCTCCCTCCAAGACTCAAATCTTTGGCACCGTCAACCATGGTGCGCCTGTAGGAGACCACGTAGGAGGCGCCAGGGTGGGACGGCCCGTGGACGATGACGGCGAGGCGAGCCCGCGATGGGGAGCGGCCGATGCGTCCATGCAAGACAGCGCGGGGGCGCGGCCGGCCCGACCGCGGCGGGCAGTAGCCGGCATGGCGAGGCGGATCCGCAGCGGGGCGAGGCCGGCTGCTCGACGAGGCGTGCCAGCGGCGAGGAGAGGCCGGTGCGGCGCTCCGGTCCATTGCAACTGCCGGTGGGTCGCATGCATGAAGGCGAGCAGCGCTTAGCGGGGTTGAGGCTCTGCTTTTATGTTCGCTGTTGGAGAAGGCAAGTTTTGGGTGTATGGCCCAAACTATGTAATGGGTGTCGTGTTTAGGTTCTCGCTGTTGGAGACAGTCAAACATAAAGTGGGATGCTCCCATCCAAGAAATAAAGATGGCATCCTATCCCACCTCATCCTCGAACCAACAATATGCTAAGAGATCAAGTCTTAAATGCAACCAATAAATATGGGCATATGAGTCTTTCACCCCACCACTAACTTGTATGAGAAAATACAGAATTGCACTTTTCAACATAAGACTAAGAGAATATTGTTTTTTTTCAAATACAACTCTATATGTGGCTTTAGGAGCTTTGGATGGTAGCCACACTTTGCCAAGCCACATCTATGGGCTGCCACAAAAAATCCGGTTGGTGTTCGGTTGGAAGCTGTCTAGATACGGAAGACAACCGATACAACATATTTCAATGGCGAGTTGTGGCATGAAATGTGGGCTGTGGCGAGCCACATCGTGGCGTGGCAGCCTTT
Organism: Alloteropsis semialata; assembly: GCA_004135705.1. Lineage (NCBI taxonomy): Eukaryota > Viridiplantae > Streptophyta > Magnoliopsida > Poales > Poaceae > Alloteropsis > Alloteropsis semialata. Next base: position 55,023,405 of record CM014272.1, read on the forward strand.
AGTTGTAATACAAGCAGGCTGTGTTTGGTTTGGGGACCTAAAGGGATGGTACGGTCCTGTCTCAATTTTTGGGACAGAATGAAGTTTTTGGGACAGAATGATCATGTCTCATGTTTGGTTGGAGGGATAGATTCATCCTAGATTTTTGTTTGGTTGGAGGGATTCATTTTAAGGGATGGATATTCTTTTTAACACCGTTAGCTGCAACAATCGGTAGGCCCCATCTGTCATTCTCTGTTACCTTTTTTTTATTTTCTTTTTATTTTTTTTACCCAACCTTATCTTCTTAGGGAGGCACCGCCCCCAATTTAGGCTGAACCCTGTAGCTTGTCAGGCGAGGTCTTGCCCGCGGCTGGAGCTTGCCGCCAGCCTGCCCTCGAGACCGCTAGAGCTTGCCGCCGGTATGCCCGCCCGTCCATGGCCTTCGAGCTCACCGCTGGCCTGCCCTGCCCGTCCATGGCCTTCGAGCTTGTCGGTGGCCTCGCCCTGCCCCACGCCGCCGCTCTGGCCTCGCCCTCGAGCTCGGTCTGGCCCTTCTGCCCTGAGGCCGTCCCTCCAGACCTCCGCAGGGGCTGCCACCCGCCCCGCCTCGCCGAGTCGCGGGGTGACCTGGACCTGGTCGCCGTCAAGGGCCCCGCGAGCGCTAGGCAGGCCACCACCGTGCGCTGCTCGAGCTCTAGACGGTGTTCGCTCTGTTGCCTCTATGCGGAAAAGAGAGAAAGAGGGAGAGAGAGGGGAGCACGTGCGGGAGAGACGAGAGAGAGAGGAGACGGAGAGCAAGCACATAAACAAGGGATGAGTTGGTCCGGTCAATTTGGAGGGATGAGTTCGTCCCCTGTTTTGGAGGTATATTCAAAGATGTTGTCCCATCTCAGCTGTCTCTCAACCAAATGCATGGAGGGATGGATTCGTCTGACCTCGTCCCGTCCTCTTCCTCCAACAAAACACACTCTTAGTGCCTAAAGTTTTGGCAATAGTAGTGGCAGCCACGGAGCAACACCTAAAATCATGTATAGTGCCTTCATCTAATATATTTTCTTTTTTTGTCATAATTGACAAACGGAGAAAGTAATACTCCCTCCGTTTCAAATTGTAACACATTCCAACATTTTTAGAAAGTCAAAACATCTTAAGTTTGACCAAAATTTTACAGTAAATTACTAACATTTGTTATATCAAATAAGTATCATTAGATTCTTCATTAAATGTATTTTTATAGTTATATCTATTTGATGCTATAAATCTTTGTAATCCTCTCTAATTTTTTGGTCAAACGTAAAATGGTTTGACTCTCCAAAAATATTGGAATAACTTACATTTTGGACTAATATGTAGTATAGATAAGTGTTTGTGAATTTTTGGAAGTAATCTACTGTAGGCGCGTTTGGATCCATCAGCTAAAGTTTTGCTGCCAGAGATCCAAACGGAGCTAGTTAAAATCTAGCTAAACTTTAGCCAGGGGTTAAAAAGTGCAGTATTCCTTTATCTTGTTGAACCCAACTAAAATAAACTAAAACATGTTTAAAGACGAGATCGCCCCTCTTAAAATTAATGTAGCCACTATCTTTATTTTTCTATTATTTCTATGAGGGTAGCATGGTCCATTATTTTCAATTAGCTGGAGGATCCAAACACCTTAGCTAGCTAAATTTTAGTTGGGTGGATCCAAACAGACCCTATAATTGATATATGTGAAAATTTAAGTGGAAAGTTAAATTGGAGTGACTCGAGTTAATTTCATGCGTGAATTGATATATGTGGAAAGTTAAAATTGAGTGACTCGAGTTAATTTTGTGCGTGATTCGAGCATACGCGATGACAGAGGACTAGATCTTCTTTTTTATAGAACAATTCGTTATTAAATCTAAATTGAAATATTATATATTCGTTATCTAAACACCACTTACATGAAATAAGAAATACCACCAAATTTGTAAGATGATCAAATAACAAACATACTACGGATGAAAAATCATAAATTGACACTGTAAAATAATGTTGGAGTCGGAAAATAAATTACTTTTAGATATATTGTTGTCAAAAATTAAATACTGATTAAAACAAACTTAAATATAGCTACATTATAGTAAGGGGGAAATATTATATAAATCCGAGTTTGTTGCTAGAAGATTCAAATGTGTCTAATCAAATCCGAGGGCATTTGCCATACTAGATTTTTTTTACTGGATCTCACGGGTTATTGAATGTTCTAGGAAGGAAAAACCAACAAAAGAAATCTGTTAGTTTAAGGGAAACGCGCAAGCTTAAGCTCGATTTTTGAGCCTAGGACTAATAGTAGGCTAGGAGGTGGCAAAAGGGGTCAGTAGATTTCGAGGCCTATCGAATGGAAAACAGGCACTAAACAACAAGTGATCTCTGGAAAAGATACTTTTGCTTACTTTAAAGGAGATGTGTGCAGTGACTTTATGATGATAGATGGGCTCGGTTTGAGTAGCACAGTATGCGGCACGTGAACTTGAATGATTCTTTCCACATGGCTATATGTCTCCCTAGTCACAAGGCAAACATATATCGATATTTATGTATTGATAATGTACTTTTGTAGACTTTAAAGGTGATCTTTTATATGTCTCATAAATTTTCAAATAATATGTGAAAACAAATTATATATATTACGTTTTGGTATATAAACACGGTGGTTTATTATTGTAGGAACCTGACAACAAGCATATACATATGTTGTTATAATCTATGATTTACTAGTACCTAACTCTTTTTTTAAAAAAAAGTTATTCCGATTATACTATAAAATGCACAATTGCGCTAATGCATCTATTTTTCTATAAAAGAATAAGGAATCCATTTTTGAAGAGACTACTTATTTCCAATTGAAATTGAAAGGCTTTAAAATATCCTTTAAAATTTTTACGGATGCTACGTATTTGGCTTATTATTAGTAGATGGCATAGTCATTTTATGTTAATGGTACCCTCGTAATATGTACTTTTAAGTTCCTTGTAACATTTTGATGAGAATATTTGGGTATGGCTTTTTACCATGGTTACATTTGTTCACAGAAAATATTTTAAATATGCATCAGAGTGGCGGGCTGGCAAGTGAAGTGAAATACAGTAGGATAGCAGCCAAAATATTTGTTGTACAAGCAATGGATAAAACAAAGGTAGATTAAGATAACACGTATGAGTTAAACTATAACACATAGAAACCCATACCATGGACAGATGGCCCTATAATCCTGCCTCTAGATTTTGTCGGTTTTCAACAATTTTCTTTTATAAACCTATTTGGCTGGGAGCTTCAGCCTACATGTAAATGTAATTTGAACAAATTTACATACGGCACAACCTTTATTAATTTCGTATATCAACCCAATACACATTTACAGTGAGCATGTACACACAAATTAACATGAAACCGCTGCTTCAACACCATTGATTGAGCATAATGCACACAAGGTAAAAACTTGCCCCTTATCTCTTACAGAATATTCCGCCGCAAATTTCTCCCGCTAATAATCACGCAGCCAGAATAAGCAGGGCCACTACTAACGGCTATTCATGCTCCCATTGACCCTTTCCATAAACTGCCGAGAATCGAATAAAGCGCGAGTGCATGGATATGGAATTCAGAATCCAACCCCCCCTGCACGGGCTCGCTTCGGCGGAAAGGACGACCGGGACGGGGGAGCATCCCGCTTTGCCAAACGCAACGACGACCACGATCCATCCCGGATTCCCCTGGCCAGAATCCAGCCACAGTGAAGGCCAGGGAAAAGCGCGGCCGCACCGGATCCTGCCGCGCCTCGGGGCTCGCCCCCCGCCCCCGGCCCCGGCCGCCGTTTCCCGGGCTTTTCTCTCTCCTTGTCGTCCGCCCACAGGGCGGAGCGCCACCCCCCAAAGCCCAAACCCCTCCCGGGCCCACCCGTCATAGTCCCTCCCGGGGGCCATAAACCTCTCCCTCCCACGGTACTGTCAACTACCCCCCACTTCAATTCCCCGCACCCAGTCCCACTGCCTCTGCGCCGCGCCGTTGCGGCTGCAGCAGAATCCGCCGCCCCCGGCGCCATGGATCGCGCCGCGAGGCGCGTCCGCGGCCGCCGCGGCGAGGCGGAGGCGGCGCCGTCCTCCTCCTCCCGCGCGAGCCGCCGCGATAAGGCGCCGGCCCTCGTCATCGACCTCGGCGACGATGACGACGACGACGACGACGGCCGCGGTGGCGCCGCCGGGGAGGCGGCGGGTGGCGCTGCGAGCAGGCGCGGAGGTTCGGCGGTGCCTCCGCCGCCGCCGCCGCAGATGATGGTGCCGGCAGGGGCGGTGGCGATGCGGACGCGATCGCGGAGGCTGGCGATGCAGGCGGCGGTGGCGGCGCCGGAGGAGCCCAGGGCGAAGAGGAGGAGGAAGGGACCGAGCTCGGACGTCGCGGAGGCGTCCGGTGGCCGGGGCAGCAAGGCCGCCGGGGCCGCGAGGTCGACGCCGAGAGATAAGCCGCGCGGGCGCGGGAGCGGGAGCGAGCGCGCGCGGCGAGCCTCGGAGCCAGCGAGCACGAGCTGCGCGCGGAAGCGCAGGGGCAAGGAGGTGGAGGCGCCAGCTCGTGGAGAACGGGTGAAGGTGTCACGTGGCAATGAAAGCGATGACGACGGCGGGCGAGGCAATGACGCTTCTGACGACGTGAGTAGGAAGCCTCGCACTCGAAGCGCCAATGCCAATCAGGGCAACAGGGATCGTCGCAGAGCCACAGGTGCGGACCAGATTCAGGACCATCGCGTAGCCCGGGAGGTTCCTGCTTGCGATTTGAAACATCTCGCGGACGAGGTGGTCTCGGGTGATGCAGAGGAGGTCTCGGGTGATGCAGGGGAAGTAGAAGGTGGTGGTGGTGATGGTGATGGAACTAAGCGAGATGGTGGCTTTAATGTCGGCGAGGACACGAGGAATTCTGGGAACGCAGAGCTGGCACCGGTTGCGAATGCAGTGGCTCAGGAGACGGCACCCTTTGAAGATGACTATGATGATGAGATGTTGGAGGAGCAGCTTGTTCGAGATGTAATCCGTGCTTACAGCAATGGTGCAGACTTAGATGAAGATGGAGTGGATTGGGAGGCAGAGGATGAGATGGAGTTCGCTGATGAAGGCGATTATATTGATGATGCTGATGAAGGCGATTATATTGATGATGCTGATGAAGGCGGCATGACAGAACCAATGCAAGACCATGATAAGATCGAAATGCAAGACTTGATGAACCATAATGTTGTTTTGGGTGAAGGAAGGTGTCAAGAAGAGGAGGCAGAGGAGGGGGAGGAGGAGGAGGGAGAAGCATACATCAAGGATGAGGTGGAACCAAAGGGCGAAGCAGCTCCAGTTTCTAATCAACAAGGCTTGCATGTAGAGATTGTGGACTCTGATGAGGAAATCAAGGTGCTCGAAGATGTGAGTAGTGCCCCCTCCAGGAAAGCATCAGTGCAAACCAAGTTACCAATAATTCCATCTTGTGTTGCATGGAGAACTCGATCTTCATGGGGGATAAATCAAGATAGGCTATCATACGACACATATTTTGAGGCATTGTCTGATGAGCCAAAAGAGGATGATGATGATACAGAAGTTGAACTTGATGAAGAAGACAACAATGATGATGACAGCAGTGAAACTTCTGATAAAGATGAAGAAGAGGAGGAGGAACAGGAAGAGCAGGAAGAGGCTGAAAGGAGAAAACTCAAGAACAGAATTTACGCATCCGATGATGACATGATCGATAGTACTGCTCCTACCTCAAGATATGTGGATAGTACTGCTCCTACCTCAAGATATGTGCATAGTACTGTTCATGTCTCAAGATATGAGGATAGTACTGTTCCTACCTCAAGATATGATATTGAGTGGGAGGAGGACAAAGATGTAAATGTTGATATTTGTCAGCCAATCTCCTTTAAGAAAGATAGAAGCTGGAACCCTGTGGCTGTGGGCAATGACACATTTACTGAGGAACAAAAGCAATCACGATTTACTTGGGAGCTGGAGAGGAGAAAAAAACTTAAGCTTGAGATAATGAAGACACATTCTTTGTATGGGAAGGAATTGGACTCAGATTCAAGCTCATCGGGTTCTGACAAGACCAAAAGGTATGGATTCAAAAGGGATGGTGATCATAAATTTGGGAGGAAAAAGAAGCATCCATCATCCAAATCAGGCAAGAAATCTAGCCATGCGACCATGCTGAAGAGACAGTCTCTTCTGAAGCTTTTGATAGATAAAATGAGTGGTGATAAAAATGTAGAATCTTTTCCATTTGATCAGAATCCTCAGCTCCAGTTTATTTTCAAGGAAATGCATCCGTTGGTATTTTCATTTGGAGATGAAGATCCAGTACCAGCTGACAAACCAGCACAAGATGATGTGTTGTGGGCTGATTTTGACTTTGCTTTAGAGTCAGAGAATATTGGCACTTACTATGATGATGAGGTACATTTTCATTTTTGCAGATCTGTGGTACTGGTTTTCATTTACTTTAAACCGGTTTAGACACCTGTAAAAAAATAAATATATGGTGGCTGATTTATTTGAAGACCAACTCTATGACTAGAGCTATGATAAAATTAATGATGTCCAACTTGATGCACAATATACCATGAAGAGAGCTCTTTTTCAGTAACTTCTAGCTTGTCATGCATCCACTCTAGTTACTTTTAGCCCTACAAGAAGAAGAAAAGAACATAGCTTCCTATAAGAAACTGCAGGATGCACAAGCTATTTTAATAAATCATAAACTATATCTGTGTTTTTTTCTTGCATGTGAACTATCTACATCTATAATGAACATATCAACAAGAGAAGAAATAAATCATTTAAGCCCTGTGTGATAAATTCAACACTTCTCTGAAAAGCCTTTGCACATGACATTCAACCTATAAACATATCTCTAAATGTATATATGTATCGTGTTCATTGAGCACTTTACACTTTAGTATCCACAAATAAAGCACAAGGATTAGCAAAACCTTATGTTGTCACACTAATGACGCTGAAAATGCACATAAAAGAGCCCACGAATTAAAAGGAGTTCTCTCTGCCTTGTCTTCTTCAGTTAGCAATCTAGTGCACTTGAAAGGTATTCTACAGTAAGTCAGTAACTCAGAACTGTAACTTGAGGGTAATTCAGCCAGCCTTAATTGTAAAGAAAATTTAATGTATTTTTTTTTGTGAATGGCACTATGGTTAATGCTCCCAGACAAAAAGGAAGCAGAGATGTTTGTTCTTTTTTAAAAGTTCCATTGTCAGTGCTGTTTCCTTTCCTAAATTCCCTATTCATCAAATGTTAATGACTCTTTTTGGGAATGCAATTTACTAACTTGGCATTATTAAATTGACTCAAACATATATAGCATTTCTGCATACCTGATGCCACTGGTAGATTTTTACTCTTTATTCAGCATAAACATTTTTCATCGTTTAAAAACTAAGCATCTCACATTTTTGTGTAAAGTGGGAAAGCACTTCAATTTCATACATCTAGTATGTGCTGCTTGATTTTAAATTCTATTTTCTTGTAGTCATGCAAGAGTTTCAACCATGCCAGGCACTTTGATTTGCACCTTATATCCAGTTGAAGTGACCATACTGAACTCATTAGCTTATGCTGTGTTGCAGGGTCAAGAAGAGGGCAATCAGCTAGGTTTTGCTCGTGCCCCATTAACACCTTGTTCTCGAGGGAAGCATGAATTTATTATTGATGATCAAATAGGAATCAGATGCAAATACTGTTCCTTAGTAAATCTGGAAATCAAATTCATGTTCCCATCATTGGTAAGTATTTTGTGACCATAATGCATTTAGCTTGCTTTCCATAATACAAGCTTGTAAGTCGGGTCATTTAACTAATGTTTTCTTTCAGGTCTCTGGTTTTGGCGAGAAATCTGCATGGCCAAATGCCAAAGGTGTGAAGAATGCATTGATGTTTCATGATCTTTATGAAGAAGCAGACACTGGCACTGAGCACTGTCAAAATTTTCATCTGTATGGGACGGTGTGGGATCTCATTCCAGGGGTCATTAGTACTATGTACGAGCATCAGCGTGAAGCTTTTGAATTTATGTGGACAAATCTAGTTGGTGATATTAGGCTTGATGAGCTAAAGCATGGAGCAAAGCCCGATGTTGTTGGAGGATGTGTGATCTGCCATGCTCCAGGGACAGGGAAGACACGATTAGCAATTGTATTTATCCAGACATATATGAAAGTGTTTCCAGACTGCCGCCCAGTGATTATTGCACCTCGTGGGATGCTCTTTGCTTGGGATGAGGAATTTAAGAAATGGAATGTCGATGTTCCTTTTCATATAATGAATACAACTGATTACACTGGCAAAGAGGACCGAGACATATGCAAGTTAATAAAGAAAGAACATAGGACAGAAAAGTTGACAAGACTTGTGAAACTGCTTTCATGGAACAAAGGCCATGGTATTCTTGGAATAAGTTATGGCCTTTATACAAAACTAACATCTGAAAAGCCTGGTTGCACAGAAGAAAACAAAGTAAGGAGCATTCTTCTTGATAACCCTGGCTTGCTTGTTCTTGATGAAGGACACACACCTAGGAATGAGCGTAGTGTCATGTGGAAGACACTAGGAAAAGTTAAAACAGAGAAACGCATAATTCTATCTGGAACTCCTTTTCAGAACAATTTTCTTGAGCTCTACAACATTCTTTGTTTGGTAAGGCCTAGGTTTGGTGAAATGTTTCTGACTAAAGCAAGAGTGGGTCGAAGGCACTATGTCTCAAAGAAGCAAAAAGATAAGTTTTCTGATAAATATGAAAAAGGAGTTTGGGCTTCACTAACTAGCAATGTAACTGATGATAATGCAGAGAAAGTAAGATCAATACTGAAACCATTTGTTCACATCCATAATGGCAATATTCTTAGAACTCTTCCTGGGCTCAGAGAGAGTGTGATCATTCTGAAACCACTTCCCCTTCAGAAGAGTATTATTCGAAAGGTGGAAAACATTGGTTCTGGCAACAACTTTGAACATGAATATGTCATTTCTTTAGCTTCTACACACCCTTCCCTTGTAACAGCCATTAACATGTCTGAGGAGGAAGCTTCACTTATTGATAAACCTATGCTTGAAAAATTGAGGTCAAATCCCTATGAAGGGGTAAAAACAAGATTTGTAATTGAAGTTGTTCGTTTGTGTGAAGCACTAAGAGAGAAGGTATTGATTTTTAGCCAATTTATTCAGCCGCTAGAACTGATAAAAGAGCATCTTCGCAAGTTCTTCAAATGGAGAGAAGGGAAGGAAATTCTTCAAATGGATGGAAAGATCCTTCCGAGATATCGCCAGGCTTCAATTGAAGCCTTTAATAATCCAAATAATGAATCCAGGGTGTTACTTGCATCTACAAGAGCTTGCTGTGAAGGGATTAGCTTGACAGGAGCTTCAAGAGTTGTGCTTCTAGATGTTGTTTGGAACCCAGCTGTTGGAAGGCAAGCCATCAGCAGAGCGTTTAGGATAGGTCAGAAGAAATTTGTATATACATACAATTTGATAACTTATGGAACAGGTGAAGGTGACAAATATGACAGGCAAGCGGAAAAGGATCACTTGTCCAAGTTAGTCTTCTCTACAGAAGACGAGTTCAATAATGTTAGGAACATGCTATCTAAAGCGGAAATGGAGCACTGTTCTAAGTTGATTTCAGAAGATAAGGTTTTGGAGGAGATGACTTCTCACAACCAACTTAAAGGAATGTTTTTGAAGATCCATTATCCACCAACCGAATCAAACATTGTTTATACTTACAATCAGATTGCTCCTGCGTAAAGCTGATGGCGGTTGTGGCATAAGATTGATTTATTCTAAGGTATGTTCAAAAACTTATGTATTACATGTGCCCCCCTCCCCCCCAAAAAAAACCTTCTGAATTACAAGTATCAATTAGTTTCTAGCATTTTCTATTCTACCTGACTGCCCTCAAATGTTATGTATATTAATTATTTGTGTACCCAGTCGCATGAGGGATTGATGTGATGCTGTCTTGCAAATTGGTTGTTGCCCTCCCGTTTTCTAGTTTAATTGATTTTACGTTGCTTGAAGCAATAATTCAATTTCCTGTACTAAACTGGTTCAGTGTTTTAGTGGTCAGTCTGCTGTTTGAGTACTTGTTCATGTAAAATTAAGGGCTCCATCCGGCATTTTCATTTGAGCGAACTTGATGTTGTCATGGTTTAGTCCTGTTTCTGTATTGTTACAGGCTAAATAAATGCACGCATTTGCTGTGATTGATTTGCGTTTTCCAAAAAAAAAATTCTGCAGCCTAGGCATAAACTGAAGAACACCAACAGGTTTCGGCGTCGTTATGTCCACTCCATGATGGATCTACAATTGTATTGGAACCTGTCATTCAGCTTTGGAGTGGACTAAAAGCAGAACTCAGTAATTCGTGGAAGAGCCCTGGGTGTGCACAAGGTTGCAGGCTTACTGATCCTCGTGTCTCTATTGAACTGATGTATAATAGTACAGCTGGATCTTTTTAGGCGGTCCAATTATATTCAAATAAAAAGACTGCCTCAATTTAAATAAACGGACTCTGCCTCTGATTGGCAATTTGGGTGGTCCAATTTTATTTTGTGCTATTATCCATGCCACTATGCAACAGCCAACTGTTCTTATATGGGTTTCATCAAAATTTATGTTCATTCTTCCTTGTGCTGCTTTAGTTTTGTTTTCAGTTTTTGCTCTGCAGATATGTTATTTATGGAGTATATGTACTGTCAGGAATCAAAGAATATTGAAAAATGGCACCATGCCCCATTTACCAACAGTCCCATGAAGGGAACTGGTCTTGACAGTTTGGGCACCACCTCACAGACTGACTCACAGTTTCTCCTTCTCTTGTTCTGGTGAAACATACACATAGTCCAATTATGTTTGATGTGATGGAAAAGTGTTTTGTCAAAAAGTTCAAGGTTGTACAGCTGGACAATACCACATGTTCAACCTTTCAAACTTCGAGTACAAAAAATTACCATTATGAAGGACTATGATGTCCAAGACTATGAGGGTCCAAAATACTTGATTTTATTCTGCTTGGCCTCAGCATATTGTTCAATCAGGTAGTATGTTTACTGTACTCTCAGTTTCCTACTATCCGTCTTTAACATAAAATGTGTAGTAGCTTTGTGCAGAGCTGGAACTGGGCCAGTTGTATGGTAACCAGTGCTTCATCAGTCAGCTTCGGGTGACGACGATTCTACAAAGTAAGTTCACATTCCTTACATCGTTACTGTACTGGTTTAGGGTTCGAATAAAAACACCAAATGACATAGTTTCTTAGTACAAATGCATGTGGGAAGTTCTGTTGGAACAATTCAAGAGAAACAAGCTCAAGGTTAAACTAGAGCTTATTAACCACAGTTTGCTGACGACCATCACATGTAGAAGTGAAGAATACGGGTCAATCAGATCTGGAGAAATTGGCTGCAAAGCATATGCGGGGGGATTTATAGTGAGATGAGACAAATGTGAAACCTCTGCAAATTGATAAACTTGTAATTGTATGTTTTAAAACACCAGAAGAGCTTATGCTCTTCCATGCAGGGCCTTTCATGCTATGGCGCTGGCATCTGCTCATTTACTGGACTGTGATCAGGTTGGGATACTGTAAGTTCTTCTAGCTTAAATCAAAGCCCTGTTTCTTTTTATAAAGGGCAGTTTAAATTGGCAGAGTCTCCCAAAATACACTTTGACCATTTATTTCTTTTATATTATATTGTTTATAATTATAATTTATGACTATTGGAGAGTATATCTGATTACAAATCTAACAGTATCAAGTCTGTATTGTAATAACTAATAATTATTGGCTAAATTATTGGTCAAAGGTTTTAAAGTTTGCTGTGATACATGTTTTTCATTCATGGCTAGCTTTTGTGCTGATTTCTCTTTTCAACATGGCTTCTGAGAATAGTTTTTTTTGTCTAAATAAAGATGTACTCCGTATGTAGAACACTATTGCAGAAATATCGTTAAAAATGGCAAGATTGAATTCAGTTCACCATACATGTCCTTTACATTGACACCAACTCACACTTGTGGTTGGTAGCTAGTGTCTGCATTGCCTCAAAACACATTCCAATATATATCAAATAGAAAGTGGGATAAGTTACTACAGTTATTATATGTTGGAAAGGAATATAATGCTTATGTATTATGTACGGTTATTGTAGATTTATAGTCATCAACGCCACCCTTTTCACTGAAATATTGAATAATAGTACCTCCATACCTTTTTTATTTGACATTGGTCAGTTCAAAAGTGAACCAACTGACGTCAAATATTATGGGTTGTAGGGAGTACTGTTATTTTCACAGACCACTTCACTCACCCGAAGTCACATGTATATGTATATCTAAGGCATCTTGGGTCCATAGGACACCTGACTGCAAAGCGAAGAAGCTACAGTCCTTTTTGTTGACACAATGCCTGAACTCTTAATGCTGTTTAGGTTCTGAAAGGACCCCATTCTATCTGGGGGTAATCATGCTTCCTGCATGAACTCATACTTCTTTCCATAGAGGATCATGCTTCCTGCTTGAAGGCGTCATTCAGGTTTGGTTTTGGTTGCTGTGTGAAAAGAGTATGCTGTTGTTATTGGGTTGACTGAAAGAATTGGCTCTGAATTTGCTGAGGGAGTTGAAGGTGGTTGCAATTTGGTAAAGGGCTTTGTAATGTCTTCCGAGTAAAACCTGGATCCATGAAAAGGTGCAAGATTTGTGTCATTCCACTATGCAATGCGATGGTGCCTGCAAGTTACATTTGTTCTGCGGAGCTACTGAAAATGGATTGTGCATTGTGCTGTTCTGTTATTTAGTTTTTTTTTTCATGGTCGAAAAAGCGTGCTCTTGACGATAAATTCTGCCGATTCGTTGGACATAAAGGTGTCAGATTTGTCTTCTCTTTCTATTTCTTTTAAGAAAAAAAGGGGCATGCGTCTGGTTATAGATAGCATCCCCATTTTGCTAATGGAAAATTGTGGTGGCTTTAGAGATTAAACATTTCATAGTCAACGTAGAATGATTTACTGCGACTACCGGTTTCATCATTAGTGGTAAAAAATGCACTCTAGTGATGGTCTCCACACTCAAAAACTGCAGACGTTTTTTTTTTCAAAAGCTGGATACGGAACAGGCGGAAGGCCGAAGAGCGGCGGGTGGACGTTGTGTTCAGATTTTGAATGTCTCTCCAGAGCATACAGGGAAGCCTGCCCGGTTGTGGAAGCGGATCATGGTGTGGCTGCTTGCTGCTAGGGAGCCACCTTCTAGGGGGTGGGGTGCTGGAGAGTGGCGGATGAATAGGATTATGGTAGGACGAGCATGGATAGGATTAGGTCATTAGGGTGGTACGAAGACGAGTGAACTCGAGAAGGTTAAGTGGTTAACGTGAAGGAGGGCAATAGTCACAAATTCGAGAATGACAGCCGATGACTAAAAGATGCATGGTAAATGATGAGCTCGCTGGCCGAAATGGTGTCCGCAAGAAAAGAAGACTAGGAGTCTAGGAGTGCAATGTAGCATCCATTCATACAGAAGGAGCAGTTGGAAACTCGAACCCCTGACTTTGTGCTAGTGACAGAATGAATGAGATGTTTTTGCTTTTTGATTAGTAGGATATTTTTAGCTTTGCACTGATGTTAGTAATGTTTCCTACAGTCCTACATCTGCAAGATATTTTGGGTTATGAGCAGCGCCTTCGTGTTCCTGTGGTTGACAGGGTTAACAGAGATTATTAGAAAAGAGTTTTTTATTCTCGTGTCTGGCAAGTTCAATTGAGGCATACGAGGCTACGACTACGGGGATCGATTCAGTCTACATGCTCAGCTGACTGAGCTACCAAACTATGGACCAGAAAATATCTCCTCCACCAGCCATGAAATATGCCTTACAAATAGTTATGAAAGAAGAAACAAAAAACAAACTGAGTGACAATAATATGCCACCATTAATCACACCGCAAAAATATTTTAACTTTATAACCATTTAAGGAAAGGGGGGAAAACGTAGATTCCAATGTCATGATCACAAGTTCAGCAACAACTATTTCGTTTAAAAGGAAAAAAAATTGAATTCAAGTAACGAAGGGAATGATTGGTAACATCTTGCTATGGCAACCGAACCAATTGCTTCCAAGAAAGGGGAATATTAACAAGGCTACTATTTTACACATTAGGTAAAACGGACAACGTGAAAGTACACTCCAGTTCCGGGTCCGGCAACACTTCCCTCATTTCAGTAGCTATCAGAGATCCAGAGCTAAAATGAAGCAATGAACAAACTTATTGAAGAGCACTCCCTGATGCTATTAACGTAAACCCACATAGTATTCTCTTGAAAAATAGGCGAACCCACATATAAACCAAACCATTTACCTTCTATAGTTCTGCGTGCTATTCCTCAGATTTATTCCTCGGTGTAAGAGCCCCAGATGCACCATGTAATCATGAGGTGCTAGTTGTTTTGAAGCTGTTTACACAGTTATGCAGTCTTGATCCTCTTCTGAGAAACGAAAAGATAGCGGCGCAGGGCAAGCAGTGAGACCCAAGTGAACTTCGAGATCTTCTCCTTTATCATCAGCAGCAATGCAGAACTCAGAACTGTTTTCAGGATCTGAGCATGTAGACCTTTGAAGAAACCTGGAATGCCTTCCTTGCTCCAGATAGCATGCAAGGCACCTAGCATCGTTTTGGGTGTTCTTGATTTGCTTGATCTTTCAGATTCATCATCCTCATCCTCATCAGGGTCTGCAGCCTGAATCATCACCTTGCACCTGTTTTCGATGATTCATAGTAAGATAAGAAATAGTTGCCAGTTGGACAGCACTTACAAGCAAAAGCAGGTAGTAAGGCCCAGATATACTTCTGTAGTTAAGGAAACGTTTACAGACCTGATTAATGGATAAGTCAATACTGTAGCAATGCTTTTGGAGACGGCACCGAGGAGAAAAGCTGAGAAAGCAGAGAGAGCAACTCGGGAATTATCCTCTGCTGATCCTCCATTTTTACGTTGCTGCCTCTGAATAATCCTTTGCTTGAGCTGATCAAATGCAGTATACTGCAGAAGACAGACACCAACAATCATCAAACGATCACTTGATATGTTCTTACTTTTACCACTTGGACATCATTACAGTCTCCAATGCACAAATTTGACCTTTACGTTTTACAAATATGTCAATAAAATACACTAACAATAAGGTATGGAAATATTTTTCATAATAATTCTACAAATATTGTTCTTCGCATGACAAATCATCTGCGCTATGGCCAAAGTTTTTTATGTCTGTCTGCATGCATTCTTGAACCACATATATTTGAGAATGGAGATAGTTCAAAGGAAAAAATACACAAAATAAATAACTTACGAAGGTACAAGTATTTTAATTTGTCTCCTTGTATACAAGTTACAAAGTATAACTTGAAACAGACAGTGTTGCTGTAAAGGTGGTATCTGAGTAGACATAAACTTTGTCGCTTCAAATATGTAAAGGCAAAACATGTAAACTTGATACTGGAAATATGTTTGAAGGATCCACTGTTATAGAAGTAGAATATTTATGCACAGTTGTTTGATGACTGAAAGGGAACACAGAAAAAGACTAACGATTTTGCACATCATTTTCCAGATAAGATATTGACAGTAACAGATATTCAGATGTTGCTGTTATTGCTTCTTTTAGCAGCAAAGTAGGTTTGGAGTTCTTCCTTTTGTATCTCAAGAGGTTCTCCCGTGTTTCTTTATGGTAATTTAGATAGCCACATTCCTATCATCATGTTTGGATAATGTATGGTTATATTGCAGAAGCAGAGATATACAGGGCCGGTCAATAGTCCCAAGTACTTTGCCCCTGCCTGCATTTGTTTGTTATGAAGACATGTCTGGTTTCAGAGAATAAAAACTAAGCACCTTCTGTTAATATTCGTAGCATGGAGATGGGGGGCTTAATAATATCCTTTCAACACAACCTTCACTATCTATGTTTATAGATAAAAAAGGACACAATTGGACACCACACTGCATATGATCAATATCAAGTTCTACAATATCATTGTACAAGAACCTTGCCTAGTTTAATACCTGAATAGAAGGATTGCAAGTTAATATAATGGAAATGCCCAAGCCATCGAATGCTTCCATCCAAGTACCCTCTGCAAGGGTTTCCCTCAGCCCTTTAGACTTTCCAAAGGCACTTGTCTGCATCCTAGAAGCTGCTGTATCTAATGGCTAAGAGAAGAGAAGCACAAATAAGATCAGGCAGCCAAGATTGATTTTCAGCAAATATATAGCATTAGTTACCTGTGTCACAATAACTGTGCAAGCACCAGCAGCAGCTGCAACTAACAAGTTGGCTGTTGTTCCAATAGACTTTGCTCCACTCTTCTCCAAGTAAAGTCTTTTAAAGTAGCTATATCCATAGAAGTAAAAGAACGACGAAATAAAGGACTGAATGTTCTTCGTGTTGAGGCCCTGATATAGGGACAAAAGTTGCCTTTTACGAATTGCTTCCCAAAAGACATCTGAAAGGTTCCTGAAAAGTCATTTGAACTCACTTAGTTCATATAACGGAGCAACTAGAGCAGTACAAGATAGATGCAGGGCAAAGATGCAATTCAGGAGGTGCAGCAACAGAAGGCCAAGTAGCAATACATGAACCACAAATAAAAATGCTTGGTCACCTCCAGAAATCCATAATTATGAATGGGACTATGGATCTCAAAACTGAAGTCAGTCAAACTCTCAGCATCATCATTAAAAAAAAACTCGCAACATGTAGATTTGTTATTAGGGTCAAATGATGCCTGTTGTACAAAAATTTACTGTTTCCACTGTGGTTTCTCTTCCCAGACTATAGGTGATTGGCCGCGGAACAACATCAGATGCATAATTCTTTTTTGGTCACATGAGACTCTTTCCTTGCTTGTTCTTGCGAACTGATAATAATTTTCGTTAAATATTAACCTAACGCTCCTAGTGGGGACTCAACACTAAACCACCTACTATCTCGCAAGTAGCAACACAAAACCATTGTGCTGGCCAAGTGGCCATATTAAACATTCCTCGGGTTTAATGAATTTCCTGTGAACCTGACCAATTGAGTCTACCACTGGCTGTGAGGCTATAAAAACTAGGCAAATCACCTATCCCTTACCCTTTTAACAGAAATTTGATACAAAGGAGATAAGGATGGAGAATCTTGCATAAATCGAGACCTCCGTTGCAGACAGGTTGATCACAGAGGTTTAGGGGCTAACTATGATGTCCAGAATCAACGCATCTCGTCCTGACTGAATCAAAGTCAACCTCATCGCCCAGAGCACAGTTCAGGAAATCTCAACCATCGCAAGCGCGTTCAGCAAAATCAGATCCGAATGGACCAAATCCTCACGGGCCGCCTCTGAACAGAGAGCCCTGCTCTGCTTCTGAACCGCGCGATCACCACCCCCAGCTCCGGAGGAGCGGATCAGGCAGCCCGCAGCCGGTGAACGAGAGAGAGAGAGAGAGAGAGAAGCGAGGGAGGGAGCGTCGGGGGTGTACCTGTACTTGTGCGTGCCCTGGTGCGTCTGGAGCTCGGCCTGGAACTTGGTCTTGCAGGTGTCGAGCGGGTAGAGCACGGTGGTGCTGACGAGCGCGCCGATTGCGCCCGACGTGGCCTCCGCGAGGCTCTCCCAGTCCACCCCGCTGCCGCCGTCCCCCGCCATCGCTCGCTCCCCCTCTGCCCTTCCCCGGCCGGCGAGATCCCAGGGAATCTCCCCCCGCGATGCTCCGTGCCGTGCCGCCTGCTACCCCCGCGCCTCGGGTCCGAACAAGTTGCGAGCGACGTGGGCGAGGTGCGTGCGTGCCCGCGAAGCGAGCCAGCGAGCGCGGGGCAGGTGCAGGTAAAATAGGAGAGGGTGATGGGATGGAGAAGAGGGAGACGTCACGGCAGATGAGGGGGATTGCCGGATGGGGACGGACGCCAACAGCCGCCACGCCGGTGCGGTGCGGGGCGGGCGAAATGAGCTTTTGACTCTGCCCATCAGCTAGTCACAGTTGAGCTGGGCTGCTGCCTGCTGGTAGCCTGGTACAACGCGCGGCGCGATGGTTCGTGCGTGCCGCTACGTGCGCCGTCGCAAACTCGCGCACACGAGGGCGCTGACTTTGAGCTGTTTTGTTCCGGAGGCTCATGCACGTCACGCGCGCACGTTACTACGGCGCTGTACCCGGGATCCACGGGATTCCACGCAGGCGCAGGGCGAGCTGGATCGACAGCCTGGGTGGGCAACGGCCAGTGGTGCGGGTGCGGGCGGCTGGTGAAGACGGGGAGGACGGACCTGGAGGAGAGGACCAGGCGCGCGCGGCCCCGTCTTGTGGTCCGCCGTGGCGGGGTGAGTCAGTCGTCTGCAGGCTTTCCACGCGTGGGGCACGACGACTGAACGGGGCGACGACCGTCTGAAGTCTGAACCACGTGCAGGCGCAACCTAGTCACCGTCAGTCCGTCACTATACCAGTGGTGGTTGTGAAATCGGGGCGTGTTTAAATTCAGCAATTTTGCATAAAAATTTTACCTTGAAAACCATATCAGTTCATTTCTTTTCTCTGTGCACGTGGCTCATTGCATAAATTTTTCACCACTTTTCACCAATTCACCAGATTTAAACACCCGCTCGGTTTCGGTAGTGTCCCGTCTCGAGTCTCGACAGTCATTGACTCATTGTGTGGGTTCGAGTTTCGGTTAGTCGAAAGTTCTTTTTTCCAAGACGAGTAGAGTAGCAATATTTTATTCAAAAAAAAGATGAGTAGCAATGGAGACTGGCCGTAGTTCACGAGTACAGTTAGGCCAATGCACCTATTTGACCCACGCTGGCTTGGTCCATCACATCACCTACTATTCATTTTGTTGTGCGTTGTTCTTCTTGTTTTTTCGTATTTATTACTCCAATCTATCTCAATTTTGATAAATAGATTTTAAAAATTACTTTTACTTATAAAATCAAATAGGTATAGTTAGAATCAACGTGAAGTATACTTATCTGAAGTCATAACGCCGGAGAAAATAGTCTATACATAAATTAGGCCATTTAAGTCGAACAACTTATTCAAGGTTGACCGCATGCAACAAACAAGAGATATTAGGAATGTTTTAAAGGTTAGATAGAATATATTTTGTCATAGCTCAAGCGTGCTACAGTATAAACCTCATGCTAGCGCAACATGGCACTGGTTGTGGAATTTTGTTTAGTATGAATGCATGGTTTCAGTAATGCCACTGCTCGAGTTTCAAAATGTTTGAGGTCCCATTGGTTAGAAGATTCTGCCAAAACAGAGTACTCTCTTCATCCTGAAATATAATGTACTTTGGTTTGCCTTAAGCCAAATTAGTCTAAATTTGACTAACTTTATAGCAAAGAGCAATAATATTCATAATATAATATCAAATAACTATAATTAGATTAACTATATTATCATATTAACTTATTTGATATATGTTAGATGTTAATACTTTTTCCTATAAAGTTGGTCAAATTTAGTTTGATATAGTATAAACAAAAAATATCTTTTATTCTAGGACGGATAGAGTACATACGTGACATAAAAAGACTTAGTAGGAATTCATATGAACTTCTCATGTCATGTACCGTGAAATTTCTTATGATGGTTATTGGGCCACCTATTTCATCCGTGACGGTTTTTTGGCCCACCACCCCGGGTACGTGCTTACTAGTTATTACTACAATTTTGTTATACTAGTCCATCAACCTATGCTCCCACACGGACTAATATTTTTAAAAGCTATTGTATTTACAAATTATTTAGAAATTAAACTAATACCTAATATCAAAATTGTTTACATACTACTCTTTCATTTTTTAGTACTTTAACATAATACTCATATAGATGTATACTTATCTTTTTTTCATTTATGATTGATTTTTTAATTAGTAATTACTTTATAGACTTTTCATCCACATTCACACTTATCTCATTTTGTATCGCACCTTCATACATTATATTTAGCATAAAAATCAATATTTTTCATCACTTCCTCACATATACATGTATAGATGGTCTACATGGTGACACTCATCATGCATATATACCTTAACTTATTATTTTTATATTCATAATGATAAATAGGTAATTTAGAATCATATATTAGTTTACTTATTGGATTTTTCGGTAGGATGCACATGAAGATAATTAGAATAAGATTTAGGTGTTTAGCTTATGTTATCTTTAATAACAACATATGTGGGTAACCCAATTAGATACAAAATTTGAATGTCATTTTAGGTATTCTTTATAATGAAAAGCATGAGTAAATTAGATAAAGATTATGGGGTCAATATGAATTATTTTTCATAATGGTATAGCTCGAATATTTTTATAATGATAGTGGTTTGTAACTTTTTAAAAAATATAATAGACCAATTCTTGTGGTTATTTTAAAGTTTATATTATTGATGTTTCTGAATTTTATGAGAATTTCTAAGATTTGCCTTTTTTCTAGCGTATCTCGTGAGAACTAATACGGAGTCTCCAATTAAAAAATTAAGTCTACATTGCTACCAAATTATTACCTTGAGCTATCTCTCATTTGTTAAATATTCGAGCACAATACCTATATAGATATACAACTATTATTTTCATTTATATATACATTTTTTGTTTTCATCCGATTGTGATAGATTTTAGTTAATAATTACTCTATAATGTTTTCATATACAATTATAATCTTTAAATTTTTTCTTTGCATCACATGTTTGCGCTTGAATTTATTTAATAAACCCTAATTTTGAACTATAATTTTAACGTAGAAATCTACGTTCTCGTCACTTCCTCTATATCTTTATAAATGACAGCACACATCATGTGTATATACCGTAATCATTATATCATATACCAATAGTGTGTGAATTACACGATTTAGAATCTTATATCGGTGTATATTTTTAATTAAGGTGATTTGCATTCAAATGTAGTATTACCTCGTGTTATTTTTGATAATGTCATATGTGGGTAATATAGATGTAAAGTTTAGGGATTGCTTTAAGTCACTTTTTAAATATTCGTAATGGGTAATTTAGTTACAAATTTAGGAGGTTATTTTAAATATTGTTTATAATGGCATAAGTGGGTAATTTTGATGAAGATTAGGGGTTACTTTGGTTTATTTTATATAATGGCAGATGTGAGTAATTTATATATAGATTTAGGGGGTTATTTTAAGCTATTTTCATAATGGCATAGGTGGGTAATTTTTTAGAAAATATAATCGATCTAATGGCTATAATGATTTGAGTGTTCCAATTAATGGCCAGCTGTTTTGCTTTTTTTAGGATTTCTAGGATTTTTCTTTCTTTTTTCTAGAGTATCCACCTATAATCCTAGTTGGCTTCACGTGGCTCCTTTAAAAGGAGCCTCCAATTAGTAATAGTAAGATTGCTTATATTTCTTCATTTATATTCATTCACGGGTTTGATCATCCTAAGCGAAAAAATGGATTGAACGTATAGCCTTTTATGTCGACCAACTTGCTCAAGATCAATGATATGTCCTTTAGCTAAAGATTGGAGAGCGTGCTAGCATCTCTGGCAGTCGAATTACATGGGCGAATAAAAATTTGGGCGGTTGTAAGGTTAGTTAAAAATATTTGTCACAGCTATTCGAGCACTACTTTTTCCCATCAGTCTGAAACATGAAATGTGGATTGCTTACCAGTCCTAAACTTGCTGGGTCAGCATAAACATCGTGCACTCTCTCTGATTGTTGCGAGAAATTGAAATGGTCTCCCGTGGACGATCTCAACCCGTCCAATACTCCAATGCCCCATCAGACGGCCACAAAGTGTTAACAGAGAACTGCCCACCGAGCAAAAAGCCCAGAACTGTGAACTGGTCGCGCACCCGCGTCACCGCGTGGCCCGATCGCTCAAGTAATCCCCACCCGTCGCCGAGACGCGCATGCGCGTCCCAGCTCCTACGACCGCGCCCACCTTCCCCGCCGGGCGCCGGCCGAGTCAACCACTCTGCGCTCCGCTGCCGCCCCAACCTGCGCAAAGCGGAAACATCCCGACTCCCCTCCATTCCCAGTTCGGCAGTTCCCACCCGGAATCCAGCGAAACAGTCCAACCAAAATGCCGCCGCCTCCCCGCCCTCTCCTCGTCCTCGCCGCCGCTGCCTTCCTCCTCCTCCCCGTCCACCTCGCTCTCGCCGCCGCGCCGGGGTTCCGCGGCTTCTCCTACCTCCTCAACTGCGGCGCTGCGTCCCCGACCACCGATGGCCGCGGCCTCCGCTGGGAGCCCGACGGCCCCTACGTCTCCGCCGGCGCTCCCGGCGCGCCCGCGCCACCGGGGCCGGGCGGGCTCCTCGACCCCACGCTCGCCACGCTCCGCGCCTTCCCTCACCGCGGCGGCCTCAGGGGCACCAAGTTCTGCTACGAGCTCCCCGTCGACCGGAACCGCCGCTACCTGCTCCGCCCCACCTTCTTCTACGGCGCCCTCTCCGCTGCCTCCTCCCCCGCGCCGCCCGTCTTCGATCTGATCGTCGACGGCACCTTCTGGACCGCCGTCAACACCACCGACGACGCGCTGGCCGGCGCCGCGTCCTCCTACGAGGGCGTGTTCCCCGCGACCGGCAGGAACCTGAGCTTCTGCCTCGGGGCGAACCCGGACTACACCGACGCCGGCCCGTTCATCTCCGCGCTGCAGGTGATCCAGCTCGATGATTCCGTGTACAACGCCACGGATTTCAGCACCAGCGCCATGGGCCTCATAGCTCGCACCAAATTTGGCTCCACTGGCGATATCGAGAGGTGAATGGCCGTCTTGCCTTGATTCAAGTACCCCTTTGTGGCTCAGTGATGAAATGTTAGATGGAGATTCAGCGATTTGCTAGAATTGAGTAGGTTTAGTGTCTGCTGTGCCGATTGAATCCGACCACGTAGGATACTGTGCTATGTGGATCTGTAGCGGACAGGACTAGGTTAAGTTTGTAACAGACAGCACCATTTAGGCTAGTTTCTAGTGCATTTAAATACCTAATAACTCTTGGTTTTAGCATTTCTGATTAGAGTTCAAGGTACAGCATCTGTTGAAAACATTTATTGGGTACACATAGGTCGGTCAGACTGCTTTTGTTCTTTTAGAACTTCAATGACATTACTTTTGTGCTGATGTGCTCTCCACATAATCCACTTCTTCTTGAGATATCATGCACTCTGGGTTTACTATTACTAGTAGGCTATTTCCTTGAGTAGTTGGCAGATGCCACTTATTCAAGGGCACGATCATGGTGTATACTGTTGCCACCTTACTTATAGAGCATATGGGGACTTAGTATGGTCCACACATATCAAACAGATGGAAGGTGCCACATAGGATTGATTAAGAGTGCAAGACTACCATATCCATTTATTTATTCTTGAATGTGTAATAGCCATGAGATTTCTATTGATTTCTGACTCAGTTCCTTCTTTGAATTAATGTTAGGTACCCTGATGACAGTTTTGATCGGTATTGGCAACCATTTCCAAACAGCAAACATGCAGTTAGTAGCACACAAAATATTACATCAGCTGATTTCTGGAATCTTCCCCCTCCCAATGTGTTTAACACAGCTTTCGTAGCAGAACAAGATGCACCCCTTGTGTTGCAATGGCCTCCAATGCCTCTCCAGAATGATAGCTATTATGTTGCCCTCTACTTTGCTGATACATTACCTGAGAATTCAAGGACATTTAACGTATATATAAATGATTACATGTTTTTGGAAGATCTAAATGTCACATCAGCTGGTCTTTCTGTCTTTGCAACACAATGGATTCTCTCAGGCTTGACCAGAGTTATATTGAAACCTGCTTCTCCTTCTGCTCTTCCCCCACTTATCAATGCTGGTGAAGTCTTTGGACTTTTTCCTCTTGGAAGATTGACATATGCACGGGATGGTAAGCAGTTGCTACATTTATTTCCTCTAACCATTTTTCTTATAAAAGTTTCCTGGTCAATGTGATATGATGCATATTACGTACACAATTCTCTGCCATGTTATGAGTTATGGCTCTGGTAGCTCTTATGTGGCTGTCACGTTATTACAATATCAAGCACTATATAATGAAATTGCATTTCAGTAAATGTGTTGAGCAGGAATAGCCATGAATTATCACCATTGATGTGATTATCTAAGGTGTAATGCATTATGTGTTCTTAGCACCGCACAGTTGTCAAATAGTTCCTGCTATGTATCAGTGAACACATCACTTTTGGGGACTAAAAGGGAATTGAAATATCATCCCAGGCAAACAAACCTGATTCTGCATATGTTGCCATGCATAATGTAAACTAGCATATTAATTACTTATAGAATGCTTTTGCAGTACGTGCCCTGGAGAGTATAAAGAATAGCCTTCAAAATATACCTGAAGATTGGAATGGAGATCCATGTATGCCTTCGGGGTATTCTTGGACTGGAGTTACATGTGATGTAGGATCAAGAATACGTGTCACCTCTTTGTGAGTTTAACCCATTCTGCTTCCATCTGCACAATATGGTTCCTCACCGCTTTGCAGTGACATCATTATACTGATTGATAACAGGGACCTTTCTGGTATGGGCCTCTCTGGGTCTCTTTCACCTGAAATTGCGAACCTGACTGCTTTGACCAATATGTATGCTCTCTTCAAATATTTAATAATTGAATTATTGAATAAAATAGCAAAATATAACACTGTTACCATGAACAGATCTTTTGCAAACAACAGCCTGGATGGATCTATTCCAGATCTTAGCAACCTAAGCAAGCTCGAACAGCTGTAAGATCCTTAGTTATGTAATTATCAAGGTCATGGTTAAAGCTATGTGTATCTATGCATTACTTAGGAGAAGGGTTTATCTTGCAGGCACCTGCAAGAAAACAAGCTATCTGGACTAGTACCTCGGACGTTGGGGAGAATCAAGGCATTACGCGAACTGTGAGTTAATTTCATCACTCTTTGCACAGTTTGTTATAGTCATTTCAATAATTCAGTATGCATATCTTGCACGCTGAACAAATAATCAGCACCTGCATAGTGTGTTTATGAATGGCATAAAACACCCAAGATTTAATCATTCAATGCAGTGTTTTCTTTGTGCTTTGAATTGCTACACTAATATTGACAAATAAGTACGTGTTGCATGGTGGAACAACATAAGAATGTTGACGGTAAATGTAGACCTGTTACATGAATGAGTGCTATATTTGAAGTCGTCTTTATTTTTTTTGTGGGTATGCATTTCAAGTTATTATTATACATATAGTGGAATGACAAAGATATCCCTGAAAGGCCCACAATATATATGATCTTGCTTGCATGCTCTCTCTGTTTCACAATGTCTCTCCAATTTATCGGGATTTTACTTCTTACAGTTTTCTCCATTGAGAGTTTGTGAGTGGTTTGACTGAACCATTGAATTGCATTGATTTGTATTTTATAGCAATGCTCACTTTAGCTGACGTTTTTCTTCATTACTCAGATTTTTGTACAGCAATAATTTAATTGGACCAGTTCCAGATAACTTACTGAACAAGCCAGGATTGACCTACAGGTAAAGGCCCATTTCACCCAGAAACTCAGGGGGTGTTCAATTCCCCCAAAAAATTTTCATCAAAATTTTTTCCAAGGGAATCTTACATGCATGAAGTAGTAAACGTGTGTTAATGACAAAACCCATTCCATAACCCCCAGGTAACTTTTCGAGACGAATCTAATGAGCCTAATTAGGCCATGATTTGCAACAGTGATGCTACAGTAACCATCCACTAAATATCCACTAATTATGGATTGATTACCATCATTAGATTCGTCTCGCGATTTCCAGGCGAGATCTATAATTAGTTTTATTATTAGTCTACATTTAGTACTCCTAAATGGTAAGATTCTCTTGCAAAATTTTTCACCAAAATTTTTTCACCCAATTGAACACCCCCTCAAGTAGTTGGTTCAGTCCAAACTCATGGGAGTTATACTGATCATGTTTCCATTCAATTGGCAGGTTTCTGCCTGGGAACGTCTTGTTGTTCCCACGCCCACCACACTGACAGCCAGACATTTTGTGTAAACAATCATTGTATGTGTACACAACAGCGATTGAGAGCTAGCAGGGATAATCTTTGATTCTTTTAGGGTGGACATACCAAGATTTTGTAATCATTCTGTACATAAAGCAAGTTAGCACTTTGTGATCTGAACCAACCAATGCAAAGATGTCCACCAGCCCACAACAGGTCCAGATTCATACACCGGTTTGTATCATATAGTTTACACTGAATGTGTGCACTACAAAAGGTTGGGATAGAGTAGGATAGTGGCTCTTAAAAAAAAGAGAGAAGCATAGTGAGAGTGTTTACATTGTTGATTAGCTTTAGATTCTGTAAAGTGTAACTTGAACTGTGTTTACAGCAGCTTGCGTTTGCAATGATGGACGTTGTACACTGGATATTGGAACTGAAAGAATGCTTACAAGTTACAAGTACTTCATGATTGTTTCTTAGAAAATCTTCAGCAAAAGGAAATGAATTCGCTGCCCCTGATACGTCTGTAAAAGGTCACGGACTCTCAAAACTCAAACGAAGCTGTATTCACTGAGCTTTCCTTTTTCGCCTGCAAGCCACCAAGAGCGTGCATATCCTTCCACCAAATTTTCTGTGGAACGCCGGTAGCTAGTCAGCAGCCAGCCATCTCGAGGCAGCGGTGACCGGTGAGCCGGTGGCAATTGACAAGCGTACACGGCCGACACATGATTCCTATGCCCGTCGAAAAACCCCAACGCGCTGCGCAGGTATTGCCATAGTTCCTACAGGCCTACACGTGCGAAATTGAAGCAACAAGGGACCAGGGTGAACTCGCCGGTGCACACTATAAACTGTTAAACCAGGAAGTCGAGAACTTGATCAGCGGAGAAATAAACTTGCCGAATCCGCCGCTCTCCGCCACGGACACGTACACTTCGAGCTCCGCCCGTTGCTGGACCACAGCACCAACACGATCTGCTGCTCGGCCGCGGCGGCGGAGGTGCCAGCAGTCTTGTCAGAGGACATCTTCTCCGTCCCAATGGGCGTTTTCGCTTCTCGCAATCACGTTTAGATTCTAAGATAAACGAAAATTTTCTTAATTCTTGATTCTCGATTATTGTAGTTCAAATCTTTGAAATGGATTATCAGATAATCAAGAATAAACGAAAATAATCAAAATGTTTGGATGAGATTCTCACTTATTTTGACCGATAAGCTAATTATAAGCGGAAACAAACACACCCATTGTTGTTTTCTTGTTGCGTTCGATTTGTTTGCGCCCGCAGCCGGCAGCCCAAGGCCACTGGCCATTTGGCCTTGTATGTGGCAGCATACAGTCATGCGCCTCGACAGAACTGTGCGGTATCAGGTTCCGAGTTCAAGCATGGAGCAGGTCGGTTCCATTAGCGATGGGCCGGAAGGCCGAGCATCCCTGATTTAGCCCAACAGCTCGTTCCATCACCTGATTTGGGCCTGGCCGAACAGCCCAAACCCCAGGACCTAGAGCCAACGTTAAAATTCTCGACCTGCTTCTTGTTCGAGAAGCCAGAAGGAACCCATCCCCATTTCCCCCACATCCCCACCGCAACCGTAACGGCCTGCCTTTCGCCGCCTCGCCTCTGCTCTCGCATCCACCACCACCGTCCAGCACCACCGCCCACCGCCACCAAGCCCCTCCCCTCCGGGCTCCCATGGCTGCGACGCGCGATCGGTGGAAGGTTCTCCCCGACGTCGTGCTGCGCAAGGTCGTCCGCCGCGTCCCGTGCGAGGCCGACCACACGAGCGTGGCCCTCGTCTGCCGCCTCTGGAGCGTGGCGCTCGCGCAGCCTCGGGGCGAGGCCCCACTGCCCCTGCCGCCCCAGCTCCCGTGGCTGCTCGTCCCGTTACCCGGCGGCCCGGCCTTCGCCTGCCTCCACCGCAGTGGCGGCGCGAGCGGCGTCGTCACCCACCGCTTACGCGTCCCGGAGGACGCACGCGCTGCGCGCTGCTTCGGGTCGTACGACGGCCGCTGGCTCTTCTTCGCTGTCGGCACCCGCTTCGGAGACGACGGCCACTTGCTCCTGAACTTCCGCACCGGCGAGCGCCACTGCGTCCCCCGCGAGTTCCGCCCCGAGCTCTTCCGCCGCCTGCAGCCGGGCGTGAGCCGCGCCATGACCATCCTCGTCGCCACCCTCTCCTCCGCGCCGGACGCCGACGGGGACCGCTGCGTCGGCGCTGCCATCGTCCGCTGCGCTCCCTTCGACGACCGGAGCCGTCGGCATATCACGTTCTGGAGCATGGGGCATCAGGATCAGCTCGCCATGCCTCCTTCCGACCTGATGGGCATGGGCGGGGAGCCGGAGGACGTCATCTACCACAACGGAGCCTTCTGTTTCCTCACAGCAGAGGAGCACCTCTATGTCTGCCGGCCGGTTTACGGTCAGCATGGAGTTCTGCAGGGAGTAAACAAGGGGCTCCGGGTCGTCCAGCCACACCGTGACCGCGCTTACGATCTGCAGCAGCCCCATGTCCGCTACCTCGTGGAGTCCCGCGGGGAGCTGCTGATGGTGGTCAAGTCGTCGTCGTCTCCCGGTTGGGCGCAGAGGAGGTGCCGGATGTGGACGTTCATGGTCTTCCGGATGAAGCAGATTCAGATGCCGGATCCAGGCCATCTGCTCTACACCTGGGTCATGTTGCCTGCGCTGAGAGGCCGGATGCTGTTCGTCGGATTAGGATGTTCCAGATCGTACGAGGTGGCGGACTTCTCGGGGTTCCAGGACGGCATCTACTTCTTGGACGACGGCAACGCCTACAACCCGAGACCGAATGCACCGTACACCTGCAACGACAACGGGAAGTGGTCGCAGATGCCTCCCGTCATCGACCGCTGCTTCACGCCAGAAAATGGCACATCCAACTACTCCCCTCCAGTTTGGCTTCTCCCTTGAGATGGTAGGTTCTTAAACTTGGCAGAGCTGCTCAACATAGCTTGTGATACTGCTCCTTCCGTTTACATTGTGCCTTTTCATCTTGCTGCGACCGATGCCACTGTTTGTTATGAAACAATTGTTTGTTTTGTTCAGAACATGGAATGAGGTGCTTTGTTTTTTTTTTTTCAAAATGGGAAGATTGAGGTACCCACTATTGAATCATGTGCCTTGTTCGGCAGGGGTTCAATCCCAGAGAATTTAATCCATGGAGGGGTTGAGTTGAATACCTTCCTTCCTTCTAATCCCCCTATCCAAATTTATATTCGGTGGTTTTCAAATAAAAGAGCTTCAAGCACAAGACAATAATTGATGCACAATAGCACAAGTATGTTGTAGTAAAAGGCATAAACAACCACATTGCGCAATAGGTATAACACATACCCATGGTAAGTTTCTGAAGCTATGAAAGAGCCAAGCACCAGGCTAGCACTGCACAGCAGCTCTGGTTCGGTGGTTCCAAGTTCTGAAGCACAAGCGAGTTTAACAATCACTCTAGATGTTCTGGTGCTAATTTGGAAACAATAGACCTAATAAATAACAAACAAAAAGTCCTCAGCACATTAGAGCGACACTTCGATAGATAACAGGTTCCTGATGTTGGTGTTGTTTCATTCCTTGTAAGTCAGATCTTTCTCCTCAACTGAAAAGGAAATTTTGGGGGAAAAAATAACATTAGATCCAAGAATAATCAACAAATTTTTCGTTCCAAAGTGTCTTCACAATAGCTGAATAGAACCAAAGCCATCAAGGCTGTTATAGGTAAATGCTAGTGCTAGTTAGCCAGTACAAGTGGTGATGTAAACCTTTTTCCTATTATCTGAATTCTAGTATACTTCACCAGAAGATTACTGCTAAACCATCAGCAAGGACCATCAATTATAAACAAGTCAATAATTCAGTTTTCTTCTGCAAGATAGTTTCTGTAGCAGGCTCAAGGTAGCAGGTTACATGAGAACAGTCAGAAGCACGTTAGCTGTTGTAGTTTCCGTTCCGTATGCAGTTAAATAGCAACCAGTTTCTGTTCAACCATTTGTACCACACCAGGGCAAATGACAAACTAGAGTTGCATAATTTTACTGCTTATATAGTTATATCTAAAACTTATGTGCCACCAGAGAATTTAGAGCACTGTGTTTTTTATTGTTAGCCAATTAAACTAGCATGTCTTTTTCAGAAATGTGAAACCAACATTGCAAGTGTCCAATTCCATATATATAATCAATTTTAAGTATGCAGCCCAAAAAGAATGCGACAGATTAAAAAAAATTATAGTATCATACTTCCATTATTTCTAGTATGGTGCATGCTCTGGAACAAAGATTAAAGATCTAATAAGGTTACAGGCAGCTAGGCCAGGTCCAAGAGCAAACAGGCCCTAATTGCATGGCTTAGATATCTAATATGATCTAAGTACAAATATGCAACAAGAAGCTGCAGTTTTAAGAAACACGAGCTTAACAACAAGTATTTCCTCCCTTCACTAGCACATTGTGCTTAGACATAGAACTAGGGCTGGACAAAAAGCTCGTTAGACTGGCTCGGTGGCTCTGTACAAAAGTGCTCCGATTGGATTTGTTTTTCTTTTATATTAAAATGACTTCATTTAGAATGACTTTCAACTTCGGCTCGGCTCGTTAGGCTCGGCTCGTTAAGCTCGGCATGAAGTTGGGTCTCAAACAATTCAGGAGACTATGATAAATAAGATTATGCTAATTTCAAAAAAGCTTGAAAAACTGCCTTCAACTCAATATCAACTCGATATCCAGCCCTACATAGAACTACTGGAAAGGTATTTTTCAGATTAGAGATCTAAAATTTCGACAAGTAAATAATATGCAGGAATAAGGAGGCTGTAATTTCAACAAGGAAAAGGTGTATGCACAAGCAGAATCATACTTCAGAAAGCTGAAATCAGCCTAAATGCAATCAGTACCAGGCTAACAGTTGTACTGTATTGACCTAGAATGCGACAAAAATTATACTCATAAACCTGCGGCATTTTGCAAGGTTCAGAAGCCAATCAATTGTTGTATTATTGATGGGAACATCTCTATTGAGCCTTCAAATAAAGTGTCCCATGCAATCTCTTAACCAAGGTTTTTCAGATGTATATACGACATATTCAGAAATATTTTAAACAATCAACTTATTCTGAGCCAAGACCATTAAAAAGAATACTGAAGTATTTCGAAATAGTGCATTACTTAACCAATCATGCAGGCAGAAAAGGCACAAGAACCTCACAGCGTTTAACCTTTTTTTTTTTTGGCAAGATGAGAATGGAACAGAAGTACAGAACTAGGAAAAGCACCGAAGATGACATCATAGTCACAGGCACAACCCAATTGCAGATGAGAGATAGGAGGGACCAGATGCCCCCTGTCAACAAATTTTGCACCAAGGAATCTCGCATGCATGGAGTACTAAATGAAGTCTATTTACAAAACCCAGCCACAGATGAGTGCAACTTTGCGCGACGAATCTAACGAGCCTAATTAATCCATAATTTGCTAAAGTAATGCTACAGTAATCATCCTCTAATCGTAAGGCCTGATTAGATTCGTCTCGCGAATTTGCAGGGGTTGTGGAGGTAGTTTTGTAAACTGACTTTATTTAATACCTCTAATTAGTGGTCAAAGTAGGGTGCAAAAAATTTGCACCCCAATCTGAACACTGCCCAGTGCAGAGCTGCTTCCTGATCGACAGGCGACAACAGTGTCTCTAACAACCGAGAGATAGGCAAGAGGTGAGAGTAAACCGGGGGGAAACGAAACGAATTCAATCATTCACTAATGCGGCACACACGGTATAGCCGACTTTTTTTTTGTTTTTTTGACCCTTTTCGTGAAAAAAATTTCACAAATAGAACCCTGGGGAAAGATTTCTTAAAATGGACCCTGAAGTCGGCGCCGTGAGTCACGGCGCCGAGGTAACACGTGTCGGCGCCATGACCCACGGCGCCGAGGTCTAGACCACGGGACAGTCGGGCATACTGACCTGGCGCTGACGTGGCCGTGGTCGGCGCCACAGATCTTGGCGCCGACCTCAGCACCACGATACGGCGCCGAGGTCGGCGCCAAGATCTGTGGCGCCGACCTCAGCGCCCAGGCAAAACCCAGCAGCCCGAGGCCGAGGCCGAGGCCGTGACTCATTTTCTCCTCCCTTCTTTCGGTTCCTCCCTCTCCCCACGCCGCCAAACCTCTAGAAATCGACGCATTTGACCACGGGAAGTTCGATTGGCTCCATTCATCTTCGAGAGCAAGGTCTACTCTCTTCCCTACTCCTTTTTTCCGCATTGATTTGGTCTATGTTTCGTGTATTTTATGGTTTAGTTACGTCTTTAGTTAGGGTTTGAATCAATGTTTGATATGTGTTTGAATAAACCGTAGGATACCGAGGCGTGGTAAAAGTAGTAAAACTTTAAGGCCAAGGTAATGTCCCATACATTGTATAAATTTGTGCCGTTAATTTGTGTTGTTGTTTAGGGGTCACTCTTATGTAATTTCTTTTATATTAGTCGTCGCTTTGAAAGTGCATATGCGGTCTTGCCGCTGCCTACTGGTGTTCCCGTGCCTATGTGCTTTTGCAGTGATGATTGCAAGGTTGTTGTGTCCGATGAAGAGGAAAAACCTTTAGGCAGAGGTACTGGATGTGCGCGAACTATGAATTTGAGCCTATACGTCGCCAAGTTATGATTGGCTTGTTGGCGAGAAATTGATACCGCTTAATTTGTACGACATTATGATTGTTTAATTTGGTGATTGACTGTTTGTAAATGTGTATTTTTTATTTGCAGACCCCTCTCCCGCTCTGTGATTTTGAGCAGTGGATCGACACTGAGATCAAACAGGAAGACAAGGAATGGCTTGAGGAACAGAAGCAGTGGGAGGCGGAGTGCAAGGAGCATATGGAGAGGTGGCGTCAAGCTGAGGAAGCAGAAAAGGAGCGGGCAGCGGAAATTCAAAGGAGGCTCCAAGCTCATGCTAGGGAGGAGAGGGAGAAGAAGCTTGAGCGTGTGCGTCGTGTGAAAGCTGCTTTAGAGGAGAATCCCGATGCTTTGAGGAAGGAAAAGTGGCCTCAATGCACTCAGTAGTTTGCTAATTGTATGGTTGCCATGTCTTGCACCTTTCATTATGTTGGCATG
Source organism: Alloteropsis semialata (assembly GCA_004135705.1). Lineage (NCBI taxonomy): Eukaryota > Viridiplantae > Streptophyta > Magnoliopsida > Poales > Poaceae > Alloteropsis > Alloteropsis semialata. The sequence continues at coordinate 55,056,579 of CM014272.1, forward strand.
TAGTGAACTTAATATTGTGATGTGTTGTACTTCAGTTATCATTGAACCTTTATTATGGATCTTTCATTGTGTTGTGATGTACTTCACTTATCATTTGATTCTCATATGTTTGACTACATAGTTGAATATTGTGTCAACAATAAGTTTATGAACTGAAATGAGTACGGAAATATCAAATAGAAATTAGAAATTCAAATATGAATTTATTTTATCCTCATTTAATGTGAAGCAACAATTTCTGTTTATCCTTTTGGAGAAGGTCCAAACAATTTATTTTGCCTAAACACTTGAAACTCCACCAATATGAAAGCTGAAGTACAAAGTACAGTCTTTGCAATGGTGGTAATGTGGATCAAGGCAAACTTTGTTTGGTCATTCAAAACCTTGGTGAAAATCAGGTAAAAATTTTATAGACTTGTTACTTCCAAATCACTGCTCAAATGCTCATGGTTCATTTACAAGAGTTGTAGTCCTAGGTTCCCTCTACAACTTTCGTATTGACAATTGCCTGCATTTATACACGAAATTTGGAGAACAATTGACACGAAGTAAGGAAAGTTGGCTTGTCACTGAATTGAGTCGTACTGATTAAAGACTAACGAACTGCTGTAGGTACATAATTAAACACGCGTAAATGGCATGTGAAGACCTTTACCAACAAGGGTAACTAGGTCCTTTCATAACTAAACCTAACATGCCTTAGGTAATTGAAACAAACAACATTGCGAACATTGATAACATTGGTTACTCCTAGTAGTGGCCCCACATAGCGAACTGGGTTGCACCTTCTCCATAGTATTGTCCCGTTGATGGCGGCGGTGGCGGTGGTGGTGGCGGTGGAGTTCCCTTGTTCTTGTGACAAGGGCAGCTGCAATCTGGAATGGTGCACAATGGTTCCTGTGAACCATCATCATGGTCCTCGTCGCCATCATCTTCCTCATCGTCATTGTTATGGTGGGCCACTTCCGTTTTGAGATCGAATATACGATTCTGCAAATAGCTGATGTACTCCTGATGCGGATGAATAAGAGCAGGGTAAACCCACCTAGCGAACCCACAGTTTTCTGGAGCGTTGGAACACTACAAGAAATAAGCCAAGTAAGTGAGTGCGGTAAAGGAAGATGGACATATGTTCGAAACAAATATTAATAGAGATAACCCATGCTCGTGGGCATTTGAAGAAACGATGACCTTCATTGTCCCCTTCGGTCTTCATCTGCACTAAGCAATCCTCACCATGCATGCATTTTGGCCAATCTTCCTTCCGGGTATCATATCCTCTAAGAGGTGATTCTTTGCTGAAATCACTTTTGCTCTCAACTTGAAACTCATACACTGGTTCCCCAAAGAAATCTGGACCAAGAGACACCCTTCCACACAATGGGAGGTCCCTTCCTTCCCCCCTTTCCTCTCCCAGCACCGAAACCTTTACCACTAGATGACCCTCCAGACATTGTTACTACCCAAGAATTGAAGTTCTGAAGTAAGCAGCAATACTGCTAGCAATGCGTATATATAGACGGAAGGGGACTACTACCAGGGGAGTCCAAGAAACACACCCCTTGGATTGAATGGCCCACACTTTCTCAGTTATGAGTGACTGCCAGAAACACAACACATGGATTCAATGGCCCACACCATCTCATTTTGGAGTGGCTGCAAGAAACACACCCCTTGGATTCAATGGCCCACACCATCTCAGTTCTGAGTTACTGCAAGAAACACATCCCTGCATTGAATTGCTCTGGCTTTCATTGAATCTTCAGAAAAGGTCATGGTGCATTAACGCATGTTATCACGAAAGAATCACGAAAAATTTCGGCAGAACTTCCCCTCTTTTTCAAGCATTCACAAACACAATAATACATGACAATATCATATACACATGCTCTCAACCAAATATACCAGCACATACCACAAACATATATCACAATCCATAGTCCAAATATACCAACATAGTCCACTAATATATAACACAATCCATAGTCCATAATGTCCATACACACAAATGTCACTGCCTCCTACTCTTACCCTTGCCCTTACGAAGAGCATCAGTGCCTGGAGTGTAAGGATCACACGGAAGTTGTCGCCTACGTGCTGGAGGCTGCGAAGCCTGCATGGAAGGAGTGTCCTCGAGCTGAGACGGGCCAATCTCCTCGGCCTCGTCCTCATCGTCGTCGCCACCAACGTCCTCGAAAGTATCCCATGTGGAACGGGATGTGCTCTGTCCTCCGGAGCCACCTTTTCCATGCATAGGAGCATGGAGGCCTGAAGTGCTGCCAGAACGTGGTGGTCCAGGCGTGTGCACGTCCATCGCTGGCAAGGTCCTGCAACCACAACGAGCAGCAGCACGACGTAGGCGACGTGCAAGTCTATGGAGAGAAACAGTTAGTATCAGCATTTCACTAAACGATGAAAGGAACATGTGAACACTTACTCCAAGAAATGAGCGTGTAGGCTCGTCCAGTCCTGTCCTGGGAAAACACGATGTCATGCACCGATTGCTTAAGCGTGTTCCCCTGCCAAAATAGACAACAAATGCTTAGTCGCGATATGTGTGCTAGAAATGTTAATATTGCCAGATTAAAATATTAGGTGACCATACCACTCGATCTAAGGTTGGCGCAGCCTCCACCAGCGTGCCTGCCTGCATCACAAGATCGTACAACGTGTCTTCGTCTTCTGAAGATTCAATGTCCGCGTAGTCTGCTTCTGTCCATTGCACCTTCAGCCTGGCCCGTGTCGCAGCTGGGACCAATGAATAAGTGAAGTAAGCATAAATTCAAATAAGCAGAGGAAATCATATATTCAAATAAGTCTAGTAAGCATAGGAAATCATATATGGAAATAAGCATAGGAAATCATATATTCAAATAAGCATAGGAAATCATATATTCAAATAAGCATAGGAACAGCACGGGCACGACGGCACCAGATCCAGTCAGAGCGATGCGCGCCCACGCCCCACACACACCGCGAACCAAAGAGACCAGTGTCGCAGCGCGTCGCAGTCCCACCGCCCCACTACCACCACCACCACCAGACCAAACCAAACCTCTGCACAAATCAAGAAAATTGTGCGCAAATGGACTCCAACGATGGGATCCAGACATGCCGAATCAACCCTAACAAGTGTGTGAGAGAAGAGGGGAAGAGAGAGGATGGTGATTTGATTACCGGTGAGAAGGCCGCCAGCGGAGGAGATGGATGCCAGAGGCGAGACCACTGCCTCGTCGTCGCCGCCGCATCGCCTCCCTCGCTCTCGAATCTTGAGTCCTCGCATGTTTTTTTTTGCGCCTCCTATTGGGGGTGAAATCTTGGGCCGGGGTGGAGGGGAAAGACCGGACTGGGCTGGGTTGCAAGCCCCAGGGGAGCTAACCGAATGCAGCTCTCATGGGCCGGGATCTCGTCTAGACAGCGTTGACCCCGGATCAAGGCCGGTAAACCTATATATCTTCCGGTAGTTTTTTTCCTTTTCATGATTCGTGCGTATGTTGCTGGCCGCACGATCTCCTTCTTCCACCTCCCGTTCTTCCTTATCTTCCAGCGCTGTGTTCTTCTTCGCGTTCACGCCGCTGAGGGGAAGGTGAGGTCCGAGGTCTCGCCGCCGACCACCGGTGGTGGTAGAGGTGGCGATGATGTTAGGGTTAGGGTTAGGGTTGGGGATTGGGTTAGGGGGAAAGCTCATCCATGTCCTGCGGCTGTAGAGGGATGTCGGGGGCGGCTTGTCGGCTGGCAGTGGTGGCGGTCGAGACGGCGGGAGAGCGGAGGCGGCGGGAATGCCGCCGGAGCTGGGCGGTGGGAGACCCCCAGTTGGCCTGTGGGGGCGGCGGGGGCGAGCACCGCCGGACACGAGCAAGGAGGCGGTGGAGGGAGGGGCGAGCAGCCACTGGCGTTCGAGAAGGAGAAGGGGCGAGCCGCGAGCAGCCACCAATGTTGGAGAAGAAGATAGATGCGGAGAAAACAATTTGGGCCGTTGTTGGGCTTGAAGATGATTGTCTTATCTATCTTGTGGAAGGCATAGGCCGAGGCTATTCACGAACTCGTTGTCAAACACGTTAGAAACTCCAGAAAAAAATGCTAAAAAAAACTCCAGAAAAAACCTGTAGTTAAGGATCAACTCCATGTTTTTTATTTGAGCTCCTCAACGAGTGCTCCAAAAACACTAGTTACAAACATTTTTATGGAGTTGGGGGTAAAATTCCCCACTATTACCGCTGCATGCTTACAATGTCCCCTTACCGGTTCACGAGAAAAAAATAGAATAGGCGTGCTCGCGTCGCTTCCACCACCGTCCGAAGGGCCTGCTGCGGGCGAGCGCCACCCCGTCTAGCTACGCGCGCCATCGGCCGACAGGTCTCGCCACAGGTGAGGGCCGCCCCGCCCAGCCGAGCACTGCTGCCTGCCACCGGGGCCCGCCATGGGCACACGACACCGCAAACATGCCTGTTGCGGGAGTTCCCCCGCCAAGAGGGCCGCGCGCAAGCTATCCGCCGGATCCTTGGACGCCTAGCCCCGCTTGGCCGATGACATAGGAAACCTGGAGGAGCAAGCTTGACAGCCTCCACCAATCCCAAATTAAACTTATACCAAGCTTCTACACTTCCCATCTCCTTTCTCCTCCCCCAAAATTCCTGCTCCATGGCTCCAATTGCCTACGATTGAAGATTTTCTAGCCGCCCACCATTGCCGGCCACCGAGCTCAGTCTGGCGTTGTTGTCCACCGTCCAGTGTAACACCTCTGGTGTTTAACCCTACAATTATCCACTAACCTATTGTATTGCACCATTAAGCATGTTCTAATGATAACATGATCACTAGCATCCAAGTAGCATAAGTGCAAGCATGCAAGCGTACGCATTTTGTGCATTTGTGATTCCATACATAACGCGTGTGCTATCTTTTCATGTGCATTTTGTGCATGGTTCATGCTAAGATATTTATAATTGTTCATTCATACTCTCATTAACATGCTTATCAAGTTTCATGAACATCTAATATGCACAGCTAGAGTATTAGACTTGTTTTAGCTCGCTTTTGCTAAGTTCAAAGTCATGTTTCTTTCTGTCTTGAGTGCTTAAGTAAAATAGGTTAAGTTGGTGATCTTGCAGTTGAGCCCTTATCAACTTGTAGAGCTTTCAAGGATCTTTCCAACGGTACCAAACTCACTCCACGAAGTTTCTCCAAATTTCCGCAATCCTATTTCTAAAACAGCTACACAGCCCAGTTTTCATCTATCCCGAAATTGTCGTCTGGGTTGATTTTGTGATTTTTGCTCAACTTCGCTCTTGAATATCTCCAAATCCGTTGATATTCAGACCAATCTCCCTTACTCAAACATGTAGCCCTATCAACCATCTACAACATTCGTATTCTTGGGTATGTCAGGTTATGCAGTAGTTTTTGGAGTTTTTACCCTCCAAAGACAGGCTGCTTGGTAAACGCCATAGCGACGTGTACGTGGTCCAGTGTTATTAAGTCGTCCGACTAATCGTGATTAGTCACGATTAGTCGTCCTTATCGCTCCTCTGCCACCGATAATGTCTACCGATGCGATTTGGCCGACTAGAAAGCTGGTCGTCCGACTAATCGATGACTAATCACGATTAGTCATCCGATTAAGTCGTGGACGACTAGTTTGGTTGGTTCTTGAAGAAGCCTAAAGAGCATATGGACTTGAAAAGTTTTGGGATTTTAATTCCACCCATTAGATTTTAGGTACTCCCTCTGTTTCAAATGTTAGTTATTCTAATTTTCTTGGGTCAAAACGTCTCAAGATTTTATAAATTTATACAATAAAATACCTATAATTGTAATACCAAATAAGTAACATTAGATTTTTTATTAAATATATTTTCATAGTATATATATTCGGTGGTATAAATCTTAGTAATCCTTTCCATAATATTGGCCAAACTGAAAATGGTTTGACTCTTCAAGAAAGTTGTGATGCTTTGAATTAGATGAATCTTTACTTGGTTAAGCTTTAGATGACTGATGTTATTTTCATTTAATATTGAGACGTTATTTATTTATGTACTGAATTTGCTTAATTATGTCCCTGTTAGCATATTATTATGTGCAAAAAATGCATATGTTGTTTTCTGTTATCATTGTTCAATATACGACTATATATACATAATGTGTACTGGTTAGGATGACTAGATCACGATCAGCCTCGACTAGGTTCGACTAATTTGCCTGATCGACGACTAATCGTGACTAATCGTCTTATCGGTAGTCTTACGACTAGGTTCGATTATACGATTTGAAAACATTGACGTGGTCACCGCCGTCCACCATGAACGTCGCGACGTCGGTTCGCCCTTGGCGTAACGGCCGCGCGTGTTCCACCTCACCAAGCCGTACCATGTGTATTCTTCACCACTTATAGCTCCACCATGTACTGGCTCATGTGTTCTTCAACATGTACGGCTGTCAACCGCGACGACCAACTTGTATCGGTTTAACCCATGCCCGCACTTGTAGAACGGCTGTTCCACCAGCCCTTGCACATGACCGGCTCTCGTCACGACCTTCCCACACGTACGGGCGTAGCAAGGTCTTTATAAGGACACCGTGTTCACCATGGCCACCAAAGCTCTTCTTCATCCCACGCATTTCACTCAACCACGAGCAAATTCCTTCCACCCAGAGCATCCTCACACATCCCTCCACACATCCAAGCCATCCCCAACACCTCTCATACACATCCTTGCCCAGAATTTCAGATCTTGTCTGTGAACGTCGTCCCGAACGCCGTTGCATAGGTAACTCATCTCGGTGTATCACTTTCCAATCAACCTAGCAGAATGGGTTGAGGGCCTCCGGGAACACGCGATGCTCATCTTAGATCGTAGTTTGGTGGCCGGAGTCGAGGAGGGGGCGACCTTGCCCAGCTGGGCTGGCTGCCCATAGGCCCAGGCTGGAGAGAAGAAGGGCGGCTGGGCCCTGGTGGCCGAATGGGCCATGAGGGGAAAAAGAGAAAATGGAAAAGGAGAGAAGGTGGGGGGCGCCATGGGCCTGGCCCGAGCTGGGTTCGGTCGGCCAGCAGGAAGAGTGAGAAAAGTTGAGGGAGGGGAAGTGAACTTCGCGAAGTTGTTCAGCCCCGTTTTGTTTAATCTCGAGCTGCAGTTTTTCTCTATATAGCTGCACCTTCCGAAATCCATATAAAATAGTAGAAAAGTCCAAAAATTACAAAATAAAATTTGTTGATTTCCTCATGACGATATCTATGAAGTAAAAATAGGATTTGAAGTAAATGATGTGTTTTGCACCTCTGTTTAATTATGTTAATAAAGGCTTGCTTGTATGGTTTAGTTGATCCATAGAGCTGTTAATAGCTAATCTTTTAGCAAGAAATGTTTTAGTGTTGTTAGTAAGTTTATATGTTTGATCATAATTTAGTGTTGCTGCATGAGATATATCAAATGAGTGTTTTTAATGTGTTTTTGCTAATACTCACTTTATACATTTAGTAGTAAAACTAGTGGGAAAATATGAAATAACAATATGTACATGAATAGATGCCACTTCATGTTTTCATGAGTCATTGTTAAATACATACTAAGATGTTTAATCATCATCACCCACCAGTACTATTGATGCATTGCATAATGTACTATTGATGCATTGCATAATAAAGTTTATTTACTTATAAACAAGTGCTCATGAGAAAATAGATGAATGGTTGATCTGTTGCATTCATAAGTATCATATTTATTTTGTATTTGCATTCATCGCACTCATGCATGATGCATTACATGTAGATACCGCAGTCGCTGACGGTCTGTACGAGTTGGTGGCTGAACCTGTCGCTGACCCGGTGGAGACTGCAGTAATTGCTGACCCCATTCCTGAAGACCCGATCCAAAGTTCGGTAGAGCCCAAGGCTTCTGAGCAGGAAGGCAAGCACCGTATCATAACCCCTATTTTCAAAACTATACAATGTGATTATTTAAGTATTGTGCATTTACGTGTTGGATATGATTGAAACCCTAGATGCATAATCCCTAGGAATCCTACATCAAGACACTAGTACGTGTAGGTCGCTAGCTTGCCATGCTAAACAGGACCGGTAGAAGTCGAGTGATTCCCTGTCACTCGCGAGATATAGGCCTTTACTAAGGATCATGGGCGGGGCCGGGTTCGATGCTCCTATGTTGAGGAGATTTGTCCCATCTGCGTAGCAAATGGAATTAAGGCCGTTCATTGTTGTATTGTTGGGCAAGTACTGAACGTACTGAGCACATACTGGTGTCTGGGTCCCAGGAAACTGATGTACTTGAATCAGTGTTATCTGATCGTCCGACTAATCACGATTAGTCATGATTAGTCGACCTTATCGGTCCTTGGCCACCGATAAGGGCCCGAGTAGGTTTGGACGATCAGAAAATTAGTCGTCCGATTAGTCGTCGCCTTATCACGATTAGTCGACCAATTAGACTGAAAAACGATCAGTTTGAAGTTGATTTCGGGCATGTTTGACTGTTGGGCTTTGGCTAATGGTTAGCTTGCAAATTAGACCCATTGGGTTTTGCTCTATAGACACAGGTGCTGCTGGAGCCGACTGTCTGTCTCGCCAAAACACGCCAAAATGCACCGTCGCCTGCACAAAAGCACGCTAGTATGTTTGTTATATACTGAGTATTGTATAGAATAAATATAGGACGACTAGATAGACGACTAGGACTGACTAGGCTCGACTAATCACGACTAATCAACTTATCGGTGCCATGATGACTAGGTTCGATCAGACGATCGTATAACATTGACCTGAATTGAACGGTATTTGGACTTCTTCCCACTACTCTGGGAGTGGACGGATGGCAGGTGTAGTCGCAGCTACTTGGTCCGGGACCAGTAGGGCTTTGCACCCGGGACTAGTGGGTTTAGTCTGAATATTCGGGAGAGGATGGGAAAAGTTGTCGCGTAAGGCTCTGGGAGCGCTTACGTGCCGTGTGTTCAGGTTTTTCTTGCAAGGTGTAAATTCGATCATGATCGCGGCACTTCTCCGTTACGAATACCTTTTGTCCGCTGTGCAGCATTGAGTAATCAAGAGGGAATGATGAATGATAAATAATGATGGTGCTTTGAATAATTGTTATTGAACCATGTTTGCTATAGAAAAGGCGCTCACATGGACACTTGGTAATGACTATTAATTTGATGCTAAAACTTGAAAGTAAGGATCAACTATTAGTCGCTTTTTGGCAAAGTAAACCCCACAGCCAAAAGCTTTGCATTTTTAGGAGTCGGCAATATAAGCCATATTCGGATAAGTCTTGCTGAGTATTACTTGCTCAGCCTTGCTTTTGGCTTTGTTTTTCAGAGCGTGAAGTCTTCGTGTCCGATGGCTCTAGGCAGTGGATCATCGATGGTCAGACCGTTCCGGCGGGCTGGACTATCGAGTGGATTGAAGATTGACTGGTGTTTGTTGTGTGCTTCTGATGACATGTTCTTTGGGCTAATGAACATGTTGTTGTATCTCATTGTTTAGCTTCCGCGTTTTTATTCAAAACTTTGGTTTGTACTCCAAGTATTTTTAAACTCTGGCTTGTAAAACTTAATTATGAAAATGTTGTAATTTATGGTTATGTTGGTAACATCCGTGCTCTCCTTCGATTGAGCCTTGTGCACATTGGTTCGATCGGATTCAGTGGTTTCATCGGGCTTGACCCGACAGATCGTCTAATTGAACTGTTTGAAGTACGGGTAACCGGATCAAGTGATTGAGATGACAGTTAACGTGCTTGAACCAGTTTAATTAGGGCGGTTCTGCCACATCTAGCCATAGCCTTCCTCGTTTTACCATTCAAATGGACGCGTGGCGAGCATCTTCTCCTTCTGCCGCCGTCACTGTTGCCTTCTGCCGTCGTCGTCGCCGGGGCGCGGCCATGCCACCGTGGCCATCCTCCGTGCTGCCCTGGGACCACGCGCGCGGCTGAGCAGCCCCTGGTTCGCGCCGCTCGTGCCGCGGGGGCTGCGTGACCCTGCGCCCTGTCGTGCTACTGGCACGCCGGCAAGGGCCACCGTCGGCCAAGCCGTGGCTGGCAGGCGCCGTCGCTCAGCTCCGTTTGTTCTCTGTTTTATCTCTTGGTTGTTTTCAGCTCAGACTTCCATGCGCGGGCCCCATTGTACCTAACCGAAAGGGTGACTGACACGTGGGTCCCATTGTGAGGGTATAATAGACTTTTCCCATTGAGATCACTTAATTCTAGAGTTGGATCCATGTTTTTTGCCAAACATATATACAACTCCAATATTTTTTTAGAGTTGAGAGAGTGGAGTTGAAAAAAGTTGGAGTTGGTGGAGTGGAGCTGAAAAATTTAGAGCCAAGAGTGAAATGGTATGGTGTGGTGAGGTTTTAGATGTAGTTAGGGGCAAGCTTCCTCTCTGTGCTGAAATTGCTTCCATGTGAATTCTGTGCCTACCATTATTGCTGTCCAATATCATTTGGAATCAGTGTTATCCTAAACGCTAAACGCTAGACAGTCGCTCACCCTTCGTTTAGCGTTTAAACGGTTTAGACGATAGATTAAACGGTTTGCACTGTAGCTATAAATATTATAAAAAATCATAATTTCATACTATATTTTTTTGGTAATCACAATTTAAAGTATGCATATAGTACATAATGACACAACATTCTCATATTACACATAATACCTATATACTCGCTACTCTAACTTCTATTTTTTTTTCTTAACACACGCTTATGGAACCTATGTTCCACCGCCAACAACCAATTATCCCACCAAAGCATGTTCCTTACTGCCTAAACGATCGTTTAAACGTGTGTTTTTGTGTGTGTTTAACTTCAGTTTAATTTCATTGTTTACACCGTTTTTGACCAAGTTGACCGTTTACACGCGTTAAACGTTTAATTCGGCGACTAGGGCCTAAACGACATGCATACCCTTTGTTTACAGTTTAAACGTGTGTAAATGACAGTTTACACGCGTTTAGGCGAACACTGTTTGGAATGGTATTGGATTTCAAATGGTGAAATGCAGAAAAGGATGGAGTTCATGACATGCATGACTTGCAGTCTTGTGCTGATGCATCGGATGATTCAATATGTTCAAGTCAGTGGTTAGATTTTTTATGATACACATTATGTGAAAACAACTCCTTCTGCCAAACACTCAATTTGAAAACAGCTCCACCCAAATAACACCCATGAAGCCACAAAATAGTTTCCCTAGAATGAAGGAACTAAAAAAGTAGCTCCAACAGCTCTCTATCTTCTTTCCTAGTTATTAATTGTCTCTAGAATTACCATTTTGCCACTAAAAAGCTATTTTGCCAAATTTTTTCCAAACAGCTTTGGCTCCACTAAAAAGCCGCTCCACTGTAGAAGACGGAGTTGGAGCTATTTTTTTGGAGAAACCGAAGCTCTACCAAATATGCGCTAAGAATAATCTAAATACCCTACGAATGTCCAAAGAATAAGAAGCCCAAAGATCGAGTGCAACAACTTTTTCTGGACGAGATAAACTCGAAGGCTATCATTGAGGCCATAATATTATGACACCCAAGTACGAGGATCACTATTACTAATTTTGGACAGGACACGTCGGCCTATTCAAGAAAGAAATTCAAAACCGATCACGATCAAACACAATAAATCCTACGAAACACCAATAGCCGAGTCCCACCACTCTTGCAATAGGCGTTCTCGTCGTCCACGCTCCCAACTCTCGATGGTTTTACTCATGTCGCCGCGGCAGGCCGTTACGTCCAATCCATCCATCCATCCATCGCTCCTTGGTTAGGTTTGATCATTCGGTCTCATCTTTCGCTTGCGATTCGCCGAGCCCGCTCCCGACCACCACTACGAGGAACATCGCCGACGCCGACTCTTCTCCACCTCGTCTCTTCCGCCACCATCGCCACCACCCGATCGACTACCCCAACCCCTTCGCTGCCGTCCGGTGTCTTTAATCTTCCATATACGCTTCGCCTTGCCTCCCCCGGGTGAAGTTGGTTGGTTTGCTTCGCGGCTCGCTGCACAAGCAAGGAGTCACGGCTCTGCAACCACGATATGGCGGCTGGCCGCACAAATCCGAGCGAGTTCCGCTTCTTCCTCTCCTGCGACATCAGCCTCCCGGTGACCTTCCGCATCGTCCACGCAGGTGACTTACACCATCTCCTCCTACCTGATCGGCATATCCTACTGTAGTACAAGACATTTAGCTGTTTTCGTTTTCTACCTAAACTATATATAATCTATTTATAGATCAAGAGTATCAAGTAAAAAAATCATCGTGGACCATAAAAAAATTCCAAATAAACTGCACATGTGTAGATTATTTTAGCTTATTTGGTGGTCCCTTTTACTCGTAATATCGTCCATAAGCTAGATTATATAATCTAGCTGGAAAAAAATAGTGTCTTAAAGATTGAACATAATTGTTTTGTTTTTAATTACATCCGTAACAAATTGCTATGTGATGTTTTCTTTTGCTCATAACATTTGAGGCTTTGAACATTCATTCCAAAAATTATGTAAGTATCATTTATTTTGTTTGTGATTTATTTTATTACCGGTTACTTTAAACGTGACTTATCCTTTTCTATATTTGAACTAAATTTTGAATAAGACGAATGGTCAAACGTTGATCATAAAAGTCAACCATGAATAATAATTTGGGATGGAGGGGGTAAAATAGAATCCCAACGTACCCTATAAAGAAATGCTTTTGTAAATATCAATTTATTCATCGAATAGCAATTCTGCATCAGCTCATATACGAATCGATGGCTCTCCTTGGATGTACTTTTGGTGCCATTTCTGATTGTGTTTTGTGCCACTCCAAATTGCCATTACTATTTTCATGCTCCTCCTACAGTGGTCTCGCCTTTTTAACTTTTGCGGGCATATATATGGATTGCCATTAATGGAGTATTTTTTTTAAAAAAAAGTTCTCTCTGTATTGTATATATACCTCACAATCCATTTGTCCTACTTGTTTTCAGATAATATCTTTTCGACTGAGAAACAAGCTCCAGAGCTCTTTGTTGAATGCAAGGTGTACATTGATGGGATGCCATTTGGGCTACCTGTAAAGACAAGGTCAGGACTCTGCCACTTCAAACGATTTCAAGCAAAGCCCGCGCTCTGCCACTTCAAACGATTTCTGATCAATTTCTATTACTGATAAATTCTCCTCCTTGGGAATGAATACATATTTCCATCATTTTAGGCTGCAACCGTCAGGACCACCACATTGCTGGAATGAGCTGATAACACTAACTACCAGATACAGGGACCTAACTCCCCTCTCTCAGCTTGCATTCACGGTATATTTGTGATGAGAGGAAAAGTATATCATAACTGTTCTTCATGGTCGATAGTCCACCCTTTTATGTTTTTCCTTGCATGATATGCTTATGTTTTCTACATTGATCTAGGTGTGGGATGTCTCATCTGGTGACCATGATATTGTTGGTGGAGCCACCATATCTATTTTCAACAGCAAAAGGCAGCTGAGGACAGGAAGACAGAAGCTGCGACTATGGCCCAAAAAGGAGGCAGATGGAAGAGTCCTCACCACAACTCCTGGCAAGGTTTTATGATAACTTTATTTTCCTTTTGCTCTAGAATTACCTATTCTAGCTCTATTCTCATCATCTATGTACCTGTAGTTTAACCTCTACTGATAACTAAAGGTGAACTCAGCTTCTTACTTTATTTTCCTTTTGCTCTAGAATTACCTATTCTAGCTCTATTCTCATCATCTATGTACCTGTAGTTTAACCTCTACTGATAACTAAAGGTGAACTCAGCTTCTTCTATTAACATGTAGGTTCCTAAGAACGAGAGGGGTGAGATAGAGCGTTTGGACAGGCTTGTCAACAAGTATGAGAGAGGGCAGATACAACGTGTAGATTGGTTGGACCGTCTTGCCTTCAGTGCTGTGGAGAAAGCGATAAATAAGGAGAAAGAATGCAAGAGGAATGACTATTTATACCCAAGCCTCGTTGTGGATTTTTGTGATTTTGCACGAAGAGACTACATAGTTGTCTTCCAGGTTAACTTTACTCACCATTGAATTGTTCAAGTGTGTTATGATATTGTCTGATCAAGATAGAATGTAGTATCGCCCTCAACAGTAGGATTACCATGGCATCAGTAGTGGGTGTGTGCCTTGTGCACAAAAGAAATAGAGATCTATTTTGTACTTTCTTGATTCATAGTGATGTGGTCCTAAGAAGGTCCTATGTAAAAAAGTAACAAACTGACTGAATAGGGAAACCTTAGATACTACCTAACTTAGAGATACTGGTCTAACATAAGGGATAGGCAGATCTTGCCCCAGCACTGTGTGAAATGGACTTTCGTGCAGGGATGACTGGTAAGAGGTGTTGTCTCAACCATTACATGCATCCAGCACAACCAAATCTTCGACGGCCCTCCATGAGGCAGCATAGTAGGTTAGAATGATGACTCTTATTGTCTGCATCAGATTTGGTTGATTGCTAGTCATTAAGCATGACTGGTTTTACGAAACCATCATGCGCACAATTGTTTGAGAAGGCAATTTATTGGCGTGACAGACAATGACTGGGGTGTGATATCAATTCTTGGGGCCATGTTAGTGGTTTTGTTAATATAGATGTAGGAGAGCATGGCATCAAATAGGAGCTGTTGGATAAAGTTGACCAGAGAGGTTAATAAGCCATGTTCTCTTTAGACATGGATCTTGGGAAAGGTAGCATGTGTTTTTCTATATTAGTTTATAGATATTTGTTGAATTATACCTGACATCTGGCTGATTAACCTGTTTCTAATCATCAAAGGATTGAATTTTCCAATTTATGTATCATTGTTTTAATCAACTTCTTAGGGTTTTATGTAAACATGATCCATGTGCATTTAATGTCATGTAAAATTATTTGAACTTGAACACACAACCTCATCCTTGCAAGTTATTTCAAATTTGATCTATTCTTGGCAAGTACCAATACTTTTATGCGTGCAGGAATCTGGAGCAAATTTTCATGTGCCCACTACACCATCATCATCAAATGAGCTAGTTACTGTATGGGACCCTGAACTCGGACGGACCAATCCTTCTGAGCACAAGCAATTAAAGGTTGCTAGGAGCTTGACTCATGGAATAATAAATAGACATCTTAAACCAAGCTCAGATGAGCGAAAGTGAGTGCAAACTGTGTATTTTATTTCCTCCTTTTGTGGTCATCCACTTATGATCTTCTTTAGCATCTGGTTTATGCTGCTAAACATGTGAGACAACCACGTTCGTTCTCATGCCTTCATGGATCAGAAGCTGCACGATAAAATTCAGTCGCCTTAGTACATGATGTGCAGTTTAGTTTTTTCTAACCAAATGTTTTTTTTTTCATCTCTGTGTAGGTTACTGGAAAAAATTGTCAGGTTTCCTCCTACACGCCCTTTAATGGTGGAGGAGAAGCAATTGGTGTGGAAATTTCGTTTCTTTTTGATGTCTGACAAGAAAGCTCTTACAAAATTCGTCTGCTCTGTGGATTGGAGCGACATCCAAGTAATTCTTTTGTTTTGTACTGTCATTTTGTATGCATTATAGTTTTCCGTTGGTTGGGGGGTGGTGGTGGGGGGGTTGTCTTTGCTTCTCTCTGTGCAATGCATTACCTCTGGTGTCACCGGCTAATCTTTATTTTCTTTCTCGAGTACGAAGAGGAGCTGTGTATCTTTGTATCAAGGACACACTTAGAATACAAGATTACAATCACGACCAAAAACTAAGGATTGTGCAAAGGGGTAGTCTGGTATGAGATACCCTTAGCTCCTGCCAAGCTCCAAAGCTTCATCCCCTAGCGAGCTATCAACAAAATACCCGCTAAGTTCGGAAAGGCTTCATAGAAAACACAGCAATTAGAGCATTGGAAGGAACGTAACGACAGGGTTTTCAGCCACCGCTCTCGCTCTCCCATGGAGTTGGTCGGAGCTATTTGGGACGAGGGACGCTACTGGGTTCTTGCGGGATGGCGACACCTCTTGGTTTGTCAGCCTCTGCAACTCGCGCATGATGACGGGTTTGCGGTCGCTAGGGTCGCAGATTTGTTAAACGTATAGTCGTCTTTAACGCTTGGTCGACCCATCCCCTGCATGGGCACGACCTTCTTTATGTAAAACTGCTTTCCTCTTAATGAAAAACGTGTTAAGGCACGGTCGCCAAAAAAAAACACAGCAATAGAGGTGGTTCCGTAGGTATCGAGTGCATAGGATGATGCATTAGAGCTTCTCTTCGTACAAAGCTGGCCATCAACCATTCAACCACATTATTTGTCCTTGCCCACCATTCAACAAAACAGGATTCTCCATTCTGGGGAGAAAGGCTCTGTAAGGTTACACTTCCTGCAATCCAAACCAAACCAAAATTTCCAGGCAAAGACACATGAAACAAGCAAGTGATTGATTGTGTTACCCTCCTGATATCATAATGGGCATTGGGCAGGTTGTTGTAAACATTGACAAAATCTCGCCAAAGTCATTCGTATATGGGGAGGGGTCTATGCACTTGGTTTGGAGCTGCAAACACAATGATTTCTATATATATATATATGATCTGGCTGTTTTCTAAGGGTAAACTGTGATAATGCAGGATGCTAAGCAAGCTTTTGAGTTAATTGAAGAGTGGGAGACAATTGATGTGGCTGATGCATTAGAGCTTCTCTCACCAGACTTTAAAAGCGAGGAAGTAAGTTATCCAGAAACCTTTGTTTTTGCATGGTTCTGGTTTGATTGATGTCTATGATAGGAAGGTTTCAGATTTTCTGGATTATAGACAACCATTTGTTCATCAGCCTTTCTTCTCTTCTGAAAATTTTCATGCTGCTAATTGCTATGACAGCAGAAAACAGGCATTCTTTTGCCAAGTACGTGCATTCAGTTCTTCATGCTCATTGGCTATTTGTCTCATATATAATTTGCTTTCACACGGTGTGCTAGAAATATTTTTTTCTCCTCCTCTTGTTTTAAATATTATTCATCTTCATTCTGTAAAAAAATTGGCATGGTAAGGAAAAATTGATCTTTGTGGGAGTTTTCTAGTATATAGATGCCCACTGGGCTAGGGGTGCATTTTTTTCTAACATATTTCCCCTTACTTGATATCAAGCAACAAAATATGAAGATCCTTTATTTCTTGACTTCTTGAATGCTCCCATTCATATTTTCTTTATTAAAAGCATGCACTGGATTTCTGGTTGTTATAAATGGTTATCCTGTTCTCTCATTTACTAACAATGATTCAGTAATGAGACTGTAACATTGGATGTGTGTTTTATCATCTTGTGGCCTTCTAAATCTTCTGTAATGTATCTGTTATTTTTGTTTACAGATCCGTGCTTATGCTGTCAGCGTACTTGAAAGGGCTGATGATGAAGAATTACAATGCTATTTACTCCAGTTGGTGCAAGCTCTTCGATTTGAAACATTAGACATGTCCCATTTGGCACTCTTTCTAGTAAAACGTGGTATGTTTTATCTTGTTTTCCGAATACTTGAACCATATGTAAATATGTGATCATTATTTTGTCTGTGGCACATGCATGCACAAATTTTCTTATATGCTAAATTTGGCATGTACATCTAATTAGCATGTTGCTATGACTAGTTTTGAATGATCTTTAGTTACCATCGCAACACGTAAAGTTAGTTTTTATAATGTTCGCAAAAAAAGTTAGTTTTTATAATGCAAGTTTAACTCCTATCTTGTACACATTTGGGAGTGCCAATCCTCATAAAATTCATATGAAATACAAATATTCTGCCCCTCATAAATCTTTTGCCAACTTATGCTCTTTGTGTCATTTGAAACAATTATTAACGTTTATGTTTTCTGAAGTATGTCATTGGTAATTTAACTAATGGTGTACAAAAGTAACACCAGTGTCCTGATCTTTCATCCATTTCAGCTTTATCAAACATTGAAATTGCCAGCTTCCTTCGTTGGTACATAATCGTTGAGTGTCATGATCCCGCATGCGCAAGACGATATTGCAGTACATATGACATGCTTGAAAATAGTATGATGAAAGTACGCCATTCTTCCCCATTGTATACATATACTTGGCTCTTCCATAATCTTGCATTATAAATATATATTGTTGTTTTCTGTTTTGAACAGTTGTCTGCTAAGAAGGATGGAGATGCTGGGTTTTTTCTGTGGCAGAGTTTGTACAGGCAAACAGAACTTGCTGCTCAACTAAGTTCTATTATGGAGGATGTAAGAAATGTACGCGGTGGCACGCAAAAGAAAATTGAGAAGTTAAGGCAGTCATTATCAGGGTTTCTCAGCGAGCCTACAAATTTCGATGAGGTAAGACTTTTATTGTAACTCTAAAAAATGATAACACATATTGCTTTTCTTGATCACTGTAACTGATGTGTTCTTTTAAATTGATACCAGCCAACTCGTTCACCATGGGCACCAAATGTTCTCCTTACTGGGGTTGTGCCTCAGCAGTCATCTATATTTAAAAGCACCTTGCATCCTTTGCGTCTTACATTTAAGACAGGAAATGGGGGCACATCCAAGATTATTTTTAAAAAGGGAGATGACCTCCGGCTAGATCAGTTGGTAAGTATTCCATTGCACTTATATGTTTAATGCAACACTTGTTTTTTCTAGTCCCCATACTATATCACCCACTTTTAATTTCTGGATATTCTTGTATGGTAAATTGGAGAATGGGTTGAATTCAGAATATTCAGCAATCTGTCTAGTGGATTTGTAACACGTTACTCTTGGTGCTTGATGTTATGCTTAGAGTTTAGTGTGGGTGTGTGGTAGTTTGACTGCTCTTCTGCACTAAGTTGAGTATTGGTCTTGCTTATATTGGGAACACAGTGGTTATAACTCCCAATACAAAAATAATAACTTTAAACAGTTTGATCCTTTTTACATTGTTTAATAGCATCTTTAACCTATGTTTAGCGTGTAGCCCAGATCATATAGATGTATGCATAGATACATCTTTTTATGTAATAGTTTGCTGCATATGCAGCCACATATAACATAACCACTTAAAGCATTAAATGTGAGGTGGCCATTAACTTACAACATGCATGGGAGGGAGGGAATCGAGGCTAATTCCTTCACTGTGATATGTAGGTCATTCAAATGGTATCTTTAATGGACCGATTGCTCAAATTAGAAAATCTGGACTTGCACCTTACTCCATATCGAGTTCTTGCAACTGGACAAGATGAAGGGATGATCGAATTTATTCCTTCCAGTTCTCTTGCACAGGTAACTTCATATTGAAGATAATGGAAGTTACTATAGTTGTACCAGATGACAAGTTTACCTTTCCATTTCAGCAGTACTTTCAACAAATTGTAGCTTCATTTATTAAATTGATTATCTATATAAATACCACGAAGATCCAGTTGAACTAATAATTGTCTGTTCCCAGATTATATCAGAACATCATAGTATTACAAGTTACCTACAGAAGTTCCATCCTGACAAAGATGGTCCTTTCGGTATAAGCGGTCAATGTCTGGAAGCTTTCATAAAAAGCTGTGCTGGCTACTCTGTAATTACATATATAATGGGGGTTGGAGACAGGTTGGTATCCTTCGTAATTCTTTTTGTTTTCGGAACCTTAATGATAGTAACTTTATATTCTCAGAGGGTTGGAGACATTGTTCTCTGATTTCTATGCAAATGAGGTCTTTCATACATTCAGTAAGCTTTAAATCATATATATATTGTGCTCTTGTGAACTCTGAAATCTGAACTTCTTTTGTTTGCTCAGTTCATTTTCTCTTCTTTTAGCAAGGATCATTTACTTGAACTGATCTAATAAAATAACATGATTATGTTAGTGTTCCTCATGCTCAAAAGGAACTTTATTCATGGTCAGAGGCCAGGACATGTTCTCCTCATGCTTAAACGGAACTTTGTTCATGGTTATTAGAAGAAAGGACATGTTGTATAGCGAAATTCACCAGATCTTCTTTGGATGGCCAAATCCCTGGCTCATTTGGTGGGCCAAAATTCTAGATCAAGTTTGTGGTGCGCCACATCGATGGGCTAGGGATCTGAGCCATCCAAACAAAGTGGTCTAGGAGTGATATATCTTTTTATATGAGTTTACTCATAATCACCATTAATCAATATAATCTTTAGAAATATGTATTTACCATGATAACTTATGCTAACATTTATATTCTGTAGGCATCTAGATAATATTCTTCTAACAGAGGATGGACACCTTTTCCATATTGACTTTGCTTTTATTCTGGGACAAGATCCGAAGCCATTTCCACCGCCAATGAAATTATGCAAAGAAATGGTTGAGGCCATGGGTGGCACAGAAAGGTAATTTGTCGCATAATTCTGTTAAGTATTTACACTTTTACCTATTGTTAGGTCACACCAGTCACCTATTCTGCCATAGTAACTCATTTCTGTATTTCAGCCAGTACTATACAAGATTCAAATCCTACTGTTGTGAAGCATACAACATTTTAAGGAAGTCAGCAACCTAATATTGAATCTTTTTAAGTTGATGGGAGGATCAAATATTCTGTGTATCTCTTCCGATGAAAGTGCACCTAAGGTAGTTTGTTATTGTGAGTTTGTCAAGCATCTATATTCTTTATACATGGTAGTCCAAGTCACATGTATTATCCCCATTTTTCTCCTGGTAGGGAATCGGCCAGCTTCAGCAAAAGTTCAGGCTGGATCTGGATGACGAGGATGCCATACATTTCTTCCAGGATCTTATCAATGAAAGCGTCAGTGCTTTGTTCCCTCAAATGGTGGAGACCATCCACAGGTGGGCTCAATATTGGCGATAACCTGATGCTACTGAACTAGGTGAAAACTTGTATATGCTGAATTCAGTAATAGCCACTACACCACCGATGGACCGACCATCGGTATAAGCCGTTTCAGTGATGGAGGGTCCACTGGTATAACCTTACACCGACAGACATTTGCAGTCGGTGCAAGTCCTGTCAGTATTAGGAGGGCATAGCGATGGGACGGTCTGATCCAGCCGACAGAGGGGAGGACCTAGGAGGCAGCGCTAACGACAGCGAGTGTTGCTGCCCCGCTGGCCCCTCCCAGGTTCAAGCTTCAAGGTATGGGCCTGGTTTGCAAGGCCTATTATACTTTCACCAACGGATGGCACGATCCGAAAGTTGGGATTTGCTGGCGGACCCTCCAACAGCATGCACAAGTATTTTAACACCCACGGACAAGCACTTAGAAAAAATGGAATCGCCAACTGACCGTTTCTCAAAAGTCGGAACTCTTTACCAAAGGGCTACTCATTGGTAATACTGGATTTTACCAACTAGTGTCAGTTGCTAATCTGGTGTGTGGTGTAGTGATTTATCCTCTTTTCATGACACCATATAATCTAAGTATACACTCTCTCAATGGCCACTGATGATTATCTTTGGTCAGCGTTTGTTGCAGGTTACTGCTATTACAGAAGAACATAACAATTGATTGTATATAGTGTAAGTATGGGTATTGAGTTATATGTGGTATGAGGAGAGCCTGCCACTTTGGACTGACGATGCAGAAGATTATTGCAGCTAATAACTATTACTAGGAAATAGTAGTTTATGTCAGTGGAGAGAATTTAGAGGCCGCCGCGAAGCATCGGGAGCAGAATTGGGAAGAGAGGATAATTCCTTGCCCTGCTTCCTGCTTTTGGCCCCTTGGCCTTTCCATTTCAGGATTTGACCTGAACATGGCCACTGTAACTTGTTCAGATGTAGGAGCAAGGTCATTCTATACCATAGCAGATTAACAGCGCTCGGATTTCAGCAAACGATGACACTTACGTCCTTGGGGCCTGTTTACTTCACCCATTTTGCATAACGTTTTGCATAACGCACGCTTCCCAATGTACTTTTTCTCTCTGTAAACACTATGCATAACGCAAAAACATTATGCATAACGCTGCATCTAAACACCGCCTTGGTTTAGGTTGCAGAAACGCTTCACTCCGGCGTCGAAGGCGAGTCCGTGGAGGTGGTGCTCCCATGGTGGAGCCTTGGTTCTGGAGTTGTCCGGCGGCGGCTCGTCGGCCTGGAAAGGAGGTGAGTCCGTTGCGCTTTTGTGTGGTGGATGAAGAGGCAGCGGGGATTCTTGAGGATGTTGGGAGAGTGGAGCAGATCCATCTTCGTGCGACAGCTTCAGCGGTCTCCGGTGGTTCTGCTTCCAAGGTCACTGGATCCTCGGAGCGCGTCTCCGGCCGATGGACTTTCAGCGACGGCTTCTGCTCGTCTGCTCTGGCGAGCTTCTTTTGCGGCTCCTTTCTAACCCTGGTGGTGGTGGAGGTCCAGTGGTCCAAGGGTTGGTGGCGGTTGGCTCGGGTGCTCGCCGGCGAGGTCCATCGGCGGCGGAATCCGATGTGCAAAGGTGCCAGGGACCCGGTTGTAATTTTTTCTTTGTCTAGGGGCCTTTGTGCAATTAGTCTGGTGGAACAGCCGTCCTCTGTATTCTACCAGGATGTACCTGTATGCGTATGTGCCTTTGTACGGTATCTTTCTGGTTAATACAGGTATGTTTGTCAAAAAAAAATGTCCTAGGTACTGGTCCAAATAGCTTGTTATTATTCTCATTCAATGATTCAGTTGAATATCTTTCATGCTGAACAAACAATCAGCACCTGCATAGTGTGTTTACGAGTCCCACTTCAACCGAACACCGTAACATTAAGTCAGCTCCTAGGACAACAGTAGTACTAGGACAGGGAGTAGCACAAGGAGAAGTAGCACCCCATGACCAAGGCAAGCCAAATCTGCTGCTAATACCAGACGGCAGCAAAGTAAAGCCATATAGTAGGCATGTTCAGACAAAACACAGGAACTAATTCACGACCTAACAGTAAGCTTGTTTAGATCGACGGGTCTTCCTTCCTCCGATGACTGAAAGAAGAACAATAAGTGAATCACAGTGACGTGTTCATGCACCCACACGCACCGTCGGCAGGCTCTCTCAGCACATGTGAAGGACCGAAACGGCGACCAGAGGGGGGGTGAATGGGAGCCTCACAAAATTCTCGCGATCGAGAACGGGCCTATATCCCAAATCACACTACGAGCGAGAATTCTAGCACTTGCCAAGATCACATAGCAACAGAGTGCCTACTGACCCTAGGAACAAGTCTAGAACCCAGCGAAAACGAACGAGCGAGCGAAACAAGCGAACAGCGGAAACTTGCTGTGCTCAGCCAGCCAAAACCGGTGCCACCGGTTTCCCAAACCGGTGCCACCGGTTTTTCCTGGAGCTGCTGAGCACCTCGGGAAAAACCCAAAACTAGACCAAATGACCTCCAAAATTCATCACAAAAATTCCAGAGGCCAAACACAAGATCTAGAACATTTCCAACTCGAAAACCAGAGCAAACACCAACTCACCCGAAACCGGTGCCACCGGTTTACTGAAACCGGTGCCACCGGATTTCCTGCGCCTTCAAACCAGAGCCAAAACCGGTTCCACCGGTTTACCAAAACCGGTACCACCGGTTTTTCTGGGCGCAGCAGAAATCTGGGGAAACAAGCAAATTCAACCAAACGACATCCAATCTTTGTGAAACTTGGACAGAAACATCACTACTTCGTGGTGAGTCTATTCCCAAAAGATCTTCTCAGAAAGATCACGACTTCCCCACTAATTTTGTGAAATCGCCCAAGAACACAAG
>CM014272.1:55082502-55104042 GCA_004135705.1 Alloteropsis semialata
ATAATTTTGGTCGAACTTAAAATAGTTTGACTCTCCAAGAATCCTGGAATGACTTATAATTTGGAACGGAGGGAGTAGAAAACAAAGACTAACAAGTCATCATCTCGTGCACTCGCACGGGCTAGCTTATTATTATGTGAAGTGTCTTATTAGATTTAGTTAGAATGTAGCAACAATTTTTGACATAAAGGTTATAGAACCGTAATAGTACTTCTCTTTTTTGATATTTTAGAAACTGAAGGTCTGTCCTAGTGCCAATTCGTTCTCATGTAGTACATGCCAACTATATGAAAATAATGATACACCACACTTAGCACAAATCCCTAATCACAAATCCCTAATCTTTTCCATGTGCAAAGCTGTGACTTCTTTGATCTGGCAGTATATTGGCATGGCTAACTATTTCCCATCAAACGGTTAACAATGTCATAGAATATATCATGAAAAATAATATATTATATGACATGACAACAGATTCGGTCACACTTTAGTTTCTTGCTGCAACCTGATAGGGTTTATTTCTTCCTATAGCTCAATGGAGTCGCTATGGGAGTCGGTGGAAAGACAAGGGAGGGAGAGAGGAAGAAATAATGCTGATATGTGGGCCTACTGCCATATATCGTCTACAATAGTGAAACCACCCAGCAAATAGCCTAACTGTCAAATATTAACGGTATTGATAGTTCGATGGCCAAAGATCTTGGTTTTGGCGTTAAATGGCCAAAAATGATAGTTTGATGGCAAAAAATAAACTTTTTCTAGATTACTGCCTACTTACAAACAATTATTTGCCAAATTCACAACAAAATATCTCTTACAACTCAGACAGCTATGTCAATCTACATTTTAAGTTAGGTTAGAGCTCAATAATCGAATGCTAACAGCAAGAGGCCGGCAATTCAAAGACCTCTCTGCTGGGAATGTGCGATCCAGGTAAGAAATATGACTCTTGTGGGCGTCCTATTTGGTCCTTCTGGTGCTTGACTCGGACGTCTAACAGTGTCTTATGGTAACATTTGTCTTTAGTTAATGGAAAGCAAGTGATGATTGCTACAAAAATATATAAAACATAGAAATAAGTTTCCTTTTCTTTTGTTTAGTTAGGTTAGGGCCCGCCAAGCCAATGCAACAAAAGAGACCGGGAATGCAAAGACCTCTGCTGGGAAGTGCGATCTAGCTAAGAAATTATTCTTATGGCCTTCTTATTTGGTCCCTTGTGGTGCTGCACTCAGACGACTAATGGAGTTGAAAGCGAGAGAGCACAAGTGCACACGGAAGTGACGACCTACCGCGACGGTGGGGCGAGGAGGGCGTTCAATGGCCGGGTCGGCGATCTCATGCCGCGACCAGCAGCCTCGGCAGACTTGCCACTCAGGAGGCCTCGTTCCTGTGCGGCGTCCATGGCCGAGGTGGAGTTCCTGAGGGAAGAACTCAGTGCGCTGCAGACCTTGCTGGGTGCCTCTGCGGAGGCCCAGCGTGGGAGCAGTGGGGACGCCATCGCGGAAGACAGGATCCGCCGGCTCAGACACGTCGCCTACGAAGCAGAGAACATCGTCGAGGCCGCGGATTACAGGTCAACGAGGAACAGAAGGTGCAAGGGCCTGCTCGGCGCCATGACGAGGTACGCGCGTAAACCAGGTGATTTGGTCGCCCTTCATAGGCTGGGCAAGGACATTCTCCGGGTGAGGAGGAAGATCCAGGAGATTAGGTCTAGCAAAGAGTTTCTGGACGTCATCGCTGCTGGCGGCGGGCGCGTGACTGCGCGCGCACAAGGGCCGAACGCTCATCGTGCGTGCCTCTCGCGCGCCGCAGCAACCAGTGACGACCCTGTGGTTGGATTTGAAAGCGATGTTGAGCGCATAGTGGTATGGTTGAAAGATTTCGGGAATCTGCAGCTCACTGTTGTCTCCATAGTAGCAATGGGTGGAGCAGGGAAGACGACACTGGCACGCAAAGTGTATAGCTCAGCTGCGGCAAAGAAGCATTTCGATGCACCGCCTGGCGCAGGTGCCATCGCCGCCGCCGCCGGTGGGATCTACCGGGTTTGGCCTCCTCCGCCCCTACCAGCCACAGATCCGAGCTCCTCTCCCCGCACGCTCTCCATTCATCCTACCCATAGCTTCTCCCGCAGCGCGTGCAGGGAGATCAGGAGGCTGCCATGTGAGTACGGGAGGAGACCTTCAGGCCGGGTTCGCCGCGGCCGCCGCGGTAGCCGCCTCTGCTCCTCGTCCATCCGCTGCCGCCGCTGCCGTTCGTCCTCCTCCGCGTCCGCCACCGCCGCGACGCCGTACACGCACCCGTCGCCGTCCTCGTCGTCGTCCAGCTCCAGCATGAGGTGCTCCGGGGGAATCACGATGTCGTAGAACAGGTCCTCTTCCTCGCCCCCTCCTTCTCCGGCGGCGGCGGCGCCCGACGGCGATGGTGGCAGCGGATGCTGCATTGGTGAGTGGGGGCGGGAGCTGCCGCGGAGGAAGTGAGGACTGAGGAGAAGCCGGAACAATCCTCTCTCTCTCTCTGGAAGCAGACGCATCCGCTCCACCGCCCCGTCGCCTCCCGCCGGCAGCTCTCCCTTCGTCAGCGCTCGTCCTTCCGCTGGAGGTGTTTCCACCACATCTGCTCAATCGCCCGTGGTGTGAGGCCGGCCTTCTGCCCTGTAGAAGCCACCAGCCTTCTGTCCAAGCTATTCTTCCTCACGGCAGCTTCCTCCACCTGACCATGTGAGCAGGAGAGGCCATCCGTGCCCGGGCCGCCGGGGTGTGGTCCACCGTTGCTGCTCTGTGCCTGACTTTGCGGCTTTGTTGGAGATGGTTAGCCCGCAGCCGGTCGTGGCGTCTGCGCCCACGCTCCTCCACAATCATCTGCAGACCGACTCCGACGACGACGATGTTGACGAAGTTCTGCTGGTGGATCCGCATCCACCACTCGCTCATCTGGACCATCACAAGGACGCAGGTCCATCTCCGGTGGCCTCTCCTACTGCGTCATCTCCCACCGAACCACTGCCACCGCCACCACCACTGCCCAATCCGCCCGTGCCACCTCCTCAGTTGGCGTCACCAACGCTTCTCCGTCAGCTCTTCCCAAACCTCTTCACCTCATCAGGGGGGTCCGAACCTCCTAGAATTCTAGGCCAGAGCTGCTTCAACATCAACACGGCTCCATTGCTGCCCATTGCCAAGAATATACCCCCTGTGCAGATGCAGGCACACTGTGAGCAGGAGAACTTGGTGCCTGGACCGCTGTCAGGTCCTCCAAAGTCATAGTCTGAGAGGAGCATCGCCTTCAAGAGATGGGCTCGAGGTAGATGTTACCGTTGCCTTGCGCGTGACCACCAAGTTAGCTCCTGCAGGGATTTCTTCCGCTGCATTCGTTGTCGCGGCACTGGACATCGTGAGCAGCTTTGTCACCTTCGATCCATCTCTCCTGCTCGACGCCATGACTCCTTCTCCGGGCAACCTGGTACACATCAGACAAAGAGTTGGGCTGACGTAGTGGCCGTGCCTTCATCAAGTGGATGTCACTCTTCCTTATCGGAAAGCATTGTGGCTGGGTCTTCTTCTCAAGGACATCGCAACCCGCCATTGGCTTCAACAGGTTTGCATGAGAAGGACGTCAATCCCATTTGTCGTGGTTGTTGTTGTGCCCCTCCTACTTCGACACTCCAGTCCACGATCACACCTCTGGTGGAGACTTTGCGATCAGAGCTGCAAAACATGCTTGCAATTCGTTTGGAGGAAGTGTTGCGCCCCCTCAAGGAGGAAGCTACTACCATAAAGTTGTGGCTAGCACGTGTGGCTAAGCATTTGGAGTGTGTGGAGCCACGTGGAGAGCATGCTCCTGCTTTCGACTTGGCCGATCTCTTTGGCCCATGTTCTCCAGTTCACCGTTCTCCGACACCGACGATCCTCGCTTCTCTTGCGGCGGCTTGCACACTTGCCGACTCCTCTGTGTGTGAGGACACATGTGTAGACATTGCAGACTCCGTCCGTGACGAAATGAACTTAGAGTTGGTCGAAGACTCTTTCATCGATGAGATGAACACAGAGGTGTCCAACAGTGCGGCGGGCATAGAGTTTAACCAAAGCATACCTACAGAGCATGCATTCGAGGTGACTCTAGGGACTTCTGCTATCCAGACGACAGAACATACGTTGCTAGAGGTCGACACGTCTGTTGAGGATGTGGTTCTGGTAGAGGATGCATCTGATGATGAGGTATCTGTTGTAGGTGCAAAAGTGACAATTGAGGACCCCATCTTTCTCACCACCATTGAAGACGGCCCTACCCAATCCGTGGCCAAGGATATTGCTGATGAGTCCCGAGTGACAGTGGACCCACCATTTGAGGAAGTGTCTTCCCCGACCGTCATAGCTAGGAAGGGTGAGGATCCTATACCTCTCCCTTCATCAGCGACCACGACAGCAAGACGTCGGCACAAGTCCTATGATAGATCATCGCTTCGTCGAAGTGCTCGCCTTGCAAAGCGCGGAGTGCTAAAAGATTTGGGCATTATGGGGAACGATGGAAAGCTCAATGAGAATGTAATGCAAAACTTTGCAAACTGCCTAAAGGATTTGCTGCCACCGGACCTCCTTAGACAGCTAATGGGTTTAAAAGGTCATGTCTTCTGGGACCTAGTGGCGGAGATTTCTTTGCCTCATCGTTAGTGGGGATCATCTAACGTTGGAATGGAGGTGTAGGAGTTCCGGATATGTGGGTTTTAACTTTGTCGAGTCTTCTGTTCTGCTGATCAGCAGGTGTGGTGTTGGCGTGGCGGTGCTTTGGCCTTCTGGCTGGAGTCGTCGAGTAGCTGTGAGTTTTGTTGTGGTTGTTGTAGTTTTTTCTTAATTTGTTGTATTGCCCAGTCTGGGCTTTATCCTTCTTTTTAATATAATCGGCAGCTCTTCTGCCTGGTTCGTTTCAAAAAAAAAAAGTGCATCATGTATTGAAGGAAATCACGGCAAAAGCTATGGGGATCAAAAGGGAAGGCAGAGGATTTGGAATAGCAGAAGAAGTAGAAGAGCTGGAGAAGATGGGGGAAGATGATTTGACAGAAAAATTGCATGATTTTCTTAAAGGGAAAAGGTACTTGATTGTCCTTGATGATATTTGGGAAATGGACACATGGGAGGTCCTTCAGCAAGCTTTCCCTGATATGGGTAACGGGAGCAGAGTGATGCTAACTACGCGAAATTTGCGAGTGGCCAGGCAAGCCAATAAGTTCACTCATGTTCATGAGCTTAGGCTACTAAACGAGCAGGAAAGCTGGCAGCTTTTCTCTCAGAAAGCTTTCCCGTCATATGAAAACATTGATGCCAGCAATCGTCAAGAACTTGAATGCATTGGCAAAAGTCTCACGAAGAAATGCAATGGTTTACCACTTGCTCTAGTGGTTTTAGGATCGCACCTGTCGAAGAACCTCCTTCTGGACACATGGTTGAAAATGGATCGTTGCCTAGATTGGGAACTTACCAGCAAATGGGACAATGTACAGCGAATTATAGCTCGTAGTTATGACGAATTGCCATCTCATTACTTGAAATCTTGTTTTCTCTACATGGTGTCCTTTCCTGAGGATTCCAAAATTTTTGCTGATAACCTTACAAGATTATGGATCGCTGAGGGTTTTGTGACACACAGGAGTAATGAAACACTGGAAGAAACTGCACATGCCTGCCTGGAGGAGCTAGCTCAAAGATCTATAATTCATATTGATTCTCGGGATGAGATATATGGATGGATTACTACTGTTCAGATGCATGACATTATACGTGAATGGGCAGTGCATCAAGCTCGTAAAGAAGGATTTCTCAAGTTGTGCAAAAATCATGATTATGTGTCAGATAGAATGTCTGCCTATCGTTTGTCTTTCTTAGATTTCTTCGACGACCAGATTTGCATATCTGCGCCAAATATGCGAACCATGTTGGGCTTCGGTTTACCTTCGGTAACACTTGGAACACTGAGATTCTTGAGGACCCTATACATGCACGATTCAAACTTGGAGAAAGTTTCTAAAGCCATTGCTCGTTTGATCCACTTGAGATACATTGGGTTGATAAATTGCAAAAATGTGGCGCTTCCGTCCTCCATTGGGCAACTCCTGAACCTGCAATCTATCGATTTGACTGATACAAACATACCTTGTGTCCCAAAATCTTTGTGGGATATACCCACCCTGAGGCACGTCGAGATAACCCAGGTGGAAACAATTACCCTTACCACTATCAGCGCAGATGAAAAAAGCGATTTGCAGAGTTTAAGCATTTGGGGGAGAATAAGCGAGTCACTGATGAGAACTGATAGCACAGGGTGGATTCATCTGAGAAGATCTCTGATGCACATGTCACAACTAAGGACTCTGGAACTGTATGCACATAGTTTTCTACCAGTGGATGTCCTCACCTCCCTGTCCAACCATCATCATCTTCACCGGCTCGGTTCGTACGTGTGGCCATCCATGAGTGCGTTCCCGGACAGTACGCTGCTCCCTCAAAACCTTCGCGTTCTGTTTTTGGCCTTCCCAGGTACTTGGAACACGTGGCATGCAGATCTATTTCCAACTCTAGGTAGGCTCCAAAGCCTCGTGGATCTTCTCCTGATGGCATTGGTATGGCATTGGCCCTGTTTGGATACTCTAGCTCAGCTAGAGCTAACTCTAACTCTAGCCCCAAACTAACTCTAGCCAAAGAGGTGTTTGGATGACAGGGTTAGATTGACCAAAAAAGCACTTTTTCAATCATTTGGCTCATTTAAATCTTCTTTCCAGCTCACTCTAGCCTCAATAAGCATAGTTTTTTTGATGGGTTAGATGCAACTAGCCCTACTCTAGCCCCTATAGTTTGGATACTTTGAGGTTAGTTGAGCACCAACTAGCCAAAACTAGCTCTAACCCCTGGATCCAAACAGGGCCATTATATCGACAAGACGATGTGGAGGACCCAAATACAGGCCCTGTTTGGATACTCTAGCTCAGCTAGAGCTAGAGCTAGAGCTAGTTTCTAACTCGGCAACGTATCAGGTGCAAACCAACCTCCCTGTGCAAACTATGCAAACCTCAATCTGGACCACATGATCTTGATCCAAGGGGACGCGTAGAGAGAGGTGGGAGGGGGATTTGCAAAAGTGATCTTGCTGTGATTAAGGGTGGGCGGTGATTTTGCAAATCCCCCCTCCCACCTCTCTCTACACGCCCCCTTGGATCAAGATCATGTGGTCCAGATTGAGGTTTGCATAGTTTGCACGGGAGGTTGGTTTGCACCTGATACGTTGCCTTCTAACTCTAACTCTAGCCTCAAACTAACTCTAGCCAAAGAGGTGTTTGGATGACAGGGTTAGATTGACCAAAAAAGCACTTTTTCAATCATTTGGCTCATTTAAATCTTCTTTCCAGCTCACTCTAGCCTCAATAAGCACCTCTTGGGTGGGATAGTTTTTTTTGGTGGGTTAGATGCAACTAGCCCCACTCTAACCCCTATAGTTTGGATACTTTGAGGTTAGTTGAGCACCAACTAACCAAAACTAGCTCTAACCCCTAGATCCAAACAGGGCCACAGAGTTAATGTATGAAGCCCCCATCATGTCCAGCCCTGCAGGTGGGTTCCCGCGGTTGCAGTCCTTGAATCTCTGGGGGGTCCAAGCTAAGAAACTGAGATTTCAGGCTGGTACAATGCCAAAGCTGGTCGAGTTGTGCCTTAGTCACTGCCACATGGCGATGGTTCCACATGGGATGCTTGACCTGCCGTCCCTAGAGAAGTTAAAGCTAAAGTATATGATGAATGAGTTGCCTAGGGAGACCCACGAACTGCTCGATAGCAAAGGTATCACGGTCATCATCACTAAACACGAGTAGAGACTACTCCAAGGGATTACTATTAAGCTCACGCACTCACGGTAAGATCCAGCAAAACACCTGCTCCACACATGAACAACGCACTATGCTTTTGCTGAAACAGAAACTGATCCCATGGATGCTCGTTTCCCTCCCCTTTCTGTAGGTGGCCCGTTTGCATGTGCTGAGAGAGCCTGCCGACGGTGCGTGTGGGTGCATGAACACGTCACTGTGATTCACTTATTGTTCTTCTTTCAGTCATCGGAGGAAGGAAGACCCGTCGATCTAAACAAGCTTACTGTTAGGTCGTGAATTAGTTCCTGTGTTTTGTCTGAACATGCCTACTATATGGCTTTACTTTGCTGCCGTCTGGTATTAGCAGCAGATTTGGCTTGCCTTGGTGATGAGGTGCTACTTCTCCTTGCGCTACTCCCTGTCCTAGTACTACTGTTGTCCTAGGAGCTGACTTAATGTTACCGTGTTCGGTTGAAGTGGGACTCGTAAACACACTATGCAGGTGCTGATTGTTTGTTCAGCATGAAAGATATTCAACTGAATCATTGAATGAGAATAATAACAAGCTATTTGGACCAGTACCTAGGACATTATTAATGCTCTGGACTCGAGTTTCTGCAGCCTAAACCAAGGCGGTGTTTAGAAGCAGCGTTATGCATAGTGTTTTTGCGTTATGCATAGTATTTACAGAGAGAAAAAGTGCATTGGGAAGCGTGCGTTATGCAAAACGTTATGCAAAATGGGTGAAGTAAACAGGCCCCAAGGACGTAAGTGTCATCGTTTGCTGAAATCCGAGCGCTGTTAATCTGCTATGGTATAGAATGACCTTGCTCCTACATCTGAACAAGTTACAGTGGCCATGTTCAGGTCAAATCCTGAAATGGAAAGGCCAAGGGGCCAAAAGCAGGAAGCAGGGCAAGGAATTATCCTCTCTTCCCAATTCTGCTCCCGATGCTTCGCGGCGGCCTTGCAGAGTATCAATGGATCCTATATTACCCTTGTGCCCAAAAAGGATGGAGCTTCCATGGTCTCTGATTTTAGGCCAATCTCATTGCTAAATATTTCAGTCAAAATCATTACCAAGTTATTAGCAAACAGATTGCAAGGGGTTATCAGATCTCTGATCCATGAGAACCAGTATGGTTTCATCAAGTCAAGAACCATCCAGGATTGCTTGGCATGGAGTTTTGAATACCTACATCTATGTCATCACTCAAAGAAGAAGATCATCACTTTAAAGCTAGATTTTGAAAAGGCATTTGATAAGGTTGAGCATCAGGCTATGATTCAGATTATGAAACATAAGGGTTTTGGTGATCTTTGGTTAAAATGGATGGAGTCTATCTTTAATTCTGGCACATCGGCTGTTCTGCTAAATGGAGTTCCTGGGAAGACTTTCCATTGTAGAAGAGGAGTTAGGCAAGGAGATCCTCTGTCCCCCCTTCTCTTTGTTCTAGCTGCAGACTTGCTACAAAGCATGGTCAACCATGCCAAGACTCAGGGCCTGTTGAATTTACCGATCCCTTTAAACTCTTCAATGGATTTCCCTATCTTGCAGTATGCTGACGACACTCTAATTATAATGGAAGCTTGTCCAGCTCAGCTACTAGTCCTCAAAGATCTACTGCAGAATTTTGCTCTCTCCACCGGCCTCAAAGTAAATTTTGAGAAATCCCTCATGGTACCTATCAATGTTCCTGCAGATGAGCTCCATGCTTTGTCAATGAGTTTTGGCTGTCAGGAAGGGTCTTTGCCTTTTACCTACCTTGGCTTACCATTGAGTCTCCACAAACCCAGGGTGGAAGATTTTTGGCCATTAGTCTCCAGGTGTGAAAGAAGGCTAGGATGCACTTCCACCTTTTTATCTCAAGCGGGGAGATTTGGAGCTCACTAACTCGGTATTCACAGCTTTTCCAACCTTCTACATGTGCACTTTCTCCTTGCATAGCACAGTCATTAAGCAAGTGGACAAGTTTAGGAAGCATTGCCTTTGGAGGGGTGCTGATATGAATGCAAAACAGCCACCCAAAGCAGCTTGGCCTTTGGTAACTTTGCCGAAGATTGAAGGGGGACTTGGAGTGCTAGATTTGAAGACACAGAATGAGGCTCTTCTTCTGAAAAATCTGCACAAATTTTTTAATCACGCTGATATTCCGTGGGTTCGTTTGATATGGGAGAAGTATTACCCCACTGGAAGGCTACCAAATCATACAAAAAAGGGCTCCTTTTGATGGGGTGATATGCTCAAGCTCCTCGACAAATTCAAAGGCCTGGCGATGGTCCAACTGCAGGATGGTAAAACTTGTTTCCTTTGGGATGATCTGTGGGACGGAAGGGTCCCCAAGCTAGCTTACCCTGAGCTCTTCTCATTTGCTCGTGACAAAGGTATAACTGTGCACCAAGCAAAATCCACCCAGCATCTTCATCAGCTCTTCCATGTCCCTCTCTCGGAGCCAGCTTTTAACCAGTATCTACAGCTCCAGCACTCACTTGATTCCCTGCCCCTCTCGGCCTTGAATGACCAGTGGACGTACATTTGGAACTCCCCAATATATTCCTCGTCCAGAGCGTACAGAGCCCTAAGAGGCCATCGAAGTATTGATCCATCTTTTAAATGGTTATGGAAGTCGTCCTGCCAACCCAAACACAGGGTTTTCTTCTGGCTGCTGTTACAGGATCGTTTGAATACTCGCTCGTTGCTTCGGCGCAAGAGCATGTTCCTACCTTCGTATGATTGTGTTTTTTGCCACCTGGGTATGGAAGAAACACTCCATCATTTATTCTTCGGCTGTGGCTTTGCAAAGGACTGCTGGGCATTCTTGCAGTTGGAAGTTGATGACTCTCTCTCAGTAACGCAGATTGTGAGCACATTCCGAGATCAGCTACGAGTCCCTTTCTTCATGGAAGTCATCACTCTTTTATGTTGGTCGATTTGGCTTGCAAGGAATGAGGCGATTTTCAATCAGTTGGCTCCTCAGCTGTCGACCACCAAAGCAGTATTCAGGAATCTCTTCGCCCTATTATTGCATCGGGCTAAGAAAGTTTATTTCCCTTTCATTGAACAATGGCAGGAGACGTTTTTGTAATTTTTGTTTTTGACCCCTTTTGAACCTTTGTACCTTCTTTTCTTTAACTTATTTATATAATCAGTAGGGGCTTACCCCTCCTGTTTCTTTCAAAAAAAAAATTCTCTCCACTAACATAAACTACTATTTCCTAGTAATAGTTATTAGCTGCAATAATCTTCTGCATCGTCAGTCCAAAGTGGCAGGCTCTCCTCATACCACATATAACTCAATACCCATACTTACACTATATACAATCAATTGTTATGTTCTTCTGTAATAGCAGTAACCTGCAACAAACGCTGACCAAAGATAATCATCAGTGGCCATTGAGAGAGTGTATACTTAGATTATATGGTGTCATGAAAAGAGGATAAATCACTACACCACACACCAGATTAGCAACTGAAACTAGTTGGTAAAATCCAGTATTACCAATGAGTAGCCCTTTGGTAAAGAGTTCCGACTTTTGATAAACGGTCAGTTGGCGATTCCATTTTTTTCTAAGTGCTTGTCCGTGGGTGTTAAAATACTTGAGCTAGCCCTATACTACTCTAAAGATGGACCAGTATAGAATAAAAAAGGACCAATATGAAAGGATCGGACGGCTCAGAATTTTTGTATGCTGGTGAAAACTTGACCTGTGGTATAGTGGTATAGGTGGGTAGTATAGTCTAGTATGGGTATTTAGGGAAAAATTATAATTGGCACAAATGTAATTTTTTGAAGAAATTTTATTTGCACAAATATAATATTATAAAATATCATAATGGCACAACTGTAAATATTTTTTAACAATCTATGTCAAGACATCAATATGGTTCAAACTTGGGACGGAGAAAGGGAGAAAATGTTCTCAATAGAAGGAGATTACTACTCTATACTACTGAGAGTAGTAGTATAGGGCACTGTAAAAAAGCTCAAATACTTGTGCATGCTGTTGGAGGGTCCGCCAGCAAATCCCAACTTTCGGATCGTGCCATCCGTTGGTGAAAGTATAATAGGCCTTGCAAACCAGGCCCATACCTTGAAGCTTGAACCTGGGAGGGGCCAGCGGGGCAGCAACACTCGCTGTCGTTAGCGCTGCCTCCTAGGTCCTCCCCTCTGTCGGCTGGATCAGACCGTCCCATCGCTATGCCCTCCTAATACTGACAGGACTTGCACCGACTGCAAATGTCTGTCGGTGTAAGGTTATACCAGTGGACCCTCCATCACTGAAACGGCTTATACCGATGGTCGGTCCATCTGTGGTGTAGTGGCTATTACTGAATTCAGCATATACAAGTTTTCACCTAGTTAGCATCAGGTTATCGCCAATATTGAGCCCACCTGTGGATGGTCTCCACCATTTGAGGGAACAAAGCACTGACGCTTTCATTGATAAGATCCTGGAAGAAATGTATGGCATCCTCGTCATCCAGATCCAGCCTGAACTTTTGCTGAAGCTGGCCGATTCCCTACCAGGAGAAAAATGGGGATAATACATGTGACTTGGACTACCATGTATAAAGAATATAGATGCTTGACAAACTCACAATAACAAACTACCTTAGGTGCACTTTCATCGGAAGAGATACACAGAATATTTGATCCTCCCATCAACTTAAAAAGATTCAATATTAGGTTGCTGGACTTCCTTAAAATGTTGTATGCTTCACAACAGTAGGATTTGAATCTTGTATAGTACTGGCTGAAATACAGAAATGAGTTACTATGGCAGAATAGGTGATTGGTGTGACCTAACAATAGGTAAAAGTGTAAATACTTAACAGAATTATGCGACAAATTACCTTTCTGTGCCACCCATGGCCTCAACCATTTCTTTGCATAATTTCATTGGCGGTGGAAATGGCTTCGGATCTCGTCCCAGAATAAAAGCAAAGTCAATATGGAAAAGGTGTCCATCCTCTGTTAGAAGAATAGTATCTAGATGCCTACAGAATATAAATGTTAGCATAAGTTATCATGGTAAATACATATTTCTAAAGATTATATTGATTAATGGTGATTATGAGTAAACTCATATAAAAAGATATATCACTCCTAGACCACCTTGTTTGGATGGCTCAGATCCCTAGCCCATCGATGTGGCGCACCACAAACTTGATCTAGAATTTTGGCCCACCAAATGAGCCAGGGATTTGGCCATCCAAAGAAGATCTGGTGAATTTCGCTATACAACATGTCCTTTCTTCTAATAACCATGAACAAAGTTCCGTTTAAGCATGAGGAGAACATGTCCTGGCTTCTGACCATGAATAAAGTTCCTTTTGAGCATGAGGAACACTAACATAATCATGCTATTTTATTAGATCAGTTCAAGTAAATGATCCTTGCTAAAAGAAGAGAAAATGAACTGAGCAAACAAAAGAAGTTCAGATTTCAGAGTTCACAAGAGCACAATATATATATGATTTAAAGCTTACTGAATGTATGAAAGACCTCATTTGCATAGAAATCAGAGAACAATGTCTCCAACCCTCTGAGAATATAAAGTTACTATCATTAAGGTTCCAAAAACAAAAAGAATTACGAAGGATACCAACCTGTCTCCAACCCCCATTATATATGTAATTACAGAGTAGCCAGCACAGCTTTTTATGAAAGCTTCCAGACATTGACCGCTTATACCAAAAGGACCATCTTTGTCAGGATGGAACTTCTGTAGGTAACTTGTAATACTATGATGTTCTGATATAATCTGGGAACAGACAATTATTAGTTCAACTGGATCTTCGTGGTATTTATATAGATAATCAATTTAATAAATGAAGCTACAATTTGTTGAAAGTACTGCTGAAATGGAAAGGTAAACTTGTCATCTGGTACAACTATAGTAACTTCCATTATCTTCAATATGAAGTTACCTGTGCAAGAGAACTGGAAGGAATAAATTCGATCATCCCTTCATCTTGTCCAGTTGCAAGAACTCGATATGGAGTAAGGTGCAAGTCCAGATTTTCTAATTTGAGCAATCGGTCCATTAAAGATACCATTCACTACCAGAAAATGGCCTATCGGTCACCCCCCTTTAGTACCCAGTTGCTTATGACCCGGTACCAAAGGGGTCATTGGTACCGGGTCTAAATTTGGTAGGCCCCGAGGACCCTTTGGTACCGGGTCGTAACACCACCCGGTACCAAAGACCCCCCCCTTTGGTACCGGGTGGTGTTACGACCCGGTACCAAAGGGTCTGGACCCTTTGGTACCGGTTGGTAACACGACCCGGTACCAAAGGGGGGTACCGTACCAAAGGCCCCTCCACGGGTTAATTCAAAAGGAAAGTATCTGGGACTTGGTCAGCTGTGGTGTGTAGGTGAGATGGTAAGGAAGCAACGCGCGAAGCCACAGGTCGTGGGTTCGAACCCCACGCGCCGCACGCGTGTATTTTCGCGTGAAAAATCGTGTGACTTGTGACTTGCGCGTGTGTGGGAGCCTCCCCGGGATTTAAATTATTTTTTTTGCGCATAAAAACCTTTGGTACCGGTTGGTGTTACCAACCGGTACCAAAGGCCCCTTTTGGTACCGGGTAAATACCCGGTACCAAAGGGGCGACCCTTTAGTCACGGATGCTCGGTACCGGTTCCAAAACCCGGTACCAAAGGGAGTTTGGAACCGGTACCGATGGCTCCTTCTCCAGTAGTGATTTGAATGACCTACATATCACAGTGAAGGAATTAGCCTCGATTCCCTCCCTCCCATGCATGTTGTAAGTTAATGGCCACCTCACATTTAATGCTTTAAGTGGTTATGTTATATGTGGCTGCATATGCAGCAAACTATTACATAAAAAGATGTATCTATGCATACATCTATATGATCTGGGCTACACGCTAAACATAGGTTAAAGATGCTATTAAACAATGTAAAAAGGATCAAACTGTTTAAAGTTATTATTTTTGTATTGGGAGTTATAACCACTGTGTTCCCAATATAAGCAAGA
Organism: Alloteropsis semialata; assembly: GCA_004135705.1. NCBI lineage: Eukaryota > Viridiplantae > Streptophyta > Magnoliopsida > Poales > Poaceae > Alloteropsis > Alloteropsis semialata. The sequence continues at coordinate 55,097,357 of CM014272.1, forward strand.
CCAATACTCAACTTAGTGCAGAAGAGCAGTCAAACTACCACACACCCACACTAAACTCTAAGCATAACATCAAGCACCAAGAGTAACGTGTTACAAATCCACTAGACAGATTGCTGAATATTCTGAATTCAACCCATTCTCCAATTTACCATACAAGAATATCTAGAAATTAAAAGTGGGTGATATAGTATGGGGACTAGAAAAAACAAGTGTTGCATTAAACATATAAGTGCAATGGAATACTTACCAACTGATCTAGCCGGAGGTCATCTCCCTTTTTAAAAATAATCTTGGATGTGCCCCCATTTCCTGTCTTAAATGTAAGACGCAAAGGATGCAAGGTGCTTTTAAATATAGATGACTGCTGAGGCACAACCCCAGTAAGGAGAACATTTGGTGCCAATGGTGAACGAGTTGGCTGGTATCAATTTAAAAGAACACATCAGTTACAGTGATCAAGAAAAGCAATATGTGTTATCATTTTTTAGAGTTACAATAAAAGTCGTAAAATTTTTTCAAAATGGCCCTTCGCGGAAACTATTTTTACAAATAGACCCCTGGCAAAACTATTTCTGAAAATGGACCCCTATCTCGGCGCGAGGGGGACGAGCGCCGAGATATGTGGCTCGGCGCTAAGGGCTCTAGCGCCGAGCCACCGCCACGTCAGCGCCGAGCTGGCGCCTCGTGCCTGCGTGGCAGGGGGCTCGGCGCTCGGGCCGTTAACGCCGAGCCACATACCTCGGCGCAGCCGCATCTAGCGCCGAGGTCTGGGTACTTAACACCCGCCGAGCCCCCTTCCTCCTCCTTCCTCCCATTCTTTTCAACCCTGAGCTCTCTGTTCTCTCCCTCTCCGGCGGCGGGGCAATCCATAGGCCTCGTAGACGAGTGTAGAAGTTGTTCCCTTTGGATTCAAGCCGTCCCCAAGGTAATATGGCTCCCCTCTTTCAATTTGTCCAAGTAGTTTTGTTTGAATCGGTGGTTAGGTTAGGTTTTGAGGATTTGTTAGGGTTTGTCCAAGTGTTGTTTTCTTGCATTTTTTGAAGGCCTAGCGACCATGGGATCTCGACCTAACGAGATAACGCTGGCGGCTGAGAAGAGGTCAACGACCATTCCTGAAGGGGTGGATGTGCCCATGTGCTACTGTGGCGATCGGTGTCAACTTGTGAAGTCGCAGTTGATAGGTTCATGCTACGGCATGAGGTGGTTCATGTGCGCCAACTACGAATATGACCCACCGAGGGCTATCGGATACGAGATACACGAGGTTGTGCATGAATCCATGTCTTTGTTTGTGTTGTGTTTATTAACATAACTTCTGACTTGAAGGGGTGGCAGACTCCCCCTTCTCTATGTGATTTTGCGCAGTGGCTTGACACGGAGCAGTCCGCGACGGACAAGTGGTGGGTCGAGAAACAATTTGAATGGAGGGAGCAAAGGAGGAGGCAGGTGCAGCACGAGAAAGAAGAGGAGGAGAAGCGCAAGAAGTTTCAAGAGGAGTTTCGCGCAAGGTGCGAGCGCATTGATCGTGAGGAGGAGGCCGAAAGGGAGCGCAAGAGAGCGCGTGCACGCCGTGCGAAGGAAGCAATGGAGCAGAATCCAGATGCATTGAGGAAGGGGAAGTGGCCTCGCTGCACTCAGTAGTTTGGTCTTGGTAGTGGCAGTAGTGTGTTGGTGAAGAGGGTTTTAGTATGTCGTGTGATGTTGCATGTTATGGACTTGTATCGGTTGTTATGGCAGAACTAATGTGGACTTTGTTTTTAATTCGTACGGACTTCGGTTGTTATGCACTTTGTATTTGTGTTGGCCATATCTATACTTGTTCGTTACTCGAACGTACCGCACGAGCGAAGACTGGAGCAGCCTGCACCTGGTGCCCCTCGCGGGTCTGCTGGTCGTACTCGTTATCGCCCTCATCGGAGGAAGCTACGTCGGCGTAGTCCTGCTGCGTCCACGCCGGCCTCAGACGGAGCCGAGCACGGTCTTGGAACCACCTCAGGTACCGGTCGAAGGCGGCGTCGCTGTGGACGCCGTGCAACTGCACGACGTTGCCCTCGTACAGGTACCACCTCTTGATATGTGTGAGGTGCTGAGCGGCGAAGTCGGTGATCTTCTTCTGCCTCCGACGGTCAATGCTACAAGGCAGAACCAATTGACATCATGTGTAAGACGAACTCCAAGTTTCGATAAAAGATTAAGTGTTTCAAAAACTCACTTGTGCAGCTCCCAGCTGGTGGAGATAGGGTGCGGAGGGCAAGGTTGCTCCCTACCGAACTGCCTGGCAACCCTGTGCGGCAAATGGTACTCCACTGCATAGAAGCAAATCAGGGGGCACCTCATGAGCCACAAGCCCTCATCGGCTTTACAGATCGTGCTCAGCTGTAGGTCCTCGACCTCGTCACGCACATATGGTTGCCACCTTACCTGCATAGAAGCATAGTGCTCATTCATCATGTCTCCAGTTGACTAGAACAGACTTCCACACAATTGTCAATTCATGAAACGAGAATAAACTTACATGTTGCGGGGTAAGGAGGTCGAGCTCGTTCGTGTACTGGATGTACGCGCTGCGCGTGAGGGCGTAGGCACCCGCTGCTCCCTCGTACAAATGCCCAACTGTGGGGGCAACGACCTCGTCGTTGAGTGGAAACCAGGGCGCCGGGTCACGGATAGTGTAGGGCCTCCCCACCGGAAGCCTCTCCCACATCCACACCTGGAGGAGGTACGTGCAGCCCGACTGTGTGGCGTACGTCCCTCTCGTACGGCGGCAAGCCTCGCAGAGCTGCCGGTACAGGTAGGCGAGCACAGCCGAGCCCCAACTGTACTCGCCGGCGTCGTCCCAGTCCTGAAGGCACGGCAGGTACATCCAGGACGCCGAGTCCCCAGTGCCGTCAGGGAAGAGGAACGAACCAAACATGTGCAACACCCACGCCCTGAAAGATGACAAAGTGCGAAACAATAAGTTAGAAACATACATATTGTGGCGGAGCAAAATGACAAAGTGGAAAACAATAAGTTAGAAACTGCAGTAAAAATATACATACTTACCTGCAGTAAAAGTTGATAGTAGCCTCATCGGCGTCGGGTGGGCACTGTGCAAACTGCCCTCGGAGCCACCTCAAAGGGACACCACTGGAACGCCGCTTAACCCCCGGCTGTGGCTCCGGCAAAGGCACACCAAGGAACTCCTGGACTCGGTCCCCCCAGCTGGCGGACACCACGTCTCCAGTCACCGGCTGTCCTCTGATCCGAAGGCCCATGATCATGGCGGCGTCCTCAAGGGTGATCGTCGTCTCACCACAGGGAAGGTGGAAGGTGTGAGTCTCTGGTCGCCAGCGGTCGATCAGCGCGGTGAGAGCGGCAGGGTTGAACGGTGGTATGCCACGGCTGACAAGCCTCGCAACCGTGGCAAGTCCCGTGCGGCGCGGCAGGGGTGTGTAACGCTCGTCGTACCGCAAAACGATACCGCCGTCGTGGGTCATCGGGCCGGAGCGTGTGCAGAACCTGAAACAAGAGGATAAGAGTCAAATTTTGGAGTAAAAGTCGGAGTTTGACACAATATCGAATAAAAGTCAACAAATCAAAAGTTAGTACTGAAACCAATATCAAATGAATCAGTACCTCGCCCTGCTCCGTCAGCCGAGCCCGGTGCGCGGCATCGTACCGCTCGTCAAGAAGACTGTACCTGGCCGCCATCCTGCACAAGAAACGTAAGTAAGGTTAGTACATGATATTTTACTTACTAAAAAGTAGGACGGCAACAAACAGAATAGTAAATAAGAAAATTTTACACTACTGAACATATGACTATCTACCTGCGTTTGCGCTCGTAAGGGGCAACGACGTATATTATGCCCTGATTTGTGACATTTTGAGCATAGTGACCGCTCTGTGTCCTCCACAAAGTGCGTACCAACTGACTTTTTCGTGGACCTTCCCGACACTACTTGGTCCATGTCCATCCTGTACCTCTTCCTTTTTCTAGTTCCACGTGATGTAACTCTCAAGCCCTTGTCGGCGATATACTTTGGCCCCTCATACACCGGCCACTCATCCTCATCACGGAATGGGTGAAATTGCGGTGCCCAGGTGTTACTGAGTGATTGCAATGAGAACTCTACTCCAACTCTGGAAGGGGCTTCCACGTCCAGCCTTCGCACTCTGCAAGCGGTCACCATGTGGGAACATGGCAAGTGGAAGCTAGAAGGCCTACCACACGTGCACGTGTTCGAGTTTAGCACGACTATGTGTTTCCTTGCCTCACGATCCTCACCTCCCATGTTGGTTCCACCAGCCTCCGTCACTTCATATGTGTGCGTCTCGCGGTCGAAACAAACTGCCTTCTGCCCCTTAGAAATTTCCTTTGCCTTATTAATTCTGCGTGCAACCTTTTCCGGATATTTACGGTGGTTGTCTCGAAGTGACATAGCAAGGCTGCGTCGCCGCACGAACCAAGCGTTGCACTTGTAGAAGGTGAACGAAGCAATAGCGGTCACAGGAAGGCAACGACATCCTTTAAGCAAACTATTAAATATTTCTGCCATGTTGCTTGTCATAAAACCGTACCTAGCACCACCTATGTCAAATGCTCGGGTCCACTTCTCCTTTGAGACCATCAACCCATCAAGGAATTCTCTTCCACGATCGTCAATCTTTTCTCTAAGCGCAGCCAACTTCTCCTCAAACTTCCGGGGCTCTGTCTGCCTACAAACCTCCTCGAACAACTCGAAGTTGTCCTTAATACCATCATGCTTGATAAGGTTTTGCGCTAGGTGCCTTGTGCACCAACGATGATGCACACGTCCATGTCCCGGAATGATGTCTTGCACAGCATTAAGTATACCAGCATGCCGGTCCGAAATCACACAAATATCACGGCCGGGCCCAACAACCACTCGCCGAACACGATCCAGGAACCAAGACCAAGTAGATGTTTCCTCCTTGTTTACCAAGGCAAAGGCCAAAGGGAGGAGCCTATTCTCCGAATCAATTCCAATGGCAATCAACATTGTACCCTTGTATTTACCCGTGAGGAAGGTACCATCAATGGACAATACGGGCCTACAATGCTTGAAGCCTTCAATGCACTGTGCAAATGTCCAGAAAGCCCGAGAGAACACCTCTCGCCCCGCAATCTTCACCTTGTCCTTTGGCAAATACTCGAAATGCATGCCAGGATTTGCAGCTTTCATTGCGTTCAACATCACCGGCAGCCTCTCATAAGTTTCTTCCCAATCTCCAAATACGTGCTTTAGAGCCCGCTGCTTTGCCCTCCAGGCTTTGCCATACTTGATCTCATAATTGAACATCTTCAACACCATCTGCTGAAGTGCAGCAACTGAGATGTTTGGGCTATGCTTCACCACACCGCACAACTGCTTCGCAATGAATTTAGAATTCAATTGGAGGTGTTTCTCTTCTGCCTCTGCTGTGCCACAAGTATGAGACTCAATGACAGACGTTATCCTCCATTGATCTGTCTTGGTCAGCCTGCAACAAACCCTCCAAGCGCAACCTTCCTGTTCGCACTTAACTGTATACCGTCTCTTGCGGTACGAATGCACCACCTTGAAAGGACGGTGGTGCATCACTGAGTATCCCTGCAACCAACTCTTCAACTCATCCATATTTGGAAATACCATGCCCTTCTGTATGATACTGTCCCGCTTCAGCTCTGGACCGTCATCATCACTGCAACCCCCATCAGCAACTGCCCTGTGGCTCTGCCCAAGGTCTACACACTCGGGAACCAATGGGTCACGGCCGGGAAAGATAGATTGCAAGATTTTTTTCTCCTGTTCAGACAACTGAGGAATGGGCCGATCATCCTCCGAGCCACAAGCTTTGTCCTCTTCATAATTGTCATCGTCCCCGCTTACCTCCACATCAAGACGGTTAGATGCTTTGGCATCACCGTCAAATGAAGCAAACGTGTCTACATAATCACCCAAATCACCATGATATGTATCAACTCCTTCATCATGTGAGTACTTAGGCTCAGCCCTTATGTCATCTACCGGTGATGGGGCCACACTGTCGGGGTCACCAAAGCTTTCAACCTCAACAGGTGCCTTGTTCAGGTCGAACCCGAAATTGCCGTTGGCAAAAGGAACCTTAGACACCACTATAAAGAGAGAGTGCACTTCTGAGGCCATAACAATATCCCTGTAAATATCCCATTCTGCCTCTAAACTCAAAGGTACAAACGTCTTTGTACGGGGACCTTTCGATGAGCCAACATCAACTACACCTTCCATATGCATACGGACAACACTGTCAGGCCAATCCAACTTCCCCTTCACTCTATCAACCAATTCAGCCAATGATGGAAAAATTGGGAAAGACCAAGACCGTCTCTACCATATTCAGAAACTCCACAGTGTCATCTTCATTCTTCTTAACAGTCCCACCATGAACAATCCTCACTAAACGATCCATCTACATCAAAATAATTACCACTTTATTTTGTCAGAAATTATTTATGCCAAATACAGTAGGCATGGGAGGCACATCAGGAGGATTCAAAATGAGATCTCTGCATGCTAGGCCTTCCTCTATGTACCCATGCCCATTGCTAAATTAGGTTCTTTTTTTTCCTTTAGGCCTAATCAAAAATTCCTATGTTCTTCCTACAATCATCCAAACAACCTAACCTTCTACAATTCCTCAGACCATACCATTTCCTCTAA
>CM014272.1:55105042-55160681 GCA_004135705.1 Alloteropsis semialata
TGTTGAAAAACTTGATCAAACTTGAGATGGTTTGACTTTCCAAGAAAGTTGGAATGACTTACAATTTGGAACAGAGGGAGTACTAAACTACCAGTTTTTGAGTGTGTTAATACCGACTTCGAGTGACTAAGTGAGAACGACCCTCACAAATAGTAGCAAATACTAATTTGTTAAGAACTGATCTATAAAAATCACAGAATACCTATCTGTAAGAACATCCAGAGACCAAGAGATGGGATTGATGGGTTGACTTGAGCACCCAACCTTGGAGTACAGCTCCTGGATGAGGTACTTGACGACCTGGTGCATGTCCTCCACTAGCGGGTTCTGCTCTCCGCGCCCCATGAGCGCTCGCGTTCGATCGATCTCCGCTTGCTCCCTGGCTGATTACTCCAATTGAACAGTGAAGGGAGAGGGAGAAGACTAGTGGAGGGAGGACGAGACACAAATGGCACGTCCTAGATCCGCTGAAACGCAGGGTCCTGGTGGAGGAATGTCAGATCGCTCAGTAGCTCGCTGCCCTGCTCGATGTGGATACAACTCTCTATTACATAAGGATTTGGCTTTGAGGAACCCTTTATACAACATAGCTATTAGGTCAGATTGATGGAAATCCTACCACCGCCGAGTAGTTTTTCAGGCAAGAGGGAACCATACGCACTTACCGAGGCATGTGTAAAAGCTAGATGTTTTCCGACCTAAGGATTCCCTGTTTGTTTGAAAGCAAGATTATATAACCTAGCTTATAGGAGATGGATTATATAATCTGAAATAAGCATATATTTCCAGCAGCTTATGGATTATGATAATCTAGTGGGTGTAAATTATATAATCTGAAGAATAAGCTAAAGTGTTTGTTTTCTTCAGAGATTATTTTTTAGATTTTAAACAGGATTATATAATCTTGAGTGGAAACAAACAGGCCACGTCAACAACTCAACATAGAGTTCTACAGAGTACAGACCGATGTCTGGATTCTGGAAAATGAACTTCGATTTCCACGAGATTTATACTCCTAGAACCCACCTAAATCAGACTGGCTTGGACGAGAGAGAGAAACAAGAACGACTGAAATACATACCTGGATCACAGTCTCTTCTCGTCCTCATCCTCCCTTTACCTCACCCCGTGCCCCGGCGGTGCTCTTGCCTTTGTTCTGCAGCAGCGATCTGCAGCCAACAAGGAGGGCAGGTATGATCAGCACCAACAGGAACTCCTCTTCACTTGCCACGAATTGGAAGCAACGCCTACGTAGAAGAGACATCGTGCCGGTCCTAGCGTCGGGGAACAAACTGCACAGCGCCGGCTTCTCGTTTCCATCTATCTCAGGGCCCTGCACAATTAGTGGAGGCGAGAAAACTAATGCTCCCAGCAACGTGGGTAACGGAAAGACACTACTGGCTACTCCTTCCATCGCCTCCCTACCAAATGGGCTGTAATTAGACCTTTGATTACCCACACTTTAAGCCCATTAAGCTCAGGTGGTGGTAGATTAAATTCCATTTTTTTTCTCTCTGGTATGTTAGGTCAGTCTCAATGGGAGTTTCATGAATAGTTTTATGGGTGGAACAAGCATAGCTTAGTTAGTTAGGTTCCTTGTGGTGGAACCTGCCCATCCGGGTTCGAGTCTCCGACTCGGCACGGGTGTCACATTTTCCTGGATTTATTCCAGAATTTAACCGGCGCTTTTTCTTTCAGTGGTAGGCGACGTGCCCGTCGATAGCGAGGCGCTTGTGGTGACTTCGTCAATCTCAAGATCGGAACAGCCGGCCCAGTCTCTCGAAGGTGCTCATAGGGGTAGGGTTTACGTGCGTGTATTCATAGGGGTGAGTGTGCGTGCGTGTGTGAGCGTCTGCGTCTGTACTGGTCTTTCGCAAAAAAAATGAATAGTTTTATGGCATTAAATTCTATGCTAAATCATCAATTTTGCTTATGTGACGAGGAGAGAGAAAGAGAGAGTTTCATTAGATGTGAGAGAGTTTCAGCACGGTTACCTAGTTTCTGAGTATAGATAACTGTGTAATGAAACTTGCACTGAGACTGGCCTTATGCAGAGACGAAGTAATGCACGAGATTAAATTCCACGTGCCAAGGATCCCACCGCCGGAAGCGGGCGAGGATTCCAGGGGACTCCTATGTGGAGGCCGGAAGCTAGCTAGACGAGTTAGCTTCTGGCCCACAACGACCCATCTCGTCCTCTTCTTTCTCCACCCCGCCTCTTCTTCCTCCGCCCGTCCACCTGCCCGCCCTCACCTCATCGACCTCGACCTTCCTAACGAGGGGTGCTATCCTCGCCCTACCTGAAAGGACCTTGATGTCGCCTAGAGAAGGGAGGGTGAATAGGCGTTTCTGCAAATTTCTGCAAAATACAAAAACTAACACCCACTGTCAGCTGCAGAACCGGTCAGACCGGTTCCTGAAACCGGTCAGACCGGTTTCCTCTGACAGACAGGGAATCAAATATGCAAAACCCCTTTTAGCAATTCTAGCACAAATAACTTTGGACAATAAGCTTCACCAGGTGTTTACAAGTATATTTATGAAGCTCCTGCACACAGCACAAGTATACCAAAGTAGAGATATGCGGAATTACAAGTAAGTGCTATAATTGACAAATGTAAGTAAATGGAGACAAGACACAAGGATTTGTTTACCGAAGTTCAGATTCACCGCTTGCACACAGCAGCCACCAAGGCACGGTGAATCCTAGTCTCCGTTGAGGTGCTCACGAAGAGCCGGGTTGTCACACCTAACCCTTTCCTCACCCAATCGACCACCAAGGGGATTGAGTTTACTTACTGATTTCCTCACCAAGAGGAAGGGTGATACAAACTTTCGGGGCACAACAACACACGGAATGTGTGCTCCACGGCGACGCCTAGCCGTTTAGGAGCAAAGCTCCAAGAGTAACAAATGCTTCACGAGTTGCTTGACGCCACCACAAGTGCTCAAGGTCAGATTGCTCACACTTAGCTCACACACAAGACTCTCTCTCAACCCAACTCAAGAATCTCACAAGGATTGCTCAAATCTCACAAAGAGAGGTTGGGGAGAGCTCGGCTGGCCTCAAGAAGGTGTTAGGGACACACAGAACCAGCAGCCCGTCAAAGAGGAGCTCTTGGGTATAAATACCCAACTCCAACAAAACTAGCTGTTATTCTGTCAGACAAAACCGGTCAGACCGGTTTGCCAAACCGGTCAGACCGGTTTTCAAATTCATCTAGGCATTAGACACTCAGAGGCCAGGAACCGGTCAGACCGGTTTCCATAACCGGTCAGACCGGTTATGGCCTGAAAACCCCACTAAGTTAGATATCAAATGGTTAGACTCTCATGGGTTTGACTTGAGCATTTTCAGTGAATGTCTATCAACCAATGTTGCATCCCTCTTGATAGTACGGCATACCTAAACTCAAGACATATAAATAAATATATTTCAACCACTTGAGCTTGTATATTGAGAATCATGCCAATACTTGAATATTCTTCACTTGAGGGCTTTCAACTTTGTCCATCATCTGAGCATATCAACCTTGAGTTAGTGACTTAGGATTCTCCATAGCTTATGTTTGAATTCACTTTAATCCTTAGGCCACCTCCTTTATCAACCATAACATATATATGCAATGCAATGCCTCTCATGACAATACTTGGATATTATACTTCTAAACCCCTCGGATACTAGATACTTCAGCTTAGCATTACGCACATGGTCATAAGTCGTCACTTAGCCAAAACTTGCTTAGTCCCTCGTTCTAGTCATCTCAATTTGTTTCTTCACCACTTACCCTTGCATCATCAAGTTTAGCTTTGCTTTGCCATTGAATGAGTTCCATTTGAAAGATCCTTCAAATGCTTGTTCTTGATTAATAAAGAATATCTCATATAATGCAAGCTTCCAATTGAAGACCAATATGTAACACATATGCTCATGTCCTTTTATCATATATACATGAAGTCTTACATATCATTTTTCTTTGTCAAATAAATCATATCATATTCTTGGAGACCCACATAGCATATCTCCAAGTCATTGCTTCATCATTGCTTGTTTAGACTTGACACCTGGGTCACCCGGGTTGGACCTGGCTGAGCCGGGTCAGCCTCTCTGTCCTGAAATTAATTTCACCTGGCTGACCTGGGTGCCACCTGGCTGAACCGGGTTAGCTTCACTTCATCTTTTGCAATGAACATTATTTCTTCACACACTTGCTTGCTTATATCAATGAATAACCATATATCTTGATGAGCACATTAAACATAATGAATCATAAGAATAATCCCTGCTCATCATCTCAAGCAAACAAGTTAGACATTTAATCGTTTTGTCATTAATCTCACCAAAACCCACATGGGGCCTAGATGCACTTTCAATCTCCCCCTTTTTGGTGATTTATGACAACCCGATTAAAGCTTACAGATATAGCAATAAAATCATTTTGAATTCTGAGATATATGATGAGCTCCCCCTAAATATGTGCTTGGATTTGAATTTCCAAGTTTGCCCTCACATGCCAAAAGCACATATAAAAAGATGAAACCATGGGAGCTCCCCCTATATCTCAGAATCCGTGGGGTGCAACAAGTGTGTGTAACATATATAAAAAACAACGTGATGCGTATGACAAGAATTTTCACATCAAAAAACAAAGTGTATATGTGCTGCCTGGGGTCAGACCGGTCAGACCGATCCAAGAACTGGTCAGATCGGTTCCCCCAGTCAGTACATATACAAAAACAGTCATCACATCAAAACATGCACATCAAACTAACACAAAGTTACTTAATAAGCATTAAAAGGTACATCACACACAGTAGCACACATTACAAGTTCTCAAGCCCACAAATAGATAAGGTTCGATAATTGTTACAAGTCCAACTTTCCAACATAGATAAAACAACAGAAACCGGTCAGACCGGTTTCTCCTGGACAGCACACCAAACTAAGCTTTAATCCATCTCTTCTCCCCCTTTGCCATCCATCATCCAAAAAGAAATGTTGGAGAAAAGTCTTGCTGCTTTTGTCATCTACTGTCCAGGCCAAGGAGCCCATCCGGAGGGAAGAGTGGGATCGGCGAAGATACCCGTAATGAACCTCTCAAATGGTTCAGGCTGAGCTAGTGGAGGATCTGCTGGTGCTGCGTATGGAATGCCAAAGTCACCCTGAACAGGAGCTCCATACTAGGTGGTGGTGGTGGTGGTGGTGGAACTAAAGACGAAGAAGCTCCAAAGGCGGGATCCAAAATATGTGCAAAATCATCATAGCACGCCCCCGAGCTATACTGACCCACCATGTCCTCAACAGAAGGAATTTCCTCCTCAACAGGCATTGGAGAAGGTGGAGATCTTGGCGACTGCAAGTTCATAGCATTGTGTATCAATTTGATCGAATCTCTATCTTTCTTGCTTGCCACCCTTGCCCTTTGCTGCTCAATCATGATGTCCCTCTGACTCTTGCACATGCCAGTGAGAAAGCTAAGGAATTTTTTCAAAGGAGATGATGGCTTCCCACTGGACTGAGAAGAAGAGCTCTGCTGCTGCCCAGGCCCAAACCGGTCAGATCGGTTGGCCCCAGGCCAGCAGCCGCCTGCTGAAAGTGCTGCTCCTGCTGCTCCTCTTTTTCTTCCTCATTCTGAATTTCTTCTTCCTCTTGCTGTCCATCTGCTGGCATAAGAATTGGATTCTTGGGCACCTTGACTTTGAGTGCAAGATGCACACCATCCATGCGCCAAATCTTTCCTGCCATTTTTTCTATTATCCTCATTATATATGGAGCATAGCCACAACATTTCAAAGTGCTCTCCGACACAGCCTTGATCTCCTCCCAAATAAAATCAGCAACACAAAACCTTTGACTGCCAGGTCTCATTCTAGCAAGGAGATTCTTGGTAAAGAGAGATATATCTGTTGGATTTCCATCCTTAGGGCAAATGGTTTTCCTAAACATCCTGTTAAGAGTGGAATAGTAAGTGTATAAGCCCTTCACCTTGCCAAAGTTGTGCTGCTCCTCTCTTGGATACATAAACTTTGTAGCCTCCGGTGCCATCATCTCTTCAAAATGAATCTTGCCACGTTTGGCATCACTTCTTCTATATCCAAGAGACTCTGCAAACTGAGTGTAGGTGATTTGATAGTCAACACCCTCAGTTCTCCAATGCATTACCCGATCGCCCTGAATCGTCCCAAAGTAGAGTGTGGCATAGAATTGGGCAATGATCTCATTGTTCCAATTATGTGAGTAACACATGATACTCTTGATTTTCTTATCCTCACATGCCTTGATAATCTGATTGAGCAGAGGATTATTCTTTTTCTCCAAAGCTCTCCAATCAATCCATTGTGCCTTAGATACCACCTTGAGTTTAGTGAGAAGTATGCTGTGGTAGTAGTCCTGCTGAAAGGAAGTATGAAACCTGTAATCAGTAGCAGTCCTAGGTGCATTGATTGGATTCTGTCTTCTCAACTTCTTCACAACATCCGTTGTCCCTGTCCCACGGTAATCAACAATAGTGCGATCAGTTGGACCTGTGGGAGCAACAAGAACAGGCATAGCTGAAGAAGAGCTACTGCCCTGACCCACTGCAGGCCCTCTGCCACTAGGGACCTCTTCCTCCTGCTCTTCATCCTCATCATCATTATCACTGCTGCTGCCCTCTCTAGCTGGCCCTTTACCATGATTTGGCTGCACCACGAAATCCTCATCCTCAATGTCAAACTCATCACTGCTCACACTTGATTCTGTCTCCTCACTATCACTTCCCTCACTAGGTGCTACCCTTTTCTGCCCTCTAGGCCTTAGACCAGGCCTAGTAACCACTAGAGTTCTGCTAGAACCCCCAGCAATATCCTCATCAACACTTTGCTCCTCTTTTTGTTCTTTTTGCCAAACTCTTCTGTGGAGCCATATGCACTGATTCCTGGACATATAAAGTGTAGAGACACTAAGATCAGGTCACAGGAGTATATGGAAATTTACGAGAGCGAAAGGATTGAAAAATAAGGGCTTGGACAGAATGTGATGTGGCTGTTCTGAGGACAACCGGTCAGACCAGTTATAGGAACCGGTCAGACCGATTCTACGCAGAACAGACCATGAGCATTGATTTTGGGCAAGTTCTTGAGGAGTAATTCACAGGATAAGGATATATAAAAGCATTTGAGCAGTTCTAGGTATTCATAAAGGTCGCTAGTGCATAGATATGAGCAGTTAAGGCTTGACAGCCTGAGACCGGTCAGACCGGTTGCAAGAACCGGTCAGACCAGTTACTGCAGTCAAACCCTAGATCGAGATTCTAGAAAATGTGGCCCACCAAACTGAATGAAACTTTAGAAAAGTATTTCTGGGTATACTAGTAGGTGGTTACTTGAAGGAATCCTCGAGATATTCACTGAGCACATAGATCGGGCATGGAGAACATATGAATACTTTGAGAGGGAAGAACTTGAGGATTTGAATCCAAAAACCAGTGTTGTATCCGGTCAGACCGATGAGAATCACGTCAAACCTCCAAACTCCAAAGGGGTCGAGCTCTTTCTTGAGTAAATCTTCAAGAACTTGAAGGGGAGAGGAGCTCGGGCAAGGGGTGCACGGGAAGGAGAGAGCACGGGCTTGGTTAGGGTGAGGGGAGTAAATGTGAGTGGATAAGGTAACTTCTAGAGGTGAAGGGGTAAAAAGGTGGGTGGCCCCGGGTCAAACCGGTCAGACCGGTTCCAGGAACCGATCAGACCGGTTTCCCCAGGAAACCAGCCACAAGTCCAGTAGATGCTCCTTCAACCCCAAGAAAAGATCCAAAAATGATATAGGTTTATGCTGGATAGATATTGGTACTGGATCTTGATCAAGAATATGAATTTCCAATTTTATTCAAACTCTTTGATACTTCCAAGAAAGTCGGGAAAGATAGATAATTTATGGACTTGAGAGAAATTTCACCATTTGTGACTAGCCATCAGTCAAGCAAGGTCAACTATTGTCACAAATAGATCCATTGGGTCACAAAGACCAAGAACCAAATATTTTCAAAAACACACAAGTCCTAACATACTAGTTGGATTTTTCAAAATCTATCCTATGTCACACAAGCATGCAACAACTCAAGTCAAGAACCGTATTAGAATGTTTGGCAAATTCCTTACACCGTTTTATGGAACATATGACACCTAGTCAATTTTAAAGAAGGAATTTGCAAAACATCTAATAGGTACAAGAACGGGACTTGAGAGAGTTACATGCAGGAATGCACACACTAGCATGGATATGAGGCCTAGATGCTCAATGTAAAAACAAGGGTAAAAGAAGCATACCTTGGCCTCTAGCTAATTCTTTTCTTCACGTTGGTGAAGATTCATTTCTCAAGTCTTGTGCATTATCAACATAATCCAAATGCCTTTTTCTCTTAATGTTTTCCCTTTTCATGCATCATAGAAGAGAAATGCATTAAATGACACAAGACCGAGTTTCATCATTTAGTGATCTTTGGATTGGAAAGGCACAATGGATCACCAAAAGATGAAACCTCACAATATAGGTTAAATTCCTTTTTCTTGATGCACATGTGTATATGAGTGGAAGGCAAGCTCACATGCATCAATCTTATCACAAACCCAAGCAAAGGGATTTAATCTATATTATGGCAAGCAGCTATTTAATAAGAAAGATCAATGTTCAAACAGGACATAGATACAATTTTACCCATTTTGAACAAAAGGCATAGCTTGCTTCAAAGAGAGACAAACTCTCACAAATGAGAATACAAGATCACTAAAATAAAATGTTAGTCTCTAGAACACAAATTATAGGATAATCTCCCCCTTAATAGGTACATCATGTATTTGAATTTCATGTCACATGCACTTGGTCAATTCAATGAGTTTGAGGAGTTTATCTCACAAATTGGTCCCGGCACATAAATAAATAGTATTTATTGAAATGGTGCCAAGAATACTTACTACCACAAAGATAGTATATAAATTGTATGCCATGGAAGTGCTGAAAGGATTTCTTTTAATATTCCAACTTAGATGAAGCCTGACAAATAAATCCCTGCCGGAACTTCTGGTATTGATTGGCCAGAACTTCTGACACGAGCCAGAGGCTGCCGGACTTTTGTGTCGGAAGTTCTGGATCCGGCCGGAACTTAATCTTTGCTAACTGGGCCAGAACCGGTCTGACCGGTTCAGGAAACCGGTCAGACCGGTTATCCCAGTCAGCTTCATTCAAGTGGATTTCTTCTCTTTTACTTGCTCCAAGAAATTTCTTCTTAACTTTATTCCACAATTTCCTGCACTTCAAAAAGTATGCTCCATAGAGAGCCATTAAAAGCATCACATGGCATATGGGGAAATAAATAGTAAAGGTAGATGACTTCGGCATATCCAAGCATTTACAACCAAATATGAAATACTTGTATCCATAGAGAAGTGAGTATGTATAAGTCAACCAACCAAAACATGTTACCGAGATGTCATTGGAAATAATGTAGTGAATGTAGCAATGCTTTGGCAAGTTGATGGAGTTCACACTTTTTGAAATATCTGCCAAAGCCTCAATGCATCTCTATTCCCCTGCAGGTCTAGCAAGTGTTCTTAGGTACCCAAACCATGTTGGGTCCTTTTAGGTTAGTTACAAGAAACTTGGGAACCCAAATGGCCCTTATGCTAGTTTGAGGTGAACTGATTACCCTAGTAGCACAAGTACCAGCTTTGTCATTCCCAAGCCTAGCAAAGTCATAATGCACAAGATCAGATTTGAGAGCATTACCATTTGGACAATCCTTACCTAGGTGTCCCTTTGACCGACAAGTGTAGCAAATGTAATTCTTGATATTTCTTGGTGATTTGCTCTTTTTGTTGATCACTTGTCCCATGCTAGACTTTCTGTTTGAAGATGTGGCTTGATCACTTCTTTTAGGAGGTTGGATTGCTGCCTCAGCCAGAACCGGTCGGACCGGTTCTCCAATCCGGTCAGACCGGTTTGGTACAGACAGTGGCTCCAACTTCAGTGGACAGGCATCAATGAAGTGTCCAAACTCCTTGCATTTATAGTATAGCCTTTTCTTGGATTTTTTTGCTTCTTTGCCTTACTTTTATGCCTGAGAGAGCACATGGATGCGTAATGGCCCATGTTCAAACATTTGAAGCATTGTATGTGATCAAGCTCCTTTTTCTTCTTTTTTGAGTCTTGTTCTTGTTGACTTGCTTGTTAAGCTGAAGGATTAAGCTAGTGACCATTGATCCCTTCTTAAGCTTGTTCACCATGTTTTCACGGTTATCTTGAGAAGGTTGCACTTGGCCCTTTCCCTTAAACTTTACCAAGTCATCTTTGATCTTTTCATCCTCTTACTTAATATCTTCTATTTCTTCCGCAAGGAGGTCATCACAAGGCTCTACAACAACATGCTCAACACAAGTTTGGGTTGCTTGGGAGCAACACGATTTTTCACACAATAATATTGAATTCATGTGAGAGCATGTGCATGTGTGTGTATGAGGTTCAAGGAATTTTACCGATGTAACCATGACCTCATGAGCTATTTCTAGTAGAGCATATGATTCCACAATCTTTTCATGAGAACATTCAAGTTCCTTGTATTAAGATTGCAAAGTCATATGCTCACTAGTGAGCTTCTCAAGTTGAGCACCAAGCACTTGTTTTTCTTGTTCTAAGGATGCTACACAAGTAGATAAATCAGTAGCACAAGCATAATCCTTCGACAAGACTTTATACTTACTGACCAAGGATGCATGAGAATTCTTGAGTTTTTCAAGCTCTTGAGTTAGAGCCTTGATAGTTCCAACTCTATGAAATTCATCTCTCTTGGTCTTCTTCTTTCTGCAAGCCATCAAGCACTTGGGTCCCTCATCATTGGATAATAAGGAACCTGAAGTTGATGGAGTGACGCTTGCAGCAAAAGTGTCTTGAGCGCACTCGGGAGCAGCTCCCTGGGCAGAACCGGTCGGACCGGTTCCTGGAACCGGTCGGACCGGTTCCTCCAGGCATACTGCACTTTCCCCCTTTTGCTCTTCTAGCTCCTCGGTGGGATCCACTTGAGACTCAATTAATATTTCTGATGTAGATGAGTATTTCTCAGGTGATTCCATGACTTCTTGCTCTTCATCATCACTTTTTAAATCTTCAAATGTATCTGTGATGAGAGTCCAAATGTGATGAGCATCTCTTCGGATTTCTTTCTTTGCTAGAGATGATATCCCATAACTCTTCACAAACAGATCTTCGAAAGAAGTCAATAACACAAGCATTGAGTTGCGTGCAAACTAACTCTTTTTCACTAAGTTTTGACATACCAAGGTTGTCATAATCAAACTTAGGAGGTAGAATGCTAGCAACTAAAATATGTTCAATTATAGGATCTACATTTCTAAGAGCATTATGAACATTACCAAACCAAAGAGCATAGTTTGAGCCATCAAGCTCGAGTGGCTCAAATTGTATCTCAATCGACATCTTTTCTTCATGGCGGTTAAGCTTTGATGTGAAGCCTTGCTCTGATACCAATTGAAAGGACCTTGATGTCGCATAGAGGGGGAGGGGTTGAATAGGCGTTTCTGTAAATTCTGCAAAATACAAAAACTAACACCCACTGTTAGCAGCAGAACCGGTCAGACTGGTTCCTGAAACCGGTCAGACCGGTTTCCTGTGACAGACGGGGAATCAAATATGCAAAACCCCTTTTAGCAATTCTAGCACAAACAACTTTGGACAATAAGCTTCACCAGGTGTTTACAAGTATATTTATGAAGCTCCTGCACACAGCACAAGTATACCAAAGTAGAGATATGCGGAATTACAAGTAAATGCTATAATTGACAAATGTAAGTAAATGGAGACAAGACACAAGGATTTGTTTACCGAAGTTCAGATTCACCGCTTGCACACAGCAGCGACCAAGGCACGGTGAATCCTAGTCTCCGTTGAGGTGCTCACGAAGAGCCGGGTTGTCACACCTAACCCTTTCCTCACCCAATCAACCACCAAGGGGATTGAGTTTACTTACTAATTTCCTCACCAAGAGGAAGGGTGATATAAACTTCCGGGGCACAACCACACACGGAATGTGTGCTCCACGGCGACGCCTAGCCGTCTAGGAGCAAAGCTCCAAGAGTAACAAATGCTTCACGAGTTGCTTGACGCCACCACAAATGCTCAAGGTCAGATTGCTCACACTTAGCTCACACACAAGACTCTCTCTCAACCCAACTTAAGAATCTCACAAGGATTGCTCAAATCTCACAAAGAGAGGTTGGGGAGAGCTCTGCTGGCCTCAAGAAGGTGTTAGGGACGCACAGAACCAGCAGCCCCTCAAAGAAGAGCTCTTGGGTATAAATACCCAACTCCAACAAAACTAGCCGTTATTCTGTCAGACAAAACCGGTCAGACCGGTTTGCCAAACCGGTCAGACCAGTTTTCAAATTCATCTAGCCGTTAGACACTCAGAGGCCAGGAACCGGTCAGACCGGTTCCCATAACCGGTCAGACCGGTTATGGCCTGAAAACCCCACTAAGTTAGATATCAAATGGTTAGACTCTCATGGGTTTGACTTGAGCACTTTCAGTGAATGTCTATCAACCAATGTTGCATCCCTCTTGATAGTACGGCATACCTAAACTCAAGACATATAAATAAATATATTTCAACCACTTGAGCTTGTATATTGAGAATCATGCCAATACTTGAATATTCTTCACTTGAGGGCTTTCAACATTGTCCATCATCTGAGCATATCAACCTTGAGTTAGTGACTTAGGATTCTCCATAGCTTATGTTTGAATTCACTTTAATCCTTAGGCAACCTCCTTTATCAACCATAACATATATATGCAATGCAATGCCTCTCATGACAATACTTGGATATGATACTTCGAAACCCCCCGGATACTAGATACTTCAGCTTAGCATTATGCACATGGTCATAAGTTGTCACTTAGCCAAAGCTTGCTTAGTCCCTCGCTCTAGTCATCTCGATTTGTTTCTTCACCATTTACCCTTGCATCATGAAGTTTAGCTTTGCTTTGCCATTGAATGAGTTTCATTTGAAAGATCCTTCAAATGCTTGTTCTTGATTAATAAAGAATATCTCATATAATGCAAGCTTCCAATTGAAGACCAATATGTAACACATATGCTCATGTCCTTTTATCATATATACATGAAGTCTTGAATATCATTTTTCTTTGTCAAATAAATCATATCATATTCTTGGAGACCCACATAGCATATCTCCAAGTCATTGCTTCATCATTGCTTGTTTAGACTTGACACCTGGGTCACCCGGGTTGGACCTGGCTGAGCCGGGTCAGCCTCTCTGTCCTGAAATTAATTTCACCTGGCTGACCTGGGTGCCACCTGGCTGAGTCGAGTTAGCTTCACTTCATCTTTTGCAATGAACTTTATTTTTTCACACACTTGCTTGCTTATATCAATGAATAACCATATATCTTGATGAGCACATTAAACATAATGAATCATAAGAATAATCCCTGCTCATCATCTCAAGCAAGCAACTTAGACCTTTAATCATTTTGTCATTAATCTCACCAAACCCACATGGGGCCTAAATGCACTTTCACCGCCGCTTGGGTCTCAGACGATGTCCACGGGCCATCACGGTGGCTGTGCCAACGCGCGCAAGGGGCCCAACACAACAAGAAGGTTCACTTTCTCAGACTGCAGGCCCATATGACAAAGAGCGCTGACTGATGCACGCAGCACGCACGATCCATGTGGTTTGATCAAGAGGATGGATCGACTGAATTCTCGATAATTTTATAGAAACGATCTTTTAAAAAAAGAGATAACTTTATAGAAACTATGGACATCTGTAAAATACATCATAACTTTATAGAAACTATGGACATATGTAAAATACATCTGTAACACTCTAGATCTAGTATGACATTACTTTATTTGAAAACAATTACAATATATTATAGTACAATTCAATTCATATGGTGTATTGCAACACAACCTCCTGCAATAATTAAATACTATGGTTAGCATTGGAAATGATGAAATGATCGCCTGAAAACAGGAAAATGGGAACTGGCCACAAAGAATGGCCGTATCAACGGAAAGAAAATTAAAGCTTGCTGATTATAGCAATTGCCGCCGTTTAAATGTAAACATAGCGTTACCTTCATTTGACCATTTAAACACTACAACGCGGACGGGGCAAACAATGCACACACATACTGTATGGTGGTTACCTATATCGCCATGATTGTAACGGAGAAACCACGCGCTAATTCTACGCAAATTTCCTTAAAAAAACGCGCTGGATTCGGCCAAGCTTCCGTAAGCCAAAACTTACCAAACGTGGCCTTTAAATTAAATCCAACACATACCGAACCCCTATACATGTGATGATCTGAACACATTCTCTCCCCGAATGACCACAATTTTTTTTTAAAAATACCCCTAGGTTGCTTCTATTTAGAATGAGACACATGCCTTTAGCAAAGTCAAATTTGCGCATCCCATTCAATACAAGTTGTGCCACTGCCACCCCATTCTCTCCATTCCGCACCTCACACCTCCACTCGACGCTTCCGAGTTCCGACCCGACCCGATGCAATCGGCAGCCGGCCGTCCCGCTAACGATAATGACGTAGACTAATCGCGATTAAGGAAAGAGAGTGGGGGAAAAAGAGGAAAGTCCAAGCGGCAGCAGCAAAACCCCGATCCGGAAGGCAGAAAACCACAATAAACAAGGCACGCAACGAATCCGATCCCGATTTAATCCGCCCAAATCCGCAGCGCCGATTAATCCCCACGCCGGCCGGCAGGCCGCGTCATGCTCCGGCCATTCCTCTCCCCTCACCGCTCTGCCGCCGCCCCCGCCTCCACAGCAGCAGCCGCGGCCGCAGCGGCGATGCGCCCCGCTTCCTCCTCACGGTCGTCCTCGGCCGGCGGAGGCGGGGCCCACCACAACCACAACCACCACGGGCACCACGGCAACGTCTCCGTCTCGCCGTCGGCGTGGACGACGTGCAGGCACACGCCGTCGTCGGCGACGCTCGATCTCCTCATCCTGCTGCTCGTGCTCTTCTCGCTGTCCTTCCTGCTCGCGTCCTCGCTCGCGCACGTCGCGCGCGCCGTGTCCCCGCTGCTCGCCACGCCCCCCGTCGCCGCCGCGCTCGCCCACGCCGCGGCCGCGCTGCCCTACCTCGCGGCGGCGGCCGTGCTCGCCGCCGCGGCCTTCTTCTCCTGCCGCCGCCTCCCGCGCCGCCGGTGCCGCAACCCGCGCTGCCGGGGGCTCCGGAAGGCGCTCGAGTTCGACGTCCAGCTGCAGACCGAGGAGGCGGTGCGCGCCGGCGCCGGGAGCACCGTCGGCGGCGCCGACGCGGCCATGTGGCGCGAGATCGAGGCGCTGCCGTGGAAGGGCGGGCAGGGCGGGAACAACCCGGACTACGAGTGCCTCCGCGCCGAGCTCCGCCGGATGGCGCCGCCCAACGGCCGCGCCGTGCTGCTCTTCCGCAGCCGGTGTGGCTGCCCTGTTGCTAAGCTCGAGGGATGGGGCGCCCCCAAGAGCAAGCGGCGCAACAAGAAGTGAGTGCTCGTTGACCTTGTTTCGTTTCTTTGCATGTTCTACCAGATTACTTCAGCCGGACTGCTAAACTTAGACTTGCTATTTCAATGGGAGGAATGGAATTTAACGGTTCTCTGAAACGTTAGTTACCCATTGTATTCCACAGTCCAGCGCAGTGGTGTCAGTTTCTGTGAATTGAGGTCATCTGATAGATTGATCTATCCAATTTTGAGATATTAAGCCCTGCTAATCTGCTTCTGTATGCCAAAAAAATCAAGCATGATCTTACTTTGAGATACCATGGTCTGTTAATTTTAATACATTTCTGTAAGCAAATAGGTAACTGTATTGTGTGGACTGACCCATCTAGGTAGCATGCTTTGGGGATGTACCTTGTTTATTTGTCTCATGTGGATGGTGGGATATTTAGTCCAGTCAGCTTCATTTTCGGAATTCAGTTGATTTCTGTTCATTTCATTTTTTTTGTGAGTACTTCCGTTTATTCCATGATTTTCTCAAATGTTTGTACCATGGGTTGTAGTGCTAAAATCTTGTTTGTCATGAGTTTGCAAGAATTACTCTTCAGATGTGAATATGCTTTTGTCAGAATTTAGGCACCAAGCCAAATGAATGCTAAAGTTGTCCAGCGACTAATAAGCATATTTGACAGAGACGTGGCAAAGAAATCCCACTACCTTTCTAAGTAGGTGGGCATGCCAATGATGTTTTGAGCCACCACCATGTTCTAGTTGGTCTCATGTATGTTTCTCATGGAATAGCCTTTTCAGTTGTGAATTCACCACTATTTGTTCCACTCGAATGGATTTCACTGTTGAATTAGGTTGTTGTACTAAGATAAATGAACATGCACGATAATTATCTTTGAATTTTTTAGCTGATTTAAAACATAAATTTAAGGCTCACTACTCACTACAGTCTATTTTTTGGGAGGTTCCGTGCTTCTGTTTAAGAAGCTCGAGCCTCACCTGCAATGTAGAAACTTAAGCTCATTTGTGGAGCTTGTGACCTCTAGGACTTTCGCAAGATGTTGGTATCATATTTTGAACATAAATAGGAAGAGGATACTTACGTAGGACTTTTTAGTTGCTGCAATTTACCTGGAAGTGAGCATTTTTTTATTGTGTAAACTAGAAAATTGATGCGACATGAGGGTAGCTTGGAAATGTGCTAATTGGTTCTTGACGAAACCAATTTGTCCATTTTTGGGGCTAGAAATTGCAGAAATGAATACCTGGAGACGCCTCTGGGTGTGGGAGATTTGACATCAATACTTTGTCATCTCATCGGACTCAATTATTGTACAGCATCCATAATTTGTGTCCATGGTTTTTGCTACCTGTGATGTGTGGGGCCTAACTGGGAAATCTGTTTGGTATGACTAAACTGTCCCTGTGAACCAAACATTACCTTCAAGACCAAGCAAACTTTGCCAGACCTGAGCTCAACAAATCTCTTACATTTTTCTCATAGTGATAGAAATTTCTCACTTCTTACTGTTGTTGAGTAAACCATAAAAATTAAATGTTTTGGTGCACCTTTAAACTGCTGTTCTATTTCTTCTGCTAAATTGGGCTGGGAATGTGAAGGGTATGGGTAAAACTTATGCACTTATTATTTTTTTTCAGGCGGTGAGGTGACTTTGTACATCATTTTTCCTATATTAGATCTGCATGATTGTACAATTTTTTGCATTTTTGCTGAGGTTATTTGTGTTTCACATGTATTTAAGTTGTCTTGGCCTAGAGTGCTTCTTAATTTCTCTTCATGGCTTGAAATGTCGAGCTGTTTTTTGGTGTTTTGGGCTAATAAAGAGATGATCAGTTTATCTATGATTAGTTCTGGTTGAGTAAAGTACGAGCATTACTGTACCTTTTCCTCTGCGAGGAGGTTCACTATTTTGTTGGACATGAATTTCTTGATTTTTGAAAATTCTTTCAATATTGGCATTTTGGCAAAGTTTTGCATTTAAAAGTATCTTTTAAAGTTCTGGCTAATTCATGAAAGTGCTTAGATATATCACTTTCAAATATAATTAGCAGATTTCCATTTGGTTCGCTTATGTATTTTGGAGACAATCTCACAACCTAAAAGAACAAGTAAAATAGAATAGAAGTGGTATATTATTGTTCCTGATAAATTTATATTGATATTCTATGTTTGTCACAGCTCTTGCAGTAGAAGAATACATTCTTCTGTGTTGACTGATACTCAAGTTCAGTTAAAAATGTGTTTATTTAGGTTATGGACCTCTGCTCGTGTGGTCATGTTTCCTGTGTCGAGTTGGTTAGAATTAATATATTAGTGCTTTGTTTGGCGATGCTTTTGTACAGGCTGAAACATAGGTTGACACCGATATCTGGATAAATCCAATTGAATATGGATAAATCCAATTGAATAGGTGTTACTGTGCACACCTTAGCTTCTAGAAAGAGATCATGTGCTAAGATGATGTATATTTTTTTTCCCAATCATGCTATGCTTCTGGAAGTTCTTGTTCATCGTTTCTCTTTTGCGCTACCTGTTAAAACATTATCTATTTGTTTGTCTATTATGTTTATTTATATTTTATCTATGTATATTAGCAGTTTGTGTCTATTTTATCTTGTTGCTTCTCAGATGCTAAAGTTGAGTTATACAGGCAAGTAGGAAATTTGGCATGGCCTTTTCTTCGCAGAATTGATTGCTGGAGTATATAGTTGGTTTCATTTGTACTACCAAGTAGAAATTGTTTCTTTAATTTATCATTTAGTTTGTTCCATTGATATTATATTTCTTAAGAAAATTCTCCAATTCATTTTCGCGGAATGATCACCAAAGTATAATGTAGTCCATTTTCTGTATTGTTATGAGAGTTCATTATTTGATGTAATCACTTGACACCCTTTGTTAAATGTTTTTAGTCTTGACATACATGATACAAATATACTTTTTTTTTAGTTTGCCAAACTAATTGTGTGTGTTTCTTGTTTTTGAATGATTATTGTTGCAGGGGTACGCAAGGTTCATTCCATGATAGAGGGGTGAGGTGAACCTAAGTCTGATAGCACCCATGGCAATGCTGTCGCTTTAGACTGCCATGTTGTTGAATAATACTTCCAGTGAAAGATACATCAATTACAAGTGGTTGCTCCATGATTGTATTGTTACACGGGGTTTGCAGAACTCCAACAGATATACTGATACAAGACAAACGATGCAAGAATAAAGAACTGTTAAAGGACAATAAAACATAAACATTGGTCATGTGTGCTTGTCATGCTTCTCCCGTTGGCCCCCTTTTGCCTTTCTTTTTTCTCATAGAAGATGCAGGGATCCATGTGGTTGAACACTTTGTTGATCCTAAAGGCATGAGCAATACATTATATGCCCCATGTTGTGATTAAATAAGTTCTGCGGCATCTTTATTTTGGAAAAAAAATCTGATGCTAATTTCTTTTAGATTGTGTAAGTACTACAATATGACTTGTCGGCAAGGTTATGCTTTTGAGCTTGTGACGATACCAAAAATATTCCTTATGCCTTGAATCAGTATGCAATCAGTTATTTGATCTGCTGGGGCTAATTTTAAAGCATAGGATTTAAGCAATATGACACTATGGTAACTGTAGCCTGTCGGCAAACAGTTAACCCCGTTCACTCGTTAACCCTGGGCTTGTGAATTCTTTGGGGCTTTTGTTGTCAGATTTAGTGAACATTTTGCTCTGTTCGATAGCCTTGTCATGTCAAATTACTTTTTTTTTCTTCCCAAATTTTATTTTCCTCGCCCTCGCCCCGCGTGGGCCGTTGGTTACGAAACAGACGTAAAGATTTGGCGGGGCGAAGTTTTTCCTTCAAACCAGTGCCAGAGTCACGGCCAGAGCCTGAGCGGGAGTTGGATAGAGCTGCCGGTAATTTTGCGCCTTACAACTTTACATCATCACTGCCCTGCCGGCCCGGCCCGCCCCCCGCCCGAACGCAACATCCTCCGCCGACCCAAAACCCTCTCTGCTCTGCTCGCTCGTCGGCGGTGGCCGCGTCGCCGTGCGCGAAATGGCCGCCGTTACGCCCGCGCTGGCGCTGCCCACCTCTCTCCGGCCGAGGCCGTCCTCGCCCTTCGTTCTCTGCCCCGGCTCTCACGTCTCCGTCCCGCGGCGCCCCACTCCGTCGCGCCTGAGCCCTCTCCGCCCCGCGAGGCCCCTCTTCCCCATCTCAGGTTCGGCTGGTGCTTGAGCTGAGCTTGCGGCCGCGGCCCGCCCCTCTGTACTTGGCTCGCGTCGGGGGCCTCGCCTGTTGCCTCCTTGGTGACTAATAACGAACCGCCTCGTCTGCTGCAGCTGTGGAGAAGACAAAGGAGGCTGCGGCTGCCGAGGAGACCGAGCTGGAGGGGATGCCGCCCGAGTTCTACGACGAGGTATGTGCGCGCCTGTGCGCGTGTATGAGTGGATTTCGTGGTTAGTTCGCTGAGGCATTTCATCAAGCAGGGATGTGTGAGGTCAATCTCATGTCCTTTCGGCGAATTGGTTGGTTGGACCAACAAGCATGCTGTGAACCAGGAAATGTGACATGGACCATCTAGTGTTAGAAGTAGAAATATGCCTTTTCTCTCTTGGCTTTAGATACTTTGGCAAGCCACTGGGCCTACAATTTTCATGGTGTACCTATCACCAGAAATTCTCTATTGCTGTAATTAGCCCTTTCTGCTGTTAGTCTATTTGCTTCCTTGGACCGTGAGCTAAGATTGCCAAAAGCCTTATTATCTCAGGACTCAGTATTGTTCTTCAGCAAACAACTACAATTGCAATTTTGTCTTCGTTAGTTATACCAAATGTGCATCGTCCATGGTTCCTCTTCTTTGTGTACAGTTTCTGAATCATTCTGCTGCCATCCACTTTTACCATGTAGGATAACTTATAATCGGCATGGGTCTGCCTCACAAATCGTTCAATCTACTTCGAATTTACATAACAAATTTATAGCTTTCAGTCCCACCCATTTCCATTACTGTGATCTATAGTTGGGAGCAGTACCTGTACTGTGATGTCTGCAAAATACTTACTTCCTCAAAGATACTACATATCTTATCTGTACAATGTATGCATTCTCATTAAACAACATCACTCGTCAAACTTCATTCGTTTGTTATGTTTATATGAGTTGACGGATGGCATCAATGATTTTACCTAATTTCAGAAATAACTATTTTTCTGCAACCAGATGTCACATTTACTTCCACATGTAGGAGTGGCAAGCCCGTCAGCGGGAGAGGACTAAGGAATGGCATGCATATCGGCAGAAAGAGGAGGCTGAGGAGGAAAGAATAACAAGTGAATACCGAGAAATAGGCATGCGCCTGAAAGCTTATCCACAAGAAGAAGTTCGCAAAGCTAGGATTTTAGTTTCAAGTTTAATAAGAGCCGGTGAGGATGTTGAGGAGGTAAACCAAAACCTCACTGTGCCTTCTTCAAGATGCAAACAATTCCCCTAATTTGCTATCCCATGTTTCTCTCCCTTCATCTTAATGGTACAGCAGCTAACTTCGGCATTGGTGAATTATGGGTAGTACTGTTAGTGAATAGCCCAATACTGGAACAGAGTGTGGGACAAATGTGACCGAACAATATTGCTCTCTTGATTTCTTGGGTATTTCAGTGACCTAGGCAACACCTTGGAATTGAAAATTATTGTTATATAGGGCATTTAAGCTTTCATGAACTCAAGCCTAAGATTACTCATTGCAAGTCACAGATTCCTGCATCAAGCACTGTTCTTCATCCTCATAAGATCTAGTCTCTTTAGTAGTTGCACCTAAATACATCCAACCATAATCCATGCAACTGTGCTACTTTTTTTTAAAAAAAACTTAAAACTGTGCTACTTTAACTTGTCAATATATTTACAATCCGACTCATCAGAAGTTGAACGCAAAGTGCGAGCATCAATGTATTATTGCATGATTTCCTTACACTAATTAAAAGAACCACTGAAATGAAATTTTCATTTAGTATTCCCTAAACTAGCATTTTGCTACCTAGGAGCTAGGACACTGTTTTCTAAAATAATTTTTGGAAAAGTTTATTTTATTGTTGAAATGCTACTAACTATACTCACATGCAGGAAATTGAGAAGGCTGCTGAAAGAGGAGACCTTACTGAACTTGTCCTTATGGTCATTTGGAATCGACTTGATGTTGCCCGGCGTGATGTATGTAAAATTTCTCTTTCAATTGTTTGATTTACAGATTGTATGGATTATTTATCCTAATTTACAGTTCAAGTTCTTACAGTTTGGAGTTTGAAAGATTTTCTTAAATAGAAATATTTGCTGGGAGTTACTAAATACCAACGTTCAATATATTAATTTTATATTGTTTTTCTTTATGTTAATCCTCCTAAAGTTATGTTTGGTTGTGACTCATTTAAATTTCTATCACATTACAATAATACTTAATATTGTAACCTGTAAACACTGTTATTCACCAGTTGAACCACTTTCTGAATTTCCCAGCATTGCAGAAAGATATCTAAGATGTTCCTTTCTTGTAAGTTAATTATGTAAATGGATTACTTTTTGGATATTTGACATTCTGTTGTACCTGCAGGATGAGCGGGATGCCATCAGAAGCCTTGATCTCTTATATAGAAGGGTAGAGGTAAGCAAAATAGCTGTACCTTTGATCATAACTAGATGAATCTGTGTCCAACTTTTGTCCATATAAGATGAGTATTCAGATATTCCACCTTTTCTTCCAATTACCTTATTGGCACGATGGGCTAATTAAAAATCATAATCTGAACAGACAGAGATTCTAAAGAGTGAAGCAACTCCTGCCATGAGATTACTCAATGAACTTCTTAATCTTCATGATGGAGGTGATGATGACAAGTGGTTAAAGAAATGTAGAAAGCACATGCTTGAAGTTTTTCCAAGAGAGGACCCATTCACTATGGTCTTTCCTGCCAGTTTCGACATGGAGAAAGTATGTTATTTCAATACAAATGATCTTCCCATGTCTTCACAAAACGTTCAGTAATAGATCTGTCAAGACTTGAGCATAACAAATTTACACAAGAGATACTAACAACTTTATACATGTCATTGTTCTTAGATATTGCTGTTGCATTTTCAGACTTGCGCAGAACTAGCACCTCCTCATTTCTCGTTATGCTAAAAAATATAATACAGTAGACGTACAATACACCCATATTGATACTTGAACATATTAATTATTGAGCCCTTTATCATGCAGAACCTCTTAGTCTTTTTCTGAAAGTTCTGAAATCATTGACATCAAATATTTTCATTTTGAAGCAAGCATACATGAACTTATGATAATCAATATAGAAAGTACTCTCACATCCACTGTAGAAAATTAGCTGAGTCTAAAGAAAGTCAATATCTCTGTTTCAGTTAATAGTTTGATTTAGGATACACTACTTCCTTCAGAATTATTTTTCTATAATGTCTTGGTCCTCAGATGCTACTGGGATATCCTGAATATTTTGATTTCTATATTATTTCCTTTTATTTATGTCAGCGTGAAGGGCGGATTGAGCTGCCACCTCAGGACGATGACCTTCTTCTGAGGGTGGACTTTGTCAGGGAAGTTGATGAGCTACTAAAAGAGGTTCAAGCTGAGCAAGAAAAGAATAAGCTACAAACTGGATATGATCCGGAATCTGTGGCGAACATGTTGAAGCAGCAGGAGAAGCTGCAGACTATACGGCAAGTGGAATCTCTCCTGGAGCTTGCATCCTCCCTGAAATGGTGAGGACTGAGGCACAATCGAACAATTGTGCTCTCTTCATGGAAGCTAGAAACCATTAACTTCACATGATACTCAACAGTTAGAGCTCCTTCAGGCTGCATTTTTCTTTTTCAGCTAGTTAGACTCCATTAACAGTTCTTGGTTGAGCATCTGCTTGGCACTAGTGTACATTTGTATGTGTAGAGATATATGATGATGTATGTTTGCAGTGTTAATACAAATCAATCTGCATCTGGATGGTGGAACTCCACTGCCCTAACTTTTGAAGTTTGAACATCAACTTTAGATGTGAGGTGATAGTGTCAACCGTTGGAAGCAGACTCTAGTTTATTTATCGCATGCCAAAAATATCACCAAGGCAGTGAGTGTTATAAAAAACATGTAGAAGTACCTGAAATTGTGCATATTATGAAGTTTGAACAGCAATAGGTTGGAAAGATTATAATTATCAACAGTAAAATAACCATGGAATGGCAGATAAGGCACCAAAGTTAACATCAATGGCAGATAAGGAACTTTCAATGGAAAATAAGGAAGTCTATTTATTTTCAATGGCAGATAAGGAATTCCCTCAAGACGTTTCAGCTGAGCAAGAAAAGAAAAAACTCCAAGATGGATACGACACGGAATTTTTGTGAACATGTTGAAGCAGCAGCTTAATGTTGAGCACTGAGGAGCACGACTTGAACGATGGTGTTGTTTCCAACTTTCCATTGAATCTAGAAGCTGTTGACTTCTCATAACAATCAACAATTCGAGCACCTCCAGGGGTGTAATCTTAGTTCTCTGCTAGTTAGAGACAACTAAGATGGGCGGCAGGTTGATTCGCATAAAACTGAGGGACTAAAGTGCAAAAGAGGCTCGACGTGGCTGGTTGGCTTGCGTGGCTGCACGTGGCTGCCACGCGTTGCTGACGAGGCCATGGACCGGGGCGTGGTCCGGGTCTACGGGTGCACCGTGGACCGGTTAAGGTGGGGCGAAGGGGTATGGGATCTCAGCCGTGCGGATTAGATCCGACGGCGGCGGTTTGAGCGGGCTGCGGGCTAGACCGGCGGCGAGCTGTTCGCGGCGGCGGGCGGCGGAGCAACTCCGGCGAGGTCGGAAACGGCGCTACGCGGCTCGTTTTGGGGCGGTGTTTGGTCGGTAAGCAAGCGGGGGACCTCGCGAAGCTTACCAGGGGGTCGGGGAGGTTGGTCGAGCGGTGGTGACGGCTGACGACGACGGAGGGCGGACGGCGATGGTGGAGCTCGACGTTGGGGTGCTCCGGGGCTCGGCAACGGTGGCTTCGGTCGCGGATGTCCTGCGCACGTGGTAAAAGGGCGAAAGGGTGAGCGGGGGAGGTCTTCAGCGCGTCGAATCGAAGAACGGCGGCGGCGGCTCACCTGAGCTCGATGGTGGCGGTTGCGGTGAAGCTCCGGATGAGGGGAAAAGGGGCAAGGTGGCGGCCTTTTATAGGTCGAGGGTGTTCCTCGGATGATAGGGAGGGCTTTGGAAGGCGCGCGGATAGAAAACACAGAAAAGGAAGGGGAAAACGAGGAAGGCGGCGACCATGGATGGAAGGGGCGACGGACCGAGACCGAGCCGGGCGCGGGATTGGGGATGGCCCCGACAGGTCGGCCCCTCGTGTCGGCGGCTGGCGTGAAAACGCTCAGGCGTTTTACGCCTCTGCGCTGCGGGGGAGGGAGCGGGCCGAGCTGGGCTTTGGCTTGCTGGGCCGCGGGGTACGAGGGCGAGCAGTGTTGGGAGTTGGAGGAGGTTAAGCGGGTTGGGCCAAAAGTTAAAGGGGGCAAAACTAGACTTAATCGCGAAACGCACAAAAGCACTCAATCAATTGCAAATTCAAATGGGATTTCGAATTTGAATTCATATCCCACAAATTGAATTGCTAACAACCAAAAATATGCACCAGCATGTATGCACACACATGTTTCTAATTCTTATATTTAATTTTATTTAGCACAAGATTATATTGACCTTAAGTTGACCATGCACACTTTGACCAAAATAAAATAATTTTAATTACTATTTTGTCTAGCCTATTTTTAGGGTGTTACAGTGTGGTACAGTAAAACCGGGTGCCTGGACACACAGGTGTTTATATATTGGTGCTCTTATGTACTCAAACCCACCCCCCCCACCCCACTGTGGCAGACCGCCCCAATTAATCCGGCTTAAACGTATGGGACCACTTCCACAGTGGTGCTCCACACACTTAAACCGAGCTAATCGTGCAATCCGTCGGATATCTTCCCGATTAAACCACCATTTCTCATGACCGAAACGAAATAGCAGCAAGTCCCACTCGAAGATGGGCTCAGGCAGTACAACTCATCACATATTTTACAGCACAACGTTCACACGGATAATTATACAAAGCAATGCATAAGTTTTAGTTATTACAAATCAGAGTTATAATACAGCGGAAGTCTAAACGTCGATATACATAACATCATGTGGAGCCCTCACATGACATTCAATCCCCGCGGCCTGAGTCGGACTCAGATGGCTCCCGCTCCACGGTCCAACCATCAGGTAACACACAAGGCCAAGTCAGAGCAGCAACAGGATCATTGCCATCACCATTATCTGAAAAATTAGCCACAAGCAAGGCTGAGTATACTAATACTCAGCAAGACTTACCCGACAAGGTTAAATTCTAGACATGCAAGGCTTTATGGCTGAGGGGTTTGTTTTACCAAAAAACATCTACAAGTTTATCCCTATTTTCAATATTTTAGCCAAGTTAAAGTGAGACTAATCATGACTAGATTTGTCAAACTATCCAACAACAATTAGTGTCAAAAAACAATTGATTAACCATTTATCAATACTACTCAACTAACAACATTCCTAACCATGGCCCAAGCACACTGTTGTGCGACGAGAGATCAAGCAGCTTCACGTAACCGCTTAGGACGGACAACTCGAGTTGATTTTAACCATGCATGGGACAACCTAATTGTATGACCCGTGAGAGACACCCAGGACCTCACGAGGCAACCGTTCCCATCTCTCCCTGCCATCTGCCGTCAGGGCCCACTCCACCCGAGTGCACGCCCCAACGAACCCCAGGTGCCCCAGGCAAACCTGTGCCGCGGCCACTGCTACACTCGCCATCAACCCCTCGCCCAATGGAGTAGGAAGATCCGTCAGACGTCAGTTTGAATCAAGTACTATGTTTATCAGTTTACCATATTTTCCAGCATACGATTAGTACCTTCAAAAGCGTGATCAACAAGGCCACACAATCAATGCCTTAGCCACCACCCAGCTGTGCAAATGGGGCGCTCAATCAAACAGGAATATTGCAAAGGCCTCGCCTGCCGAACTTCATAACCTGATATAAGATAAAAATCCTATATCTCGCGAGTGACAAGGCAATCACTCGACTTCTACCGGTCCTAATTAAGCATGACATTCTATACGACCTATACATACTAGTATTAGGACATAGGTACCTAGGGATCATGCAACTAGGGTTTCATTCAACTCCTCAAAACTTAAATGTACAAAGTAAGGCACAAAGTAAGGAGGGTTAGTTTTAACAGAGGGTTCATGCTCCGGGGCTTGCCTTCCTGATCACCAGCAGCCTTGGGCCCTTCCGGACTTTGGCCCGGGTCTTGAGCAGCAGTAAATCTTCAGCTCAGCAGCAACGGAATCACCCTCGGGCTCGACCTCGATCTCGTACACTCCGTCAACATTGGGATTATCTACATGAAATGCAGATGCATGAGATGCCATAATGCACAAGCAATCCATCATAAGAATAACTGCAACAACTCACTAATACCTCATTGGGCAATCATTTACGAAATATAAACCACTAAGAAGCTCACAAAGAAAGCTGGGTGGGTTGCTTTTAGTTGCTGATTATGCCTAGTTTAGACCTGAATTAACGTATAAAGAAGTTTTATTAAACCTTTTAATATGTTAAAAACAACTTAAACTACTACATAAATTAAGTAAAATATCTATAAATGACCACTAGTAGTACAATGGGGCTCCTATGGCTGAATCTGACATTCAGCACTCCAGGTTGCTATACATATTTTTAGAATTAATTTTACAACAAGAAAACTATTTATTAATTAAGCCTTTCCTAGCTAGTTTTTACCAAATAAAGCCTAGAAAATATATTTACATAAACAAAAATTAAGGTAAACATGTTTCTGTGTTCCTGACAGCTAAACATATTTTTCAGAAATTTTTTAGCATTTTATCTATTTGTTTTCTATTTCTTTTAACAACCAACATTTACCACTACTATTCTACTAGAGACATTTTCTGTGAATTGTTCATATTTTTCTAATCCATACAGAATATTTGGTGATTTATCTACATTTAACTAGCTAGAACCAAACTTAATCCATAACTCAAAAACTACACACTTTTTGGAGCTGATTCTTTTTGTGAGGGTTCCTAAGCTCCATGGTAGCTCTAACAAAAATTGCCAAGTTTTATTGAGTCGATTATATATTTACTACTTTTTCTACTCCATTAACTTAACTAATTCCAAATCTATCAAAATCATGAATACACCTTGGCCATCAGATACTCAACTCAGCTCTACTTAACATAACCGAACGTGGTTTTGCAGTTTTAGCACATGCATGTGATTTATAAGACAATAAACAATCTCTCAAGCACTTATTCGTACATGCAGCAATACATTAGGAATTACATAGTTCACATATGCATATGATACATCACTAGAAAGATAATTTCACAAAGATTCCAGAAAGTCTAAGTTTGTGATTTTACGATTTTTATGTGATTTTTGGTGATTTACCAAAGTTCAGCCGAATTCAAAAGAAAAGAAAACATCAACAGTAAAAACATTTTTACATCGGGGCCCCTGTGAAAATGAAAGTAATTGCAACGGGGTCCTTTCTTCGTGAATAGGTCCTTGGAACTCGCAACCAGGCCCCTGCAAGATTTCCACTTAACACATAAGTCCAAAATATTTATGGAACACCCCCTGAAGTTCTAAACTCCTTACCACCGGGTCCTCCTTCTTCAACCTCAGACCGAGCTCGGCTCTGGCCTTCTGGCCGACGGCGGTGGCCGGCTCCGGCGGCCTCGCAGGCCTGGGCGAGCAGGAGGCGGCCGAGGCTGGCCTCAGGCCGTGCTCAGCCCTGGGCCGGCGGTCAGCAGAGGCCCAGCCGGCCCTAGCTGCGGGCGCAGCCAGCGGCCTGCTGTGGCGATGGCGGCCCGGCTCACTGGTGGCCGGAGGAGGAGGGGAAAATGGTCGGGGAGGATCAATGAGTTACGGTGGTTCCATTTTGGTGGTTGGGGAAGGCCGAGGGGGAGTAGGGAGGGCTACCCATGGTGAGGGGCCGAGCTCGGTTGACAGTAACAATGGCAGACGGAAAGTTTCAAAATTCGCAGGCTATAGTCTATGGCAGAGAGAGCGGAGTGGTCGAGGGTGAAGAGGACGAGGTGGAGAAGCTATGGTGGCAGTGAATTGAGGAATGGTCGGGTGTAGGATAGTTAATTTGGCCGGTGAAACCTCCGGTCTTTTACTGACCTTGGGCGACGAGCGTCCTCATCCTGGCCAGCGCGACGGACAGCTCAGCACTCTTGCTTGGCACGGCCAGGGGGCACGAGGGAACAAGGACGCATGGCTGGACAGCTGGAGGACGGTGGTTGGCGTCGACGGCGTCGAGGTTGGCTCTGACCGGAGACAACCGGTCTCACCGGTTGCCCATTCCGGTCAGACCGGATTCTGCCGGCTGAATGGACCAGCTGATTCGTTCCTGTGGCTGAATTCGCTTCGATTTTTCTCACAATTTCGTGTAGAAACTCCGAGAGTGCCCAATACAAAAGTTGTAGAGGAGAGTTCAAACTACAACTCTTACAAAGGAACTTATATCATTTGATCAATGGTTTGGAAGTTGCAGGGCTCTAAAGTTCGTCAAAACTCGAATTTCAGGACTTGGAAATATTCCGTGAAATGCTGAATTTTCAGCATTTTGACTCGAATTTGACCAAGGTTTTGAATGGCCAAACCAAGTTCTCCTTGATCCACATCACCACCATTGTAAAGAGGGTACTTTGTACTCCAACTCTTATATTGGTGGAATTTCAAGTGTTTAGGCAAAAGCTAAAGATATTAGTCTTTCGAGAAGGGTAAAAAGTAAAACTGACAACACATGAAATGACGGTCAAATGAGTCCAAAATTGAATTTCGAATTTTTGTTTGAACTTCCCATACTCATTTGAGTTCATAAACATGTAATTGACATTATTTGTGACATTTTGGTATAATTTTTGTGTTTTGACTATTTTGATTATTTTGGTTGACTAAGTCAACACATACACACAATTATGCACAATCAACATGATTATGAAATGAGGCATGTCATGATTGGTTTAATTAAGTTCATTAAGGGTCTTAATTACTATAGTGACACCTGGGGTGTCACCCTCCCCACCCCAACACACACACACACAACAACAACAACAACACACACAAACAAAGGTAACAAAAGGAATATGTGAGTTTGTAACATGGAATGCCTGAGAAAATGCAAACACATGGTATTAGATATGGGAGACATCTAGAATACGGTATTCACATCGTCCACGTCATCACGTGACTCACGGTAGCAGCATCTCGGGTGAGTCACATCCCCGTGCCATACCAAAGTGATGTATTATAGGTGTTGGCTCCGGATGGCCAAGGAAAAAGCAGGGCAGATTACCAGAAGGGTGTATGGGCTTGCCAAACTCATGCAAGCATCCAAGATTAAGCTTACCCACTTTTGGCAGGATTGCTTCAGCTAAAAACCGAACACACCCGAACAAGCTCTATTTTGAAGGTTTTCAAGCTGTCCTTGCCCTGGCAGAGTGATAAACAGCTCATATTCTGGTCATCTCTGAACTCGTAATTATATGGGTCCTTTATTTACTTCCTTTTCTTTTTGTAGGTTTAGAGTACTATAGGGCTCTCTCCAATTCAAAATAAATGTCCTCTAGGATATAGACACGATCTACAAGGTGAAAGTTTCGATCAATAATTTATATGGAATAAATATCACCTTACAAAGAATGATAATTAAATATTTTAAAATTATTTTATATGATGAACCTAATACTCTTACGTTACCAACTTTGTAATCACTAAAATTACTTTCATATTATTTTATACTTAATGTTGCTAGCATATCATTAGAATTGTCGATGATGACATGTGTTTTTTCTGCTAGTAATAAAGGCTGCAAAGGGCCTCCATGGTGCCAGAGTTGAGGATGGAACCTGTTTTTTTTAGCACAGTTGAGGATGGAACCTCGTGATCTGCTTCCGCACCAATGTACACATTTGGTTGTGTACAGATATTTAACAATTTTTATTGTTGCAGTGTTAATAGAATTGTACATTGAAAAGAGTAAAAGACCAAGAAAAACTGAACATTAATTAAATTGCAAAAAAAAAACTCTACAAGTACCTGGACTGGTGCATGTTTTGAACATCAGTAAGTTTGGAAATTAAATAGGTACCAAACATGGTCTTCACACAATGTGCTTCCCGTACATGATGGTGAAATTCATGAATTAGCGCCCAGGCAATATATAAAGCAGAATTGTTTTGGCCTTACTGCCTTATACATAGAGGAGGAAAAGAAGGGCCAGCAAAAGAGATGGCTGCAAGCAAAACCATGGACTGGAAGTCGGGAGTACAGTGTGGGTGGAAAGGCATCTCAATTTGTGAGCAACTCGTACACATTTTGGGAAACCCATGAAACTGAAGGTAGCTCAAAAGAAGCTAGATATGGGAGACATGAGGAACATTTGAATGACACGAGCACAAGGTTCATAGTGTAGTACAAACACTGTTATGCTATCGATCAGCTGGGTTGAATCGGAGAAATAGGGTGCAGTTTTTTTTTTTGCCAATCTCATGTCACTACTACAATAACAATTTATACCATCGGTTTGAATTTTAAAACTGCCGTCGGAATTGTTCTGGGCAAATATTGCTAAGCAAAATTCCATAGCCCTTTTACAATATTACAGTACTTTTCGTGACAATTAAATGATGATTTTTAGGGGTGTTTGACCATATTTCTTACTATTATTAATCAAAGGCTCCTTTTAAAGCCTGCACATTAATCCTCACGAGACATGCTAGAAAAAATATAAATCCTAGAAATTTTAGCAAAAATCAGACATCTAACTATCAATCTGTATATTCTAATTAGAAACATCTAACTATCAATCTGTATACACTAATCATCTGAGTAATTAGATCTAATGTGTTTTGTAAAAAATTACTCACTTTTGCCGTTATCAAAATAGCTTAAAGAAACCTCCTAAATCTATAGATAAATTACCCACATCTGCCATTACGACAAATAATATAAAGTAACCCCTAACATTTATAAAATTACCCACCTATGCTACTATAAAAATAATTTTAGATAACCTTATTTTGTATCTAAATTATCTATATCTGCTATTATTAAAAATAACCTACATATGTCATCATAAAATTATCGTGAGTTACACCAATGTAAGATTCTAAATATCTAACTCTATCATCAATTGTTAATATAGAAAATATGAACTTAAGGTATGTATGCATTATGTGTGACATTGTGTAGACTACATCGAAAACAATAAAAACATAGACTTCTCATATTAATTACGTATCTCAAACTCTAAACTTCCATAATGTGGATATAGCGTGGTACAATGAAACCGGGCTGGACACAGGTGTATATATATTGCTATTCTAGTCTAACATCCCCAAGTGCGAAAAGGGAGTTTGGAATATGGATGCTGAGAAAATGCAAACATTGTATTTTAGATATGGGAGACATCCGGAATGCGGTATTCACGTGGCCCACAGTAGATGCATCGATCGTGGAGTCGCACCGTATGGAAGAAACTGTGACTGTGCTGCCTGTGCCAGTGACGTGACTGGAGAGAACGATTGATGACTGAACAGAACTAAAGTGGGCTATAGTTATTTCTATTATCACAATATGCAGACCATAAGGTGGGGTCTATATGAAAAACTAAAAGAATGTTTCACTCCTCTTGTATAAGAGAGAAACAAGAGAAAAATATTTGTTTATTGCTTGTGGCCAGACTTTAGTGCTATAGGTAGCTACAACTATGGATTGCTACAAAGACCACCTTCGCAATGTTTGTTGGTACCCTTATGACGTCATAGAGACTGGTTTTGGACACATTATGGGTGACCTAAGATAAATAGTCATCATTTCATATATTAGTACTGAACTTTATATGTTTTTAGATTGGTATCCTGTGACTTGATTGTTTGTGATACCATATTTGTTTATTGAACAATATTTCTAATTAAAATCCTCAGCTCCTAAAAATTATGACAACGCAATATTTCACAATCTATAATGTTATTTCTATAAATAGTGTCCCTCCTCCCACCTCCACCCCAATCTCGACACCACACAGAGTTGGGTCGATGGGCGAGCAAGGAAGCATTGTGCTTGTGCCGGTCATCTCGGCTCCTCCACCATGCGATGGAGAGATACTATTGGGCTCTAGATGTATTATCTAGGAAAGTGTATACGTATCCAAATTCACGATTCAAGCACTGAATATACAGACAGCGCCAACAAGGCTTTGTGAAACTGCACTTCAATTCCAAAAAAGTTTAGTGTGCTGAATAAACTACTAGAAAGAAAAAGCAACACAACCAGTGACATGAATCGAGCCAGATATGAGCCGAGTTTTTGAACACAATTTTTACATTTGGTCCTTGCAGGATTTGATACTCGATTTCGAAGGTCAGTTGTCTCCTGGGCTCTTACCCATGACAGTTGGCCTTCTACACAATGTTAATACCAAATAGAGCCGATCTTCCTTTTGATCGTTTTGTGCAATTAATGTAACAGTATTCATTCTAAGTACAATAAAGTTAAAAGACACAGGTTGGCTCTAATGGTAATGCACATCTTGTCAATGAAAATTGTCAAATTACCGAATACTTGGAATGACTGTATATCTTCCCCTGGCTTTAAAAGCGAATGAAGAACAAAACCAGAAAGCTGGTTCAAACAAACGACTATCTGCCTTTTCATCAGAATAGGATCAATATTTTAGTCGTGGAACCAAGCGTAGCTTAGTTGGTTAGGTTCGTTGTGGTGGAACCTGCCCATTCGGGTTCGAGTCTCCGACTTAGCACAAGTGTCACATTTTATTTTTCTGGATTTATTCCAGGATTTAACCAGCGCTATTCTTTTAGTGGTAGGCGACGTGCCCGTCGATAGCGAGGCGCCTGTGGTGACTTTGTCAATCTTTGTGTGCTTGTATTCACAAGGGTGAGTGTGTGCGTGTGAGTGTCTGTACTGATCTTTCGCAAAAAAAAAGGATCGATATTTTAGTCATATTAGGCATCAGGAGACCAAATGCCACATATTGACTATGTATAGTGTAGTCTATAAGCTGCATATGGTAGCTTATTTCAGATTATTTTATGATCCATAGTGACTTTTTACCATGTTACCCTTCAACTATATGCTAGATTATATAATTTATGGAGAAAACAAACACCCCATCTGCTTAGCACAAGAAATGCAGAGTGCATAAATGGGTGACAGAGCAGCTGGCACGGGCACGCCGAGCTAATGTTAATCATCATACCTATCTAGAGCCACATCAACCCCAGATCCTTTATCAAGTATCATTGTGATATATAGTAGGTGTTCTTATGAATTTATATCCAAGTTAGCTGCTAGGTTAACAGCAAATCACTTCCACCTTCTCAAAATATAGTGCATGCTAGGATTCAGACACGTCAAACATCATTCTGACCAACAGTTAGTCAAATTACATGAATACGTATACAAAAATTTGTAACAATATAGTTACGGTTCAAATCTACTTTTATAAGAATCGATTTAGTAATTGTCACATCTTTCAAAATTTAACGTAATTGAGCCTTGAGTAAAATCAGTTGCCTCCTTTCAGTTAATATTTGGGTTCTGGTTTTTGTCATGGCTCTCATAAGTATATAAAATCGAAACAGGATGTTTGGTTTATCTACATTTTTCTCCCTTCCGTTTACAACCCTTCTAGTCTACAAACCTTCCGATCCTCTCTGGCAATTAGTCCAATCATCTCAACTACTACAATGTCGATAGTATAACATATTGGTTGTGCTGTACTCTATGTGAGGACTCTGCTGCACATTGGCAGAATTAATGCACAGTAGAACGGCCGTAGTATTTGTTGGCTTTATAAAGGCCTGAAGAGGTCCACAATGCTGGTTCAGACGAACACAAGCATAGGCATAGGCAGCCGGGCACCCACCGTTCACAGGCATAGGCAGCAGGGCAATAAAAACCAATGGGTGTGTGTGCCTTTGTCGAACTACATTCGACTGTTGTTGCTCTTAGCTTTGAAGTACTGGCCCGTAGCCCCGTAGGGATGGGAGGTGTTGGGAACCGAAACAATTCCATATGGCGAAACAGACGTACGAGTGTGTAGCGTCGTCCATAGCTAGTGATAATCCGGCAGTTTTCATAGCATTACGTCGCTTCAAGCCACTCGGAGAAACGCTCGGTGAGGCTCTCTTCCGGTGTGTCTCGGTCTACTAGCTTCGCTGTTGGATGCTTTTCGGGCTCCCCAATAAAAAAATGTCCCAGCACTTGTACATCCGTGCTCTCTTTTTTGTTTAGTGTTGTAGTAGTGGTCGTTCCTAGGGTCTGGAGTGCTCTTGTTGTGTGTGTTGTTTCTATCTTTGTTTTTATTTGTTGCCTTCCTCCTTTTTTTAGGCTATGTTTGGTACAGCTCTACAAATTCGTAGAGCTAGAGTTGGTCTGTAACACCCTAATTTTATCATAAGAAATTGTAGCAACATTTCCATAATTTTCTAGAATTTACTTAAGGCTTAAATAAATTTTTATGATTTAATTGGAATTATTTAGGATTTTATCAAATTAAATAATTAATTAATAGAGTCAATAAGTTTTTGTTGCATTCATGCTGGTGCATTGAGTTTTGTACTGTTGCAAGTCAAAGAGAATTTAAATTTTGTTTAAATTTGAATTTGATTTGCATTTGCTTGAGTTAGTTTAGTTGTTTTTGTTAAAAGTCTAGAATACCTCCCAGAACTCTAGCGCAGTATGATTTCAGTCCCTGAGCGTTTGTTAAGTCCGAATCTCCTCCTCCATATCTCTCCCGCCATGCGCTGCAGGCCCGGCCCTTTTTCCCTTCGACCTCGGCCCAGCTCTTCCGGCCCTGTCCGCCCTCCCCTTCTCTCTCTTTCACCGACGCGTGGGACCCCCTTGTCATCCTCGTCCTCCGACTCGTCCCGAGCTGGACCCGTTGCCGAGTCCGAGCCTAAGTTCAGGCCACCGCCTCCTCGGTCTCCGTGGCCCGCACGCCAAGGCGCCCAGCCCCAGACTATATATCACGCCG
The DNA here is from genome assembly GCA_004135705.1 of Alloteropsis semialata. Classification (NCBI taxonomy): domain Eukaryota; kingdom Viridiplantae; phylum Streptophyta; class Magnoliopsida; order Poales; family Poaceae; genus Alloteropsis; species Alloteropsis semialata. The sequence goes on from CM014272.1 coordinate 55,140,761, forward strand.
CCAAACCCCTCTCGCGCCCCTCTACGAAACCCTAACCGCGTAAAGCCCCGTCGTCCGCGAGTTTCTGCATCGCGAAACCGAAGCTTCGCCACCGCACCCAATCTCCCTCTCTGTGGCATCATAACCGACGTAATCTAGCCCCAAAGCTTCGTCACGAGGTGAGGAACCATACATAGGTGCTTGAACTCATCGGTTTGCCCTCTGTGCTTCGGAATTCTTCACCGTAGTTAAACCGCACAGGACCAAGACGCCGACGACCGTGCGCCGCCGTCCTCGCTGGCCGATCGACGCCCAAAGAAGCCTAGTTGGGTTCGCCGTGCTCTCCTCTACGATCTGGTGCAATCCGCGTCAAGTTCGGCCCTCTGTGCCACCGAATCGTGTTTTTCCGGTGAAGCACCGCCACGCCGCCGTGGGACGCCGCCGACGCTGACGGTCAGAGCAGCCGAGCGTCTCCAACCGTCCATCGCTGAATCAACGGATCAGATCAAAGGTCAACTAAATAAGGTACCGGTCAGCTTCGGTATAATTACTAAAGAGACCCTGCCGTTTCTAAAAATTAACCCGCAGTCCTGTTATCCTCTTTTATGAGTTAGACCCCGGGTTTATTAGCGTAATTCTATTTATCCCTTGGTTTCTCTCAAGTTAACCCCTGGAAGTTTCTATACTTCGCAGTTAAGCCCCTGGAGCACTGCCTTATCCATATCTCGACCGTTCTATCTCCGTTTTGGGTGATTCTTTCGCTCCCGTGATCATAAAGACTTGATCTATACCTTTATACCATTCTTTTGTACTGTTGCCCATGTTTGGTGTACTATTTCTTATTTGTTGTAATGTTTCTTGTATGTGCCCACGTGATGCGTATAGAAGGCCGGTTCAACCTTCGTGGTGTTCAAGACTTGTTCGTGTAATTCAAGGATTGTTCGTGTGGTTTGAGGATTCAGTTGAGAAGACCCTGAGCAGTAGCGTTTATTAGCTAGATTTGAGGCAAGTGTATTCTTGATCATGATTTCAGTCCTAATAACCATATGACATGCTTACACTTAATAGTTATGCTATGCTTGCATGCTTATAATCATGATGTGTCCTATGCTAAGGATGACTAGTTTTCTTTAATCATGCCTTGAAAACCTGGGTTTAATATTAATGTTGGGTAGCACTTGCTTAGTTGCTATACTTGGGAATGGTTTACACTAAATGTGAAGACAATAATTTTGTGATATCTTTTATATATACATATTAATGATCTTATGAGAATGTTAAACCAAGACCTCATTGATTAATTGGAACATGGAGAACCACCCGGGATTTCCCGTACAACCACAGTACTACATGGCTCTAGTCTTGGCTAAGTAATTAGAAGATCCCTTTGTTGTGTGGAGGCACTGCACGTTTGGTATGGGCTGGTTGCTACTGGCAAAGTTTGTGAGCAGAGGTGCGGGGGCAGGAAGGTTCGCCTTTTATAGACCCGTCTGGCAAGGGAGCACACACACATTGAGAAATTCATTGGAAATGCCTCGTAGTGATTCTCTGGCCCCTCACCAAAGGAAGTGTTGAAGGGAGTAATTAACCCGGGCATAATGAGAAACATGAATTGTGGGGAAAGCTGTACAACCTCTGCAGAGTGTCTAAAATCTATTGCAATAGCCTGCGACCTGGACCCTCACATGATTAATATATAGAATATGAAATAAATTGGTTTATTTATGGTATTGATGATGCTTATGGTTTACTATATGCTTAATTGGGTTGGTATATTTAGTAATTATGCTGCTAAATAAAATATGACCAACTAAAGTGCTTAAAGCAATTTATTTAGCTAGCTATTTCCTTGATAAGCCTTTGCATGTCATATGCTTTGCTCTACATTTGCTGAGTACCAACTATAAGTGTACTCAACCTTATTTTATCTGCGGCTCAGGCTTAGACAGAGGTTTCAGTGGAGTATTGTGGAGATTTCTAGGCGTACGTGTTCCCCCAGTCAACTGCCTGTGGAGAAGTTTTGAAGTTCCGCTGCTAGTTATTTGCTTCACGTGAGTGTAATAATGTTGATTAATATTATTTACGTTTTGCACTGTCTTTTATATCACTGATGAAGTCTCATATGTGTGGAAACATGATCCTGGCGCACATATGATAGTCATTTGGTTTTGTTCATAAAACCGGGTGTGACATGGTCATTCTTGGCTCTAGAAATCTGTAGAGCTAGAGCTGTGGGCTGATCGAGGGTCTTTTGTTGAGTCATTTTGTTTATTAAACAAACACCAGCTTCTGCATAGAGCTGGGATCTAGAGCTTTGCCAAACAGGCCCTTAATGAAATACACGCTAAGCGCGTTCTCTTAAAAAAGTATGTCAAATAAGAAAAAATCTGATGTGACATAAAAGTTAACAAGAAAGAAGATGAAAATAATTACTCATGTAAGAAATCATATCTGGATGTGAACCAAGAAAGAGGAAGATGATTGGGTGAGAAAGGATAGAGAAGATAAAAAATCCGATGATAATTTATTTTGAAGAAGCTACCCATTGAAGAGATAGTTTATATAATAGTGTATAGAGTTAAATGCATCATTAATANGACTTCGATATGGTGGCGGTCAGATTACAAGTTCAGGTCGATCTGCTCGAGGGTGCCGGTCATCCAGCACATGAACCAAAAGCAATCTGGGGCTGATTTCCTACCGTGCGAACAAGAACAGGGAGATATTGCTTTCCTTCCTATTTTTTAATTCTTTATTTAATTAGCCGATGCGTAGGTAGGCTTCTGATTACTATTTTCATCTACTAATCAACGTGTCCTGCATGGATGCATGCACGGGCACATATACCCGAGTTATTTTTGGCCGCAGAGTGCAGATCAAATTCTTCTACACGGACCGAAGGCTGAAATTTCCATGGATGACCATGGCATGTACGCACTGGTCGTCACGCGAGTATGCATGGATGGCACCATCGCCTTTGACTGCCGATCCACGAGGACACCACGGTGGATTGACTAGGCATGCACCTGTTGCAAGCCCGGGTACTTGGCTTTCAAGTGCACCACAACGCTGGCTCTTCGACTTCTCCGACAACCTCGTGTACTCACCGCCCATACGAGGATGACATGTCGATTCTTCGACTCGGACTCGAACCAAGCTAAATATTATTTTTAATTAAATATTTTACGGCTTCCGTATACCTTTGTACGCCTCGGCTCTCCTATGTCCATGTGACTTTCGCCGACCACCTCAGTCACGCTCCGACTGCTTATACAGCCTGGTCTGTCCAGACTGCACCTCACGGCGCGCTGCTCTAGCGCTCGGGAGAGTCCCTGCCGACTCTGACTTCCGAGTCCTTGCCCGACCCTATGTCTCTCTAGTAATTCCTGGGTTAACCCGTACGGTTCAAGTCCCCAATCGTGAAACCCTGAGCTCCGTGCTCAACCCGCGCGCCCCCTACACCTAAGCCTCCCCGCTGAGCAGTGTAGCAGGGTAAGCCGTCCTCTCCGTGAGCAGTGGTCAGCGGGTCAAAAAAGGTGCTTAGCGACACAAGGCAAGGGCCGCACGGCATCCTACTCGGTGTTTTTGCCAGAGAGAAGGGGTTTTACACATATGCACAATGCATTCACAGACCTGTTTCTGTTACGACCTTACGGCAAACATTGTTTATCAGTTGGATTATTGAATATTATGCTATATAATATTTGCACTGTCTTCATACAGCTCATGCATTGTTTGGTGTACTTCGACCGACTCGGCCGGCTCCCAGGTTCGGGGCTGGCGCGGGCCGACTACTCGGCGTGCCTTCCGTCACCAGGCCGACCTCCCAACTCGGGGTCGGGGTGCGGGAGGCGACTCAGCGGCTCGTCTGGCTCCCAGGCTCGGGGGCTGGGCGCCCTAGACGGCGACTCGGCGTGCTTCCCCTCGTCCAGCCGACCTCTTTGGCTCGGGGTGGGAGGCAACTCGGCGACTCGGCTAGCCCCTACGCTCGGGGACTGGGCGCTACAACTACGGCCAATGGGTCTCCGTGACTCGGCCAACCCCGACGCTCGGGGACTCGGTGCTACGACTCTGGTCAACGGGTCTCCGCGACTCGGCCAGCCCCGACGCTCGGGGACTCGGCGCTACGACTCTGGTCAACGGGTCTCCGCGACTCGGCCGGCCCCGACGCTCGGGGACTCGGCGCTACGACTACGGTCAGCGGGTCTCCGCGACTCGGCCAGCCCCCACGCTCGGGGACTGGGCGCTACGACTACGGATAACGGGTCTCTGCGACTCGGCCGGCCCCGACGCTCGGGGACTCGGCGCTACGACTCCGGTTAACGGGTCTCCGCGACTCGGCCAGCCCCGACGCTCGGGGACTCGGCGCTACGACTACGGTCAGCGGGTCTCCGCGACTCGGCCAGCCACGACGCTCGGGGACTCGGCGCCACGATTTTGGGACAAGCTCCTCTCTTCAGGGCGCCAGACCGCCCTATCTTCTGGGCGGCCTGTCTGCCCTGAAGCTCGGATGATTTCTTTTTGACTATTAGCCCGACTTTCCTAGTCGGCCTAATGCTCGGGGACTACTCCATATGGAGGGCTCCTTGCGTCGCCCTCCATATGCCCCATCAGGATGTGTCACTTTTCCCAAGTGGCGCAGCTCCTTGGTGTCCGACTCGGCCACGACTCGGCGCTATGCCACTCGCGGCTCCGCCCCGGGTTTGCCCAGGGTCATCCCCGGATGGCCTGCGGTTTTCTTTTTTGAGCACCGCCCACCCTTGTGTTGGCCTGCCGACCAAGATGTTTCAGCCGACCATGACGGCCTCGCCTCTTCATCAGCAATCCGACACGCGCCTGCACGTTGCTCGGGGACTTGTGGGATATGGGTACCCCTGGGCCCACTACCGACCGGATATGTAGTCGGCCTGGGCCCACGTCTGACAAGGATGTGGGCCGACCCCAGGCCGGCCCACGAGGATCCCCGACTTGATGGACAAGATGGTGATGACTTAGCTTACAAGGCACGCCGACTCAGATTAGTTTCCTTGTTGTAGCCGAACAGAAATAGGAAACCGACTTGTAAACCCTAGGTCGTCGGCCTATATAAGGCGGCCTAGGTCGATCCCCTTAGATCATCCAATTCTCCATCATCTAATTCCCACGCCATTCATCTATTGTAACCAAGAGCTCGCCGTTGTTCCCCGGAACACGCCGAGTAAATCAATACAAGACCCCGAGCACAGGACGTAGGGTATTATACCTCCGGGTAGCCTGAACCTGTATAATTCCCGTGTCCTTGTGTTACCTCGAGTTCCCTAGTCCAGCGATCTCCCTTTGCCTACAAATCAACCATCTGGGTACCCCCGGGTGGACTGCCGGACGATAACTCCGACAGTGCGGGGCAAGAAGGTTCGCCTTTTATAGACCCGTCTGGCAAGGGAGCACACACACATTGAGAAATTCTTTGGAAATGCCTCGTAGTGATTCTCTAGCCCCTCACCAAAGGAAGTGTTGAAGGGAGTAATTAACCTGGGCATAATGAGAAACATGAATTGTGGGGAAAGCTGTACAACCTCTGCAGAGTGTCTAAAATCTATTGCAATAGCCGTGCTCGCGGTCATGAGCGGCCTGGACCCTCACATGATTAATATATAGAATATGAAATAAATTGGTTTATTTATGGTATTGATGATGCTTATGGTTTACTATATGCTTAATTGGGTTGGTATATTTAGTAATTATGCTGCTAAATAAAATATGACCAACTAAAGTGCTTAAAGCAATTTATTTAGCTAGCTATTTCCTTGATAAGCCTTTGCATGTCATATGCTTTGCTCTACATTTGCTGAGTACCAACTATAAGTGTACTCAACCTTATTTTATCTGCGGCTCAGGCTTAGACAGAGGTTTCAGTGGAGTATTGTGGAGATTTCTAGGCGTACGTGTTCCCCCAGTCAACTGCCTGTGGAGAAGTTTTGAAGTTCCGCTGCTAGTTATTTGCTTCACGTGAGTGTAATAATGTTGATTAATATTATTTACGTTTTGCACTGTCTTTTATATCACTGATGAAGTCTCATATGTGTGGAAACATGATCCTGGCACACATATGATAGTCATTCGGTTTTGTTCATAAAACCGGGTGTGACATGGTCATTCTTGGCTCTAGAAATCTGTAGAGCTAGAGCTGTGGGCTGATCGAGGGTCTTTTGTTGAGTCATTTTGTTTATTAAACAAACACCAGCTTATGCATAGAGCTGGGATCTAGAGCTCTGCCAAACATGCCCTTAATGAAATACACGCTAAGCGCGTTCTCTTAAAAAAGTATGTCAAATAAGCAAAAATCTGATGTGACATAAAAGTTAACAAGAAAGAAGATGAAAATAATTACTCATGTAAGAAATCATATCTGGATGTGAACCAAGAAAGAGGAAGATGATTGGGTGAGAAAGGATAGAGAAGATAAAAAATCTGATGATAATTTATTTTGAAGAAACTACCCATTGAAGAGATAGTTTATATAATAGTGTATAGAGTTAAATGCATCATTAATACACAAACTTGGTGGCAACGTGCACTTAGATATATAATCTATCTAGTTTCTCATTTGGCTACAACAACTTGGCAGGACGGTGCACTAAGGTACATCATCTCCCTAATTGCTTGTTTGGTATAACAACTTGCTTGGTGGGTGCAAAATGGGTCACCAAGGTAACATAATTTCACGGTTCAAAGTTTGGAACTGTAACGTCCCGACCCCCTGAATCCGGGCCCGCTTATGCCTGGCAGCTTTCTAGGACCTCAAGACTTCCATCACAGACCAACACATGTCTTTTCTGCGTACTTTGTCCTCACTCGGGCGCACCCGGGAAGAACTTCCCGGTCGGTCACCCATCCGGGAAATTGCTCCAGGCCAAGCATGCTTAACCTCAGAGTTCTTTCGAGATGAGCTTTCGGAAAAGAAGTTGCAACTTATTGATATGACTATTCTATCAATTCTATTAAGTCCTAGGCCAGAATGACACAGGAACTATGAGTAGTTGAATGGAACATGTATTCAATGAAGTCTATGCAGCCATGTCACGAATCAATAGTTGACCTATTTTTTATTTATACAATACTAGTGGTTAATAAGATGCAAGTATTTTGTTTTTTATCATATCCTATTCCATAACTAATAAATAATTGTGTTCATGAAATATACCACTTTTAAACATTTTACAGCACCATCCAGCTAAAACATGTGAAACCAAAACTAAAAAAATTCCTTCGTCGACTCAACTAAATTGTAAGAGCAAGAACTAATAAAAAAGATGTCGGCTAATACATAAGCCGTCAATATGACATATTTTGCCCACATGTCATCTCGGTGACCCATTCGGATCCACCTGACAAGATGTTGTATCCAAACGAGCAATTAGGAAGATGGTGTACCTTAGTGCATCCTCATACCAAGTTGTTGTACCCAAACAAGAAATTAGATAGATGATGTAACTAAGTGCACCCTCTCGCTAAGTTAATGTACTAATGATACATTTAACTCTAGTGTATATATATGATGGCAAGTATAGAAACTATGTGATATAGTTTGTTGTGTTGGAATTGCCCTCGGCAGGGTGTCTCGTGTGGTCGCTACTTGCTATGCGCTGCTTTCCGCCGGAATGCTTCACCAGCAGTCGAGGGGCATCAATCTTGTTTCTTCAATTATGGGCTCCCAAGGCCGTTTTCAGTAGCTTCTGGAGGCAAAACAAACCTTGGATTGTTGTACATGGATACACATCCCAGTCCTGTTAGCTGAAGTAGAAATTAGGCTGCCGCATGTGGACGACAATAATGTTATTCTTAATGGCTTTACCGGTATTAAAATAGATATCACGAGAAACGAATGCGATTGATTCATCATGAAAAGTATTTTTCACATTATTTCCTATTGAGTATTGGTAGGATATCGTAATTAGAATCAGCGATGGGAAGTGTGTATTGGAGAATCTTTAACTTCTTGAAAAAAGGGCATAAGACAAAAATATGTATTAACAGCTCAATCAGCTCCTTTTGTCAGTTTATATAAATGTGGCAAAAGAATTATATGCTTTTCACAGTCAATTATTTTAGTACCACACTTTCTCATATAGTCAATAAAGCAATATCATTTTGTAACAATGCAGATATCTAAGAAACTTTTACTACAGTTACTTCAGAACTACTAAATTGAAATTATAAAAATAAAAATATTCTTGTATACTTTCATACATGTGGTAATTTTTATAAGTCATCTAAATATGTTAAAATAAAAAATTACTAGTATAGTCAAAGATGGAGTTGGGAAACCTATGCAATAATGTTGTAACCAAAACACTCTTTTATAAACAGATAATTATCAAATGGAGACTCAGAACCTAAGAGTGAGTGTGAGTGTGTTGTGAGGGCTCTTCACCATTTTTATCTTTGTAATATATATAACATATTATCTTTGTAATTTTAAAGATATACAACTCTCCTGTGTGTTTGTGATTTTTTTTATCATAATGGTCCACATATTAGAAATTTATGAAAATGGTTCTTGGCAAAATTATTGACCAATATAACCAGTAGTATTCTTGGCTTTAAAAGGTAAGAGGCTATGAGGGCCACAATGCTGTCTCAAACGAGCACAAGTGGGGAGCTGGCTATATATAGATCTCACCGTCACACCATTCACAGGCGTAGGCAGCAGGGCAATAACATCAAGGTGGGAGCTTGTGGCTTGTCAAAATGTATTCGATTGTTATCCTGTTTTTACTGCCTCAGCAGGGTGTCTGGTATGGTTGTTATGCGCTGCTTTCTGGGCTTCTGGCTGAATGCTTCACAACCAAGGAACCAGCGGTCGAGATGCACCGATCTAACTTTCAGAATGGCTACTCAATGGCGCCCGTGGCAGATTTCAATGGTTGCTTCGGCCTAAGCGATCCTTGGATTGTAGTTACATGCTTGGTATAATCCCCATCCTAGGAGTTGAAACCAAGAAGGACAGGCTAGTCTAACGCTTCTGGGTGTTAATATTCTTCTCTACACAAATCATGAGAAACTAATGCAATTGATTCAACTCTCATATTTTTTTATTGAGTGTTGCTAACAAATCATTAGAATTGACGATGAGAAGTGTGTGTATTCGGGAGTTTATTCAGTGGCAGATCCAAGAGTTTTTAGGAGCCTAGGCGATTTGATAAGTTGAGTAACACATTATACATTTTTTTTAGCACACACCTTCTTTAAGTAGTGACGACTTACAAACGCTTTCTAGCAGATCAAAGAACAAAATAGGCCGGTCTAGAGAACTATAGATACAACTCTTGGCAAGTCTATCTACATCAACATTAGCAGCTCTTCCTTTGTGCACTAGCTCGGTCGACGAGAATTTCAACAATGAAGCTTTGGTCTCGTTAACAATGTTCCTGTACGGCCCTAGCTTCCATCATCTGGATGCTCCTGACAGCATTAACGCATAAAAGAGAAACGAGGTACTGATAACTCAAGTAGCTCTGTTTTCAAACTTATATAGCTGTGGCATAAAGAATCACATATTTTCAACAATAAAAACTTTGGTTGTGTACTTTCTTATAATCAATAAAGAATGTCATTTTGCAATAGTGCAAATGTCTAGAACTTTGACTATAGTTACCCTACAAATATTAAATTCAAGTTATAATAATAAAAGTCTTACTAGCTGTTTGATTTCATATGGTATAGTTTTATAAGTTCTATAAATATTTTAGAAATAAACATAGGTCATTTTAGATAGTTATAAATCAAACTTATCTAACTTTGTTTAAGTATATAAAAATATGTACCAACATCTAAAATTTTAAATTAGCTTCATTAAATCTATGCTGAAATAGATATATTAATGGTTCGTATATTGGAGATATTAATTTACATTTATATAAACTTAGTCAAAGTTAGAAAAGATAACTTAGAAAAAAATAAAACTAATAGGTTTTGGAATGGAGAAAATGGTTGTGTACCTCCTACACAGCAAGGCTTATTTTGACTAACGTGAATCCTAAACAGCATGTATTTTGAAGTGTAGGCTTTCAAATCTTAATACAGCTTGTACAAAAAACTGACTCCGTAATTCCGTTAAGCCAAGCATACGAGATAAAAGTAAAGAATATATTGCAAGGACACAATTTTCGTATTTTTAAATTTAAATTAGTCGAGACTTGAGAAAAGAATAATTGTCTCCTTTCAAATAATATTTGAGATCTTGATTTAGTGTGCTACTTTTCTATATTGTCATGGCTCTTGTACGCAACAGAAAAGAAAACTTGATGTTTGGTTTATCTTTATTATTTCTCCGTTCCCTTTACAACCCCTCTAGTCTACAAATTATTTGATCCTTTTTCCTAATTATTAATCCGATTATCTCAAATTACTGCTAGTCAAACATGTCCATTGCGAGACGTGAGGCAAATTCTGTAGCCCATTGTTTAGCGGGGTTACCTTTTGGGTGATAACTCAATGTATTCTTGGTCGGGCATTTTCGTAGCGTGGCTGAGGGAGGTGGCAGAGAAAGATTGTAGCACTGGTTCATGAATTAATATAAAAGTCCTGGTTGCCCTCCAAAAAAATATCCATAGCACATATTGGCTCTGCTGTACTCTATGTGAGGACTCTGCTTCATAATGGCAAAGTTACAGGCATTAAAAGGACAGAACAGGGCCACAATGCTTGATCAAATGAACAAAAGTGTTGAGACCATAATACCCGGGTGCCCGACCACGAGGATTGCCGACTACCGACTCCGAACAAAGAAGACTCCGAACAAGACACGACGGCCAGATCGCAGAAGGAAAGCCCGATGATAGTTACAGTCGTACTAGATTTAGGTCTGTTTTGTCTTGTAAGGCACGTCTCCCTGGATATAAATAGTGGGGAGTCCTGTGTGTAGAGGGTATTCCCAATCTTAGCCAATCCACCCGAGAGTATTTGTTACATCATTGTAATCTGTACTCGCCGAGATAATACAAGCAACAACTGGACGTAGGGTTATTACTCGACCTCGAGGGTCCCGAACCAGTATAAAATCCCGAGTCTCTCTGTTCGTTCACCGTGATTAATCTTTGCACAAAGCGGGGTGCTTGCCAGACAAATATCTGCCGAGTACAACCTCAACAGAGGCGCGTCAGGTAGAGGCCCTTGCGTGAAGAAAGATCATGCCGATCATCAATGAAGTCTGGTTCGCCGACGCGTCGAGTTCATCGATGCCCTACATGCCCAGTTCCGTCAAGTCGGAAGCCATCGGGAGTTCTGTCTCCGCTTCCGATCTCTATGCTCCAAGCCATCTAGTGTCTACACGGGAGATCCGTTTCGGGGATCTCGTGTTCGAGCACCAAGGCGATTACGAGCTGAAGTTAACAGGGATCCATGATCCCGATCTCACATGCGCCGGTCGGGAAGTTTTCGCCACCTTCACGGATCCAGCTCCCGAGGACATTGCCGATCGCACTGCACAGTTGGATCATGACTACAGTGGATCTAGCAATGGGTCGGAACAGCCCGAAGACTACCGCATCCACGTGCTTACAGCAAACGGGACAGAGGACGCCACTGAGTCGTCCAGCTCCCGTAGACCCGTGCCTCCTCTGCGTTTCAGTAACGCACCGACTCTTCAGACGGCTAAAACCCGTACAGAGCAGGCTCTGTCCTCGCTGGCTCCCCGAAATCTCAACAATGACTTCTGGGCAGTCGAACAGGACAACCTACAGATCCGAACCCTCTTGGAGACAATGGAAGCAATGGCCGAGGGAACCCTGATGGCCACCATCACCAAGAAGGCTCGGGAAGCAGCGGACAAGGCCAAGCAGCACCTTGAGGCCGCCGCTGCCGCACCACAAGCTCCGTCAAACAGGCTTGGCGAACCCCAACCGGTTCGCTTCCGATCTTTTAACGGACAACCCTGCTATCGTCCACATGAGGGGCGTGACATGAGGCCGCAGCTCGAACGCGATTGCGACGCTCAGGAAACTCTCAACTACAATCAAGATTACCGAGCTCGTGAGGGCTACTATCGGTCCCATCCGGATTCACCGCCACGAGACTACGGAACAGGCACTGGGGGGTGCCTCACGTACTCTTTGGGCCTGCGCACGGTCAGGTGGCTGGAAAAGTTCCATCCTACTAACATTAAGAAGTATGATGGAACAACCAACCCTCGCGAGTGGATTCAGATCTATTCCACGATCATCGATGCCACCGGGGAAGACGAATAAGTTAAGGCCAACTACTTGCCAACGGCCCTGCAGGGATCAGCCCGAACATGGCTCATGAACCTGCCCGAGGCCAGTATCAAGTCATGGGGCCATCTCCGGGAGACGTTTGAAGCCAACTTCCAAGGCACCTACAAACGCCCCGGACACGAAGGAGATCTGATCAACTATGTGCAGAAGCCTGGAGAATCTCTCCGGGACTAAATCCGTCGATTCAGCGACACTCGTAACACCATCCCCCACATGGTGGATGATCGGGTGATTGTGGCATTTAATCAGGGCTGCAAGGACGAGCAGACGACGGAGGAGCTTGCCAAGAAGAACCCGAAGACGGTGGCCGAGCTCTACGGGATCCTGGAGGAGACCGCCAAGATGGCGGACGCCCGAGCACGGGTCCAAGGAAAGCCCGAACAAAGCCAGCCATCCGGGGAAGGCAAGAAGAAGAATAAGCACAAGAACAAGAAGCGCAAGTCCGAGGGCGAAGAGATTATGGCCGTGGACAGCAAAGCCCCATACAGGCACCAGGGCAAACCTGCCGATCTCCCGATGTACTGCCCCATTCACCGGTCAACAAAGCATCACTTTGTGGACTGCACGGTGTACAAGAAACAGAAGCAGGAGGAGGAGCGCCAGCAGCAGGGGGCTCCACGCGACCAGGCCGCTCATAACCATCAGCAGACAAATTACATGGATTGTGACGATGAGCCAGAACTTCCCGAAGACCTAGAGATCGCCACAATTTTCGGTGGCTATTCGACCCGAATCTCCAAATCCCAGCTGAAGCTGGTCGAGAGGCAGATAGCGAGCACCAAACCCTGTACACAGCCATTAAGGTGGTCCAAAGTCCCGATCATTTTCGATCAAAGGGATCACCCCGAAACGCTGTACGATGGGCCACTGCTTCCCCTGTGCATCAAGCCCTGGATTGGGCCCGCAAGATCGGGCGAACCCTGATCGACAGTGGACGTGCCCTTAACTTGTTGTTCGTTAATGCTTTCAACGAACTCGGAATCCCGAGAAGGTCTTTATCCCCGGTGGAGAAGCCTTTCTACGGGGTCATACCTGGCATCCAAGCCTTTCCCTTAGGGAGGATTGATCTGCAGGTGACCCTCATGGAGGGGAAGAACATCCGATCAGAGTTCCTTACCTTTGAGGTGGCTGATGTCACATCAGCCTACAACTGCATCCTGGGCAGGCCATTCCTAAAGAAATTCATGGCGACCACCCACTTTGCTTACTCCATGATCAAGATCCCGGGGCCACTGGGCCCGATCACCGTCTGCGGGGATCGCAAAGGCGCAGTCCAGTGCGACATGAAGACCCTGGACATGATCAAAGGAGAAGAGCAGAAACTAGCCAAGAAAAAGACCAAGAACCTGCCGACCACTACCGCAAAGGCAGCAGTCGCAGAAACCTCCCGAGCAGCGGAGGCCCGATCAAAGGCCAAGGGAAAAGAAGTACCTGTACCGGTGCCCGCGGGGGACAAAAAGACCGATGACGGCGTCGCCGATAAACAGACCGTGGTGGACCAAACCCCGCTCAAGGGGACGCCATCATAGGAACCAGGCAAGCCGCCAGCCGCCGCCTCACCAAGCATACCAGCGGCAAAGCGCTCCGAGCCGGGCACGAATTCGGTGGCCCTTGATGAGGCAGACCCGACCAAGATCACCCAGGTGGGCTCTGGTCTGGGTGAGAAATAGGAACTCGAGCTCATTGTTTTCCTCCGGGCAAATGTGGATGTGTTCGCTTGGGAACCATCTGATATGCTCGAAATCCCCAGGGAGGTAATTGAGCACAAGCTTGGCATACGAACTGGCGTCCGACCAGTCAAGCAAAAGTAAAGAAGTTATACCCCAGAGAAGCGAGACGCCATTAACGAAGAAATCAACCAACTACTCAAAGCCGGCTTCGTTCGAGAGGTCCCTTTCCCGGAGTGGCTGGCAAACCTAGTCATGGTGAAGAAGCCCAACGGAACGTGGAGGATGTGCGTGGACTCCACCGATCTGAATAAAGTTTGCCCGAAGGACGAGTATCCATTACCTAGGATAGATCAAATTGTAGATTCAACCTCTGCATGCGAGCTGCTTTGTTTTCTAGATGCCTATTCGGGGTATCATCAAATCAGCATGTGCATTGACGATGAGGAAAAAGCTATATTTGTAACTCTCTTTGGTGTTTACTGTTATATAAAGATGCCTTTTAGTCTAAAAAACGCAGGTTGCACTTATCAGTTTTTACATAATCGGGATGTTGTGGGTAGGATTGCACAATGGTCTGTGGAGTTGGGGGCTTACGATGTTGAATTCATACCCAGAACTGCCATCAAGTCGCAGGCTCTGGCAGATTTCATCGCAGAGTGGACTAATCCCGAACCCGAAGAGACTGCCCAAAATCTCGAACACTGGACCATGTTCTATGACGGAGCATTTTGTAGAGCGGGCACGGGGGCTGGGGTGGTCCTGATTTCTCCACACAATGATGTCATCAGGTACGCGCTACAAATCAATTTTGTTGATCCAACCCCTACTAACAATGTTGCCGAGTATGAGGGGCTTTTGACAGGACTCCGCATAGCTGCTTCTCTAGGCGTTAAGAGGCTGCTCGTGAATGGGGATTCCAAGTTAGCTACAAAGCAGGTCATGAAAGAGTACAGTGCGCGAAGCGATGTAATGGCCAAATACTTGGAAGCATACAGGAGGATGGAGAGCAAATTTGATGGGCTTGAAGTACGACACGTTAAAAGGGAATTCAACAGCGACACAGACAAGCTAGCAAAGGCAGCTGCCGAGTGCACACGGCTCCCAGGTAACGTGTTACTTGAAGTTCTTACTAAACCATTTGTGTCGGGTTCACTACCGAACCAAAAAGCTGCGCCCGCCATGTCATTTGAACATTAAGCAAGAAGGAAAATTTTCTGAGAGCCAGTTTACCTCTGGAGGTGGGTTGTCAGTGCTGTAAGGTGCTGGGACGCCTGCCCAGTCTGGGATATCGGCGCCCAACATTTTCTTCAAGCGAGCGGCCACTTCCAGGTCTGGAACAACTATTGGTTAAGAGTCATGATATTTCAAATGACCGAACAAGTCAGAAAAATTACCGAACAGATAGACAAGGGCTTACCATCGGGCCTCGTCCTATTCAGGTCATTGTCACCCCTGAACATCCAGGCGTAGCGGTCATGAGTCATGAGTGGGATGAATCTCCATCTAATGAAAATCTCTGCTACATGACGCTGTCAGGCCAGCGTTACGGAGTTCCAAGATTCGATCGATATGCTTTTACATCTCAGAAGTAACTCTCGGCAGGGCTTTGGTTTCTTCCTTGAGATAGGGCATCAAATGTTTCCTCTTTGCTACTGAGGCTTGGGGAAGGGTGATGTAAAACCAATGACGCTGATAACCTTTCTAGGAATCTTTCACTAGAAAGGGGGATATAGATCTCCCGATCTCTCAAGGAAGACCCAATTGACCCGATCATGAGCTATTTTTTGTAAAATGCAGGAGCATAAAAGTATCTCCACAGAAGCAATGACGGCTTAATCCCTAACCAGGCTTCGCATAGAAAGGCAAAGACGCTAAGCATAGTTATGGTGCCGGGCTTGATGTGCACGAGCTCTATCTGGTAAAAGTCGTAGATGCTGTGGAAGCAATCCGACGGATAGACCCCAAATCCGCAATGGAAGAACTCGAGGAACACCACCAGCTAGAGAGTGTCAGGCGTTGGGAAAAGCTGACCTTTGGCATGATGATGAGGGAAGGTGGTGGTATCTGGCAGCAATCCAAGATTCTCCAACTCTTTCAGATGCTTGGCCGTTGTAGTGGACTTCTTCCAGTACTTGTCCGTGGTGCAGATCGTGGATCCGCTGCGCAGCTCTCGCCCGGCAGCGGCGCTGCTCTGGTCACCTGACGATTCACCGCCGAATGAAGACTGATGCGAGGAAGCCATGGCGGCGAGAGGCTAGGTTGATTGGATGGAGTGGAGAAGTAAGGGAATGAAGAACCGAGAACAGGTGCGGAATGGTGAGCGGTTGCAAATGCGAATGAGGAAGACAAAGGCTCAAATGGAGTCTAGGAGGCTGCACATGGGGGCTTTATGGTTTCACAAGAAAATCGGCCTCGATCCATGCAATCCGCAGTCACTGTTGGGTCAAAAAGTTTCTTTCCTTTCTCTGCGGCAGGCATCATTTTGAAAACTGTGCAAGTCAAATACAATGCATTTGGGATTGATAGCTTATTTAGGAAGCTACCAATTTTAAATGACTGAATACTCGGTATGCCCAGAGGAAATAGCCCGATCATCTTTGATTGGGATCAAATTTCCCAAACATGTTAAAATAGTTGGTCTGTTCGGGAAAAGCTCTTGTTCGGGGGATTTTATTCTCTGGACGAGCAGTTTCATAAACAGATCAACGCGAAAGTTTTCGAACACAGAAAAAAGGGACTATTGTTACATTTTTCAAGTGAAATTTCTTCATTAATTCAAAAGGGAGTACATTTCATAGAGGATCGATAACTATCCTGAAACTAAAAATTCAAAATAATGATCCTGGCTTTGACTAACGTCGTTCGTCAGGATCAGGACGGTGTGGCACCACGCGGTGAAGCCTCCTCCGCGTCCTCCTCTTCGGAGTTGCTGACAAGGTCCACAAGTGCTCCATCTCCTCGGATCCCGATTAACTCGCGATTCAGGGAGACGAAGAGGCGTCGGGCGAATTCCTCGTCGCCGCTGGTGTCGACCGGAGCAGAAGACGAAGATGCGCCTGCGCGCGAGGACTCCAGCTTCAGCTGAGCTCCGCTCCCTCCTTGTACCGGCTCGTCGTCGGAGGAGAGGGAGATGGGAGACATCGGAGCTGGGGAAGGAGGTGCAAGGCATTTCCCGGCGGCGACGCTCGACGGAGCAGCCTCCGGGCCTGGAGGCACCATCGCCGGAGCCTTTTCTTGTGGCTCATCCGCTACTCCTTCATCCCCATGCCAGGGGAGAGCTAGGAGGAGAGCCTGAGGGGGAGCAGGAGGTGGTGTCATCGCCGGCGGGTCCTCCAGCTTGTCGGACGGAGGTTCGGCGGAGCTACGAGGGGAGTCTCCGAAAAGGAGGCGAGGCAACTTGAACTTGCGGCTGATTCTTTTCTTTCCCATGGTGTTGGGGGAGAAGGGATTGGAAAGGAAGGTTCAAGTGCAGATCTATCCAAGGGATTCGATATTTAAAGACCCTGATGTGACACTTTGCACGAGAATAGAGGAACTGGAACAATGCTGTAATTTATGCCGCGTGCGCTGCTAGAGTTTCGGGAGACGTGCGGAGTGGGTTTTAAATGCACGGGGCAGGCTACATCAACCCTTGGCATTTCAGTTTCCAAGATGGGATATTCTTTATTTACTAATATTATGGCTGATATTTTCTCTAACCTTATCATTCAGATGCAGGTCTCTCCATTCAATAGTTCGGGATCTTTTTCCAGCTCTCATTTCAGAGTGATGGTCGAGATATCTACATATCCTAAATCACCCAAAGAGCAAAAAAGGACCCGAAGGCTACTTGAGGATCAACCTTTTCTGAACAAGATAAGCTCGGAGGCTACTGTTGAGGCCATAATACCCGAGTGCCCAACCACGAGGATTGCCGACTATCGACTCCGAACGAAGGAGACTCCGAACAAGACACGACGGCCGGATCGCAGAAGGAAAGTCCGATGATAGTTAGAGTCCTACTAGGTTTAGGTCTGTTTTGTCTTGTAAGGTACGTCTCCCTAGATATAAATAATGGGGGTCCTGTGCGTAGAGGGTATTCCCAATCTTAGCCAATCCACCCGAGAGTATTTGTTACATCATTGTAATCTGTACTCGCCGAGATAATACAAGCAACAACTGGACGTAGGGTTATTACTCGATCTCGAGGGCCCGAACCAGTATAAAATCACGAGTCTCTCTGTTCGTTCACCGTGATCAATCTTTGCACAAAGCGGGGTGTTTGCCGGACAAATATCTGCCGAGTACAATCTCGACAACAAGTGAGGAGCTGGCTTATAGATCTCAGTGTCACCATTCACTGGCATATGCAGCACTGAAATTAAAA
Organism: Alloteropsis semialata; assembly: GCA_004135705.1. Classification (NCBI taxonomy): domain Eukaryota; kingdom Viridiplantae; phylum Streptophyta; class Magnoliopsida; order Poales; family Poaceae; genus Alloteropsis; species Alloteropsis semialata. The sequence goes on from CM014272.1 coordinate 55,159,030, forward strand.
AAGAAACAATTGGTGATTGTGCCTTTTCAAACTATACTCGATTGCTGCTGCTGCTGCTTGTTTAACGAAATAGTTTCTGCTGCTGTTAGTGTTAACCGTAGAGATGGGAGGCGTCGGTAACAAAAACAGAACGCCGTGTTTACTGCATCAGCAGGGTGTCCCATGTGGTCGCTACTCGATCGCTATCTTCTGCCGTGATGCTTCGCCAGAAGTGGAGGTGCATCGATCTTGGGCGCCCCCGGCAGATTTCAGGAGCCTCTTGCATTGAGCCGGAGAGATCCTTTGACTGTAGTACATGGACATGGATACACGTCCCAGACCTGTGTTTGCTGAAGTTTCTATTGAGTATCAGTAGCACATGCATATCATCAGGCATGAGAAGTGTGTATTGAAGAGTTTGTTCATCTGTTGACGTCCAGAAAAAAAAAAGGGCACAAAAGAGAGAGGTATTAGTAACTCAATGAGCTCTTCTTAAATTGCTAAAAATGTGGAAATAATTATTAAATAAAAGATGTCATTTCAAAATAGTGGATATATCTATGAAACTTTGGCCAGAGTTATTTTAGAAATACTAAATCGAAATTATAATGCAATACAAACACCATTATGGCATCAACCAGCTTGGGATCAGCCAAAACATACAACTATACAAGGAAGAAGTTTTATCATTCTCATGTGTTACTAAACACTATCTTCTATATTATGTTGTATTGCAACATATGGCTTCGTAACAACATGTTTGTTTGTTTTTTTAGCAAATATTGCTAAGCAAAATCCCACAGCACTCTTACAACATAGAACAATTTTCAATGATGATTTTAAATACAATCTGGCCGTGTGGTTGGAAAATATAATTGCACCATTCCTTATGTCATACAGATAATCGTGAACGTAGAACATATACTTTATGTGCACTTGCAACATTAATTTGGACAGTGTGGTACAGTAAAACCGGGTGCCTGGACATACAGGATTGCTTCAGTTAAAAACCGAACACACCCACAAGCTCTATTTTGAAGGTTTCCAAGATGTCCTTGCCCTGGAAGAGTGATAAACAGCTCATATTCTAGTCATCTCTGAATTCGTAATTATATGTGGGTCCTTTAATTACTGCCTTTTCTTTTTGAAGGTTTTCAGTACTATATTACTCTCTCCAATTCAAAATAAATATCCTCTAGGATATAGACGCGATCTACAAGGTGAAAGTTTCGATCAATAATTTATATGGAATAAATATCACATTGCAGAGAATGATAATTAAATATTTTGAAATTATTTTATATGATAAACCTAATACTCTTACATTACCAACTTTGTAATTTTTATATAAAGATAATAAAATTAATGTTAAACAATGTTACCGATCCTGATCCCTTTTGTTTTCGCTACTGGGTTAACAGCAAAATAATTCCTCTAAAGCAAAACATGGGACATGAACATATATATGGAAAATATTGCAAGCATAAAAGTGTCGCACTCCTCAATTTAAATTAGTTGAGCCCAGAGAAAATCAATTGTCTCCTTTCAGTCCACATTTGGGTTCAGATCTATTCCGCCTTCAGAACTATATTTTTCTATAATGTCATTGCTCTCATACTTTTCAGAAGAAAACTAGACGTTTTGTTCATCTATACTATTTCTCCCTTCCGTTT
>CM014272.1:55161681-55182997 GCA_004135705.1 Alloteropsis semialata
GATCTTATGTCTACTCGCTCTTGGGTGGCAGCTCAGGCTCCCCGACGGGTATTTATAGCCCCTGGCCGCCGGAGGACGCAAGACTTACTCCACGATGACGTACACGGGCTCCGCGCCACGCGTCTTTCGTCCAGCTTGAAGCGCACAGGTCTCCCTTATCTCCTTTGGCTCCACTCGGCCACGGGAGTGCCCTGTGCAGTCACGGGAACTCTATTCCTGACGCCGCATCACAGAAGCGACGCCGCCTTGCCTGCCTCTCCTTGGCATATCCTACGAAGAAGGAATCCTCCGGGACTCGAACCTCTCGCCAAGATAAGTTTCCATTGATTATTTTCGCCAATCCCGTGAGCTTTAAAACAAGTTGCTAAAGTACTCGGGGAGCACACGCCTTAATCCGTGAAACCTCGGCTCTTCCGTACGCCTACCCTCCTACGCGTGCACGCGGCCCAGCTCCCTGCGCTATGGACTACGGCTATCGGGGACCAGGTGCATAAACGTAACAGGCTAACTACCCGAGGAAATTAAAAGACTTGAAAGCAGGAAGCGGAGTTCATTAGTATTTGCATCGCCGAATGTTTTCTCCTCGAGTTTTTACCTTGTCACAGGGTACTGACGACTACTCGGCGTGCTCAGCCCTCACGCTCGGGGGCTGGCGCCGGGACGACTACTCGGCGTGCTCAGCCCTCACGCTCGGGGGCTGGCGCCGGGACGACTACTCGGCGTGCTCAGCCCTCACGCTCGGGGGCTGGCGCCGGGACGATTACTCGGCGTGCTCAGCCCTCACGCTCGGGGGCTGGCGCCGGGACGACTACTCGGCGTGCTCAGCCCTCACGCTCGGGGGCTGGCGCCGGGACGACCTACTCGGCGTGCTCGGCCCTCACGCTCGGGGGCTGGTGCCGGGACGACCACTCGGCGTGTCTCGCAGGACTCCGCCGGCCCTCACGCTCGGGGGCTGGACGCCGAAATTAATGTCGGATGATTTAGCCAGACGCTCCTTGACTAACCCTTGGACCGATTCCTTCGGAATCGCTTCAAGGCTCGGGGGCTACGGCCAACGGACGCACCTCGCGGCGCATCCGTTGATTGTCTGACGACTTCAGAACAAGGCTACTAACCCTTGGACCGATTCCTTCGGAATCGCTTCAAGGCTCGGGGGCTACGTCCAACGGACGCACCTCGCGGCGCATCCGTTGGGTAAACGGCTCTTTTCTCTCCAGTATCACGCGGTTTCGCTTCCAACTGCAGCAGGCTCGACGCTCATCGGGCAGCACGACCTTGCCGACTTGTCCCTCAACCACGTACTACTCGGGGGCTTGTCGGGGGTAGACCCCCAGGGGTACCCAGCAGGCGGATTGGCCCAACCATCAAAGGGCGGCCCAATCCGAGTACATCTGGATCGGTTTGTCGGACTAGGTGGCCCACCAGTCGGAAGGCCCACCAGTCGGGCGAACCGAATGGGCGCGACGACGCGCGCAGCAAGGAAAGCACACGGCGTATCCCGCAAGAAGATCGGAGATCAAGATAGACTAGCCGGAATTGTAGGGAAAGATATCTGTAATCGTTATAGGATCAAATCCTTGTAATTCGGGTAGGTTACGATCTCTGGCNNNAGACCCCCCTCCAGAGCACGAAAAACTACAACCTCTACAACCCTAGGACAGAACCCAACTACGGAGATCCTTCAGGAACTTCATACACAGCAATACAATCGCCGCCAACACAGGACGTAGGGTGTTACGTCATCTCGACGGCCCGAACCTGTTCAATCCTTGCGTCTTGTGTTACCATCGACTTCTGATCCTCGATCTGTCCCTCGACAAATCAACCACGTAGGCTACCCTGTGTGGACTGCCGGGTCCAAACATCCGACACTCCTCGGAGTCCTCGTGGTGTCGAGCCTCAAAACCTCGATGGAGCATTCGCTCGGGTGCCGTTCCGCACGCCCCAGGCTAACATCGCTGCCGCTTTCGCCGAGCCGGGTCACATGCCTGACACCTTCGAGGTGCAATGTGCCCGAGCTCAGTTGGAAGCAGTCCAGGAGCAGATTGAGCGATCATATCGTGCCAGATCCTTATCTGGGTGATCAAACTTGACTCGTTTTTCAAGCCGCCGTTCTGCTCATAGCAGATCGGATCGGGACCACCCTCGCCAGAGGAGCCCTCCATTACCCGTCGTCGAAGAAGAGGTGGCCCAGAACCACCACGATGATGAAGAAGAGGAGCGATGTAACCCGCGCAATGCAGACCAGCGCCAGGAACGCTACCAAGAGCGCCGCGACAGGCGCCAACGACATCGCCAGCCTGACGATCTCCGTGATCGCATCAGGGAGTACGCCCGCGACATCCGCGCAGAACTCGATGCTCGCCATCAAGAGCGCGACGCCGCCGAGCTCGAGCACCGTGAGCGGTATGATCGGGATTACGGCCGACCCGACCGCCAGCCGGTGGGGGAGGCAGGTGACGCTGGAGCAGAAGACGACGAACGCCGCGTCGTTAACGAGCTCATGGAGCGCGAGCAGTACGACGCTCGGTATGGCCCCCGCGGGACGATCGCCGCCAATGGCGTGACGACGCTCGGCCCCGAGCCGACCCAGTATGACCTCCCCGCCGTGAATGTCGCAATGCCGTGGAGGAAATCTTTGATGGCTTCGCTGCCTTCACCGCCCGACTCCGCGCCATCCGTTGTTCCGAGTCCTTCAAGCTAGCCCTCGTTGAGAAGTTTGACGGTCGCTTTGACCCCAAGCTCTGGCTCAAGATCGACCATACCGCAGTCAAAGCTGCTCACGGTTCCAACGATCAAGCCGCCGCCTACTTCCCCGTGATGTTAGGCAAGGAAGCACTCTTGTGGCTTGAGGGCGTCCCTCGGGACACCATCGACAGTTGGGCAGATCTCTGCCACGCCTTCACCAAGAACTACCAGGCGAGCTACACTCGGCCAGGCACCAGATTCGACCTAGACAATGTAAAGCAGAAGAAGGGTGAAAGTCTCCGAGACTACACCGACCGCTTCTTCGACAACCGGAACAAGATCGCCGATGTTGAAGACCGGGATGTCATTGATGCGTTTCGACGCGGTCTCATTGACAACCAGTTATCCGCACGCTCTTCAAAACCAACCTAATCACGGTCTCCGACCTGATGGAGGTGGTCAACCTGGAGGTGCGGGCTGACCAAGCCGAGCTAGCTCAGTTCAAAAGCAAGCAGAAGCGCCCGGAAGATGACGACCGGGTTGAGAGCTCGAAGTGCCACGAGCCGCTACGTGGGCGCAAGGCGGGCCCCGAGCCCTTTGTAGCCCTAGCAGAAGAAGAAGGCCGGCAGGAACCCAGGTTCCTTGCCGAAGAATTCCACGACACACTGAACGATCAGTGCCCCTTCCACAAGGACGCAAAGCACAATCTCCGTGATTGTCATGCGTTGCTCAAAGAACTCGGCACCCTGCCGCCGACCAAAAAGCAGCGTTACAACAACAACGGCGGCCGCTACAACAACTACCGCCGCGACGGCTACAACGGCGACCGGCGAGACGATTACCGCCGCAGAGAAGACCGCGAACGCCGCGACGATTATCGACGCGGCGAGCGCGACCGCGATGCTCTGGCCCGCAGAGACGACCAACGCCGCCAAGACGACCAACGCCGCCTACCGCCAGAAGCCCCCAGGCGGGCCAATGGTGACCTCCAACACGCTGACCGCCAGGTCAATGTCATCATCGGGGGGCCCGATGCTTTTCCAGATCGGTGCAAGGGCAAGCTCCACAAGCGCGAAGTGTACCTCCAGTGGTCGGAGATGCCCATCACCTTCAGTCGTGCCGACCACTGGGTGTACCTTCCCGAGCCAGGGTCGTACCCACTCGTCGTCGCTCCGGTCGTCGAACGGGTCCTCCTCTCCAAGGTCCTGATCGACGGCGGGAGCGCCCTGAACATCATCTTCACCAGTACCCTCAACAGCATGGGGTTCGACTACAGCAGGCTCCTGAGCGCCGAAGATCCGTTCTTTGGCATTGTGCCAGGAAAAGCTTCCTACCCGATAGGAGGAGTTGCCTTACCAGTCAAGTTCAGCACACTCGACAACTACCGCACAGAGTTCTTGTATTTCGAGGTAGCCAACTTCAAGAGCTCCTACCACGCCATCTTTGGCAGGCCTATGCTGGCCCGATTCATGGCGATTCTGAACCATACTTACCTGGTCCTGAAGATGCCAGCGCCTAATGGCGTCCTCTCCATCCGTGGAGACATCAAGACCTCCTTCGAGTGCGACGGGGAAGCTATCAAGATAGCCGAGTTGTCCCAGCAACTCGGCAATGCTACCTTACTGGCGGAAGAAGCCCCCAAGACAGCTGCCAGTGAGCCCGTCCTCCCGGAGCAGAAGCAGCAGCCCACGGCGCTGGCACCTGCAGACACCCCCAAAGCGATCAGCTTGGGACTCGACTACCCCTCCAAGACGGCCCTCATAGGGCCCGGGCTCACTCCCAAATAGGAAGACGCGCTCACCTCCTTCCTCTGGGACAATTGGGACATTTTTGCATGGAAGCCATCAGACATGCCCGGCGTCCCGAGGGAGAAGGCTGAGCACTCCTTAGACTTGAGCAAGACCGCGAAGCCTGCCAAACAGAAGCTGCGCCGATTCGCCCAAAATCGTATGGAGGCCATTAGGGTAGAACTGAATAAGCTCCTAGCTGCCGGTTTCATTTGAGAATACAAACACCCCAAGTGGCTTGCAAATCCTGTACTTGTAAAGAAGCAATCCGGTGAATGGAGAATGTGCATTGACTACACGGATCTCAACCGCTACTGCCCTAAAGACCCCTTCCCTCTTCCGCAAATTGATCAAGTCGTCGACTCTACGTCCGGCTGCGTACTACTATGCTTCCTCGACTGCTACTCTGGTTATCACCAGATAGCCCTGAAGACGTCCGACCAGGACAAGACCACATTCATCACCCCGCACGACATCTACTGCTACAAGACGATGACATTCGGAATGAAGAATGCCGGTGCCATGTACCAGAAAGCCATCCAAGGTTGCCTGCAGAGCCAAATCGGCCGCAACGTGGAAGCCTACGTGGACGACGTCGTCGTCAAGACATACGATGCCGACTCCCTGATCGCCGACCTCTAGGAAACATTCAACAACTTGCGCCGCTTCAGATGGAAGCTCAACCCCATGAAGTGCATATTCGGGGTGCCATCAGGAAAACTCCTGGGCTTCCTGGTCAGCCAGCGTGGCATCGAGGCGAACCCAGTCAAGCTGGACGCCATACGCAACCTCAAGGAACCAACATGCAAGAAAGACATCATGAAGCTCACTGGAATGATGGCGGCCCTGAGCCGGTTCATCAGCAAGCTCGGCGAGAAAGGACTTCCGTTCTTCAAGATCCTCAAGAAAGCGGACAAGTTCGAGTGGACCCCTGAGGCAAGCAAGGCCCTGGCCGACCTCAAGGAGTTCCTAGTCACCCCGCCGGTACTTACGGGTCCGACCCCGGGGAAGAGCTCTTGCTATATATCTCGGCCACCACTCATGTGGTCAGCACGGCCCTAGTCGCCGAGCGACCAGAAGAAGGCCACCCATACAAGGTCCAGCGCCCTGTATACTTCGTCAGCGAGGTACTGAGCGAGTCCAAAATCCGGTACCCCCATCCTCAGAAGCTGTTCTATGCGCTCCTGATAACCGCTAGGAAGCTACGCCATTACTTCCAGGCCCACGCTATTCGAGTCATCTCGAATTTCCCCCTCGGAGCCATCCTCCACAACAGGGATACCAATGGCCGTATAGTCAAGTGGTCCGTTGAACTCGGCGAGCACACCATCAACTTCGAGCCACGGGAAGCCATCAAAGTCTGAGATACTAGCCGACTCTATGGCCGAGTGGACGGAGATCCAGACGCCGACCCCCGCGGAACGGCCGGAACACTGGAAAATGTACTTTGATGGCGCCCTCAACCTTGAAGGAGCTGGCGCAGGAGTGCTGTTCATCTCCCCGGAGGGGCAGCACCTCAAATACGTTCTTCAGATACACTACCAGGCCACCAACAATGGGGCCGAGTATGAAGCCCTCATCCACGGTCTCCGGATCGCGGTGTCGCTCGGCATCAAGCGGCTAATGTGCTATGGTGATTCCAAGCTAGTCGTCGAACAAGTCAACAAGAATTGGGACGCGACCAAGGAAACCATAAGTGCATACTGCGCTGAGGTGCGCAAACTTGAGGCTCATTTTTATGGCCTCGAGCTCCACCATGTCCTCCGAGAGGACAACATCGCCGCTAATGTCCTATCCAAGCTAGGGTCCACCAGAGCTCAAGTACCAGTCGGCGTCTTCGTCCAAGACCTGCACACCCCATCCATCAAGATGCTTGAGGACGACGGTCCTGTGCCCGATCCGGAGCCACTCCTAGGTGGCCCGCAGACCAATGAAGTTCTTGTGGTGGAAGCAGACTGGCGCGCCCCCTTTATCGCTTTCCTCACAGAGAACTGGTCACCGAGCATGAAGGATGAGATCGAAAAGCTAACTCGGCGAGCAACAAATTACGTTGTTATTGGCAACGACCTGTACAGAAAGGCTGCCTCCACAGGCATACTCATGAAGTGTGTCCTCCGTGATGAAGGCATCAGCCTCCTGCAAGATATCCACTCGGGCACCTGCAGCAACCACGCGGCAGCCGGCACCCTAGTCGGCAAGGCATACAGGGCAGGGTTCTACTGGCCAACAGCCCAGTCCGACGCAAGAGAGTTAGTACGCTGCTGCACCGGCTGCCAGTTCTTCCAGAAGCAAAAGCACCTGCCGGCTCAGGCGCTACGGACCATCCCCCATCTTGGCCATTCGCCATATGGGGACTCGATAACGTCGGGCCCTTCAAAACCGCTCCGGGCGGATTCAAGCACCTCTTAGTGGCGGTCGACAAGTTCACCAAATGGATCGAGTACAAGGTTGTGACTGACACCAAGTCGGCCACAGCTGCCAAGTTCATCGCAGAGCTTACCCACCGGTTTGGCGTCCCAAACCGCATCGTGACTGACCTCGGATCCGAGTTCACGGGACACGAATTCTGGGACTTCTGCCAGGACAATTGCATCGACGTTTACTACTCCTCCACGGCACACCCCAGGTGCAATGGCCAGGTTGAGCGGGCCAATGGCATGGTCCAGGACTCGCTCAAGAAGGCCATGTACGATGGACTCAACAAACACGCCGGCCGCTGGGCCAAAGAGGTACCCCATGTCATATGGGGCCTACGAACGCAGAAGAGCAGAGCAACGGGATACACTCCCTTCTTTCTGGTGTATGGCTCCGAAGCCGTTCTCCCAGCTGACGTCGCCCACGGTGCTCCACGCATCCAGCACTACGAGGAAAGTGAAGCAGAAATCGGCCGCCAGGTCGACATCGACTGCCTGGAAGAACACCGACTCGCGGCACTAGTCAGGCACACCAGACATGAGCAGCAGGTATGGCGCTACCACGACAAGAGCGTCCGGGAACGCTCTCTCAACGTCGGTGACTTGGACAAGCACAAGCTGTCGGCCCCCTAGGAGGGGCCCTTCATCGTCAAGGAAGTTGTCTCGGCAAGAACATACAGCCTCCAGTGGGCTAACGGCGACCCCGTCCCGAACGTGTGGAACATCGAGCACCTCGTCAAGTTCTACCCGTAGAAATTAAAAAAGCTATGTATTCCTTGTCTCACATTAATGAAAGTATCTTCGCCCTGCTATATGGCTTGATATTGATTCTTTACCCGGCATCCACGCTGATGCACGAGGACTGGGCCCGACCCAGACAGGGTTTTCTTCATCATGACATTTGGGGGAGTACCCGCTTACTCCGACTTCCGAGTCCTTGCCCAACCCTATGTTCCCCCCGGCGACTACTAGGCTAACCCGGCTGGTCCGAGTCCCCAACTGTGAAACCCTGAGCTCCGTGCTCAACCCGCGCGCCCCTACACCTAAGCCTCCCCGCTGAGCAGTGTAGCAGGGTAAGCCGTCCTCTCCGTGAGCAGTGGTCAGCGGGTCAAAAAGGGTGCTTAAACGGCACAAGGCAGTGGCCAGCCGGGTGACGCAAAGTCCTAGTCGGCAGGGAAAAGGGATCAACACAGCACCAATGCACATCAATGCTTCAAATAAGTTCAGAATTTTATACATATCTGAGCACTACAGAGTTTACATCTATAATCATCTTTACAGGCCCAGCTGTTTCGCCACAGCCTCGGCCAGAGGGGCGCATTCGTCCACTAACTCATCGAACTCATCGTCGGCGAGCTCCTCCGGGATGCCATCAGCGATCGGAGCCAGCTCCTGCGTCGGGAAGTGTATCCGAGACAGCGCCAGTATCTGGCTCCCGAAGCCAATTGCAGTTTCCTGCATTAACTGGGCAGCGCGGTTTGGACCGGCTCTGAGCCGCTGCACCAACGTTAGCGTCGCCGGGCCTGACTCGGCAGGCACCAGCGAGTTGGCATTGAACTCGGCCGCCTGTTTCAGCTCTAGCAATTCCGCCCGAAGTCCTTCAATGGAATCCACATAAGCATTCCGACTTATCCGCGCTCCAGAAGACTCGCTAGGGGCTACTCACCATGCATGGCCTGCTCGTGCGAATCCTTCAAGGCCTGATTGGCCTCTGTTAGGTGTTCGGACTCAGCAGCCAGGCGAAGGTTGGCCGCTTTAAGCGTTCTCTTGGCCCCGGCCAGCTCGTCTTCAAGCTTTTTCTTGGCCCCGGCCAGCTTGTCGACCTTCACCTGGAGAGCGTCCTCCCTCTTCTTTGCCTCTGCAAAGAACGCGCTATAAGCACAGGTCGCCTGGACTAAATGCATATCAACGAGAAGCACAAGAATTTACCCTCGGCGAGAACCTTCATGTCATTCATGAGGTCCTCGTTGGTCTTCACGATGTCGGCGAGCTCCCGATCCTTCTTCATGAGGAATTCCTTGGCAGCCTCCACCTCACGGACTCTCTCCGTGTGGATCTGCGCCAAGGTCCGGCGGTCCTTCAGGGCTTGCCACCTGAACTCAAGATCCCTCACGTCTCGGGTCGTGATACCCTGCCACAAAAGATATTGGGCACTCAGTTAGCCCATGCCCCATGACATCAACAAGGTGCCAGAAAGACATACCTGTACAACTCGATTCAAGACGCCGGTCACATTCTGCAACTTCCGGAGCTCGCTCTCTTGATCTGCGAGGTCAAGCTCCATCCGCTGCTCTAAAGTCAGCTCCAGCGCCTCAGGCCTGCCCCCGGGCTAGGCCGAGATTGCCTCCACTAGGGAGGCCACGCGGACACCAGCATCAGTGTCCAGATCCTCCCCAAGGAGTCGGCCATCGTCATCTTCAAGTGGAGGGGGGCTCCTACCCGGCTCCTCCACCACCGTAAGACCCTCTGGGGCCTTGTCCTCGAAGGTGACCTCAGACACCTTTGCCTGCGGGTCGTCCACCGGGGCGCCTGTCCCCAAGACGCGTGGAGGACTCGGTGGGCGCGGCGGCCCTGACAGGTCGACCGGCACTTGCTCCGGCATGATCAGGGCAGTGCTAGACCCTGACCCCGCATCCGTAGCGGCAGGTTGACTTGGCGGCGCCTTGCCACCGGCCCCCAGGCATGGCAGAACGCCAGCATCCACCTGGCTCCCGAGCCTGCATCCAACACCTCGACGATTCAAGCCCTGCATATCAAAAGAACAAACAAGGAACGCCAAGATGACATACCCGCCCTTGCGTGGACGCTTGAACTGCACCCGCTGTAACAACTGCGGGGGCGCTTGGCTCGGCAGCAGCGTTGCGTCCGGCCACAGCTTTGGCCGGGCAAAGACGCTCCCTTGGCCCCTCGACTCAGGACCAGAGGGAGACCCGCCAATGCCACCTCCTGCATCGCCCGTCAGAGGTGTGGCCTTCCTCTTCTGCTTCTCTTCGGCCTCGGCCCGAGCAGCGTACCCCACCTTCGGGGGTGGCTTGGGAGACCCCCCTCGAGCCGCCCTTTGGGATTCGGTCACCTTGTGCACGGCTTGGCGCAGCGGCTTTCCCAATCCACTAGTTGGCGCTTGGGCCACTGAGTCGTCCTCCAGTTCCTCCTGAGGGGCCGCGATGAAGTCGGCCACCTCCCACATGGCCTGCCCCTCATCCACGACGCGAGGAACCCGGGACGCCTCCTCCACTGTCATCAGTTTCTCCAGCCGGACATCGCCCTCGGGCAGGGGCGCCGGGCTGAAGTATTTCGTCGCTCGTTCATGCAAGACACACACGCGGCAACAGCACGGCCAGTTACACTGGATACTTACTACCTCAATAATCAGACCCACAACATGCAAGGAAAAGAAAGAACTAACCGGTGGAGGAGGATTCTGCAAAGAAAATGGGACAGGCGTCCCTTCGTTGAAGATCTTCCCGCGCATAAAGCCGGAGATCCTATCACAAGTCTCCTGGACAGATACTGTCCGGGACTGCTCCCGAGTCGGGTCCTTGCCACCCGAGAACTCGTATCCGGGATGCACCCGGTCCTTGATCGGCTGTGTCAATCACCGGACGAAGGAGATCGTTATAGCTACTGCAGTCAGCTTCCGCTCCTTCACCTCGGCGATCAACCCGAGCAGCTCCTCAGCTTCCTGCAGCTCAGGCCCTCCGGCTGCGAATCCCAAGAATCTTTCTTCTCTGGCTGTGAACAGTCCGGGCAGGCAGAGCTGGGGGGTGGTTCGCGACATAGAACCACTCTTGCCTCCAGTTTTTGTTGGAGTCGTTCATATCCAAGACGAAGTACTTCTTGGACATGCCGACCCTCAACGAGAACCCGGCCCCTCCGGTGATCCGGGCCGGACCCTTCCCAGAACCTTCCCCGATCGTCTTCAACCGATACAAACGCCGCCACAACCCGAAATGTGGCGGGATCCCCAGAAATGCTTCGCACAGATGGATAAAGACGAAAATGGATAGAATGGAGGTGGGGTTCAGATGGCTCATCTCCACGCCGTAGAAATGCAGCAAACTGCGGAAGAAATCTCCCGTGGGCAGCCCGAATCCAAGCTCGAAGAAGGGTACGAAGACGGCCATCTCGGTCTCCGATCGCTCCCTTGGCCGCGCATCGTCCCCAGCAGGCCGCCATTGCAGCACCTCCTGCGGCCCGAGCACACCCCGGCGCACCATATCCCGGAGCTTCTCCTCGGTGATGGAGGACTGACCCCACGCGGGTTCTTGGGGCGGCACTCCCCCCGGCACGGAGGTCAGCTCTGGGACCTCTTCAGACGAGGCCACGGCCTTCCCCTTGGCCTCCGCCCCGGCGGTGGTCGACGCCACATCAGCATCGCCTTTGGCTAGCGGCAGCACCAACCGCGGCCCCAGATTGGCCCGCGGAGGACTCCACTCCCTTCCCCGCCTCAACGTCACCACGGCCCGCGGAGATCACCGCGCCCGCCATCCTCGCCGGTGGCGGCACCACCTCCCCCGACGCTAGTGTCTTCATCGTTTCCCTCGAATCCGCCATCTCCGCCAGGGTGCTCAGGCACGATGCCGACACGCAGCGGCCGCGGCGGCGCTCGAACTTTGGCACCAGCGAGTGGGTGGTGGGCGAATCGCTCTTGCGGTGGCGCTCAGTAGTGGTGAAGGCGCGGAATGTTTCTCGATTTGGAAAAGTAACTGTGGTAAAGCTGCCGGCAAACAGATCTGATTTATCCCGCCCCCGTCGGTTCCAATTACCCTAACGGTGGCGTGACTGATGGACGAGATCCGCGGAAGCCCCGTTAACTGTGGGCCAATGGCTCTTTGCCCAAGTACTCGGCCAGCCCCGACCCTCGGGGACTCGGCGCTCTTGACTCCGGTCAACGGGTCTCCGGACTCGGCCAGCCCCGACCCTCGGGGACTCGGCGCTCTTGACTCCGGTCAACGGGTCTCCGGACTCGGCCAGCCCCGACCCTCGGGGACTCGGCGCTCTTGACTCCGGTCAACGGGTCTCCGGACTCGGCCAGCCCCGACCCTCGGGGACTCGGCGCTCTTGACTCCGGTCAACGGGTCTCCGGACTCGGCCAGCCCCGACCCTCGGGGACTCGGCGCTCTTGACTCCGGTCAACGGGTCTCCGGACTCGGCCAGCCCCGACCCTCGGGGACTCGGCGCTCTTGACTCCGATCAATGGGTCTCCGGACTCGACCAGCCCCGATCCTCAGGGACTCGGCGCTTTGACTACGACTACGAAGTCTCTGTGACTCGTTGATATTATGCGAACCTACAACGCCTTTGTTGACCTTCGGGTCCAGGGAACACAGATATTGCATTGATAAGCCAAGTAATGGAGACAAGCTTCATTAGAAAGCTGTAAGTTACAAAGGGAGCCGGTCGTAGGCCAGTCACAAGGATCAAAAACATCAACCGTTAAGGTGACGGCTTGGGGCACTCGTCCCTGCGCCTAGTGCTGCATCCGTAGCAAGCTTGGTCCACATGAGCTCCTTGCAAGCTCTCTTATAACACCATGGCAACCGGCGACGGGTGGATCCCACTTGAGGGTTGTCAGCGAATGCCTCTGGGTATCCCTTACTCTACAAAGCATTTCACCCCACATGGCCCTCGGCACATGGTAATACAGGGGTGAACAGGACCGCACTCAGACGCTAATCAACACCTCAAGATTCTCGCAAGCTCTCTTCTAGCACCAAGCTATCAAGTCCCCATGATTCCTCCCTGGAGGATGAACCCAGCAACTAGTCCCCAACATAGTCAAGCTAAGTGGTTGATACGCCTATCTTCTGATGACCGCATGGCATTTATATCCCTGTGCTAGACGATGACATGTGACCCCGGTTGCATTGTTCAGCGCGTGAGCTCTGTGCCATGCAGTAGCTCCTCTCTTCGAGGTGCTCAGTCCGCCCTTATCATCTTTGGCTTCATCCGACCACGAAAGCGCTCTGTGCGTTCACGTGAACATTGTTCTTCTCACGGCATGTGTGGCGAGCTTATCCTTTGGACGGCCTGACTGCCCCGAAGTTTGGAGATCCTTCTTTTCTTGACCATTAGCCCGACTTTTCTAGTCGGCCCAATGCTCGGGGACTACTCCATATGGAGGGCTTCTTGCGTCGCCCTCCATATGCCCCATCAGGATATGTCACTTTCCCCAAGTGGTGCAGCTCGTCGGCGCCCGACTCAGCCACGACTCGAATTTGCATTTTATTGCATCAAATACTGCCGTCGCACTGTGTTTTCGCTGCAGGGTATGGACGAGTACTCGGCATGCCTCAGCCCTCACGCTCGGGGGCTGGCGCCGGGACGACTACTCGGCGTGCCTCAGCCCTCACGCTCGGGGGCTGGCGCCGGGACGACTACTCGGCGTGCTCAGCCCTCACGCTCGGGGGCTGGCGCCGGGACGACCACTCGGCGTGCTCAGCCCTCACGCTCGGGGGCTGGCGCCGGGACGACTACTCGGCGTGCTCAGCCCTCACGCTCGGGGGCTGGCGCCGGGACGACTACTCGGCGTGCTCAGCCCTCACGCTCGGGGGCTGGCGCCGGGACGACTACTCGGCGCGCTCAGCCCTCACGCTCGGGGGCTGGCGCCGGGACGACTACTCGGCGCGCTCAGCCCTCACGCTCGGGGGCTGGCGCCGGGACGACTACTCGGCGTGCCTCGGCCCTCACGCTCGGGGGCTGGCGCCGGGACGTGCCTTAGCCCTCACGCTCGAGGGCTGACGCCGGAACGACCGCCTGGCGAGCCTCGCCCCTCACGCTCGGGGGCTGGCGCCGGGATGACCTGTCGGCGAGCTGTGGCCCTCACGATCGAGGGCGGGCCGCCGAAATTGACGCCAGAAGGAAATGTCAAAATGCTCCTCGATTAAGCCTTGAGCCGATTCCTACGGAATCACCTTAAGGCTCGGGGGCTACGGCTAACGGACGCACCTCGCGGCGCATCCGTTGATCAACTGGCGAGCATGACGAAGATGATCAGAACAAGGCTACAAACCCTTGGACCGATTCCTCCGGAATCGCTTCAAGGCTCGGGGGCTACGGCCAACGGATGCACCTCGCGGCGCATACGTTGCAGACGGCTCTCTTTTCTCTCCAGTATCACGCGGTTTTGCTTCCAACCGCAGCAAGCTCGAAGCTCAGCTGATAGCACGACCTCGCCGGGTTGTCGCTCAACCACGTACTACTCGGGGGCTTGTCGGGGATAGACCCCCGGGGCTACCCAGAAGGCGGATTGGCCCAACCAGCAAGAGACGGTCCAATCCGAGTGCTATCGGGCCGTCTTGTCAGACTGGATGGCCCACTAGTCGGGAGGCCCATTAGTCGGACAAACCGGGATGAGTACGACGGCGTGCGGCGTAAGGAAGGAGACGGCGTGTCTCGCAAGAAGATCGGAGATCAAGATAAACTAGTCAGAATTCTAGGGAAAGATATCTGTAATCGTTATAGGATCGAATCCTTGTATTCCGGGTAGGCTACGATCTCTAGCCAACTTGTAACTCAAGGTAACCGGACTATATAAGGTGCCTTGGGACCCCCCTCCAGAACGGGAGATCAACACGATCAACAACAGCCAATCTACACCTCGAGACTAGAACCCAACTACGGAGATCCTTCAGGAACTTCATACACAGCAATACACACATCCAACATAGGACGTAGGGTATTACGTCATCTTGATGGCCCGAACCTGTTCAATCCTTGCATCTTGTGTTACCATCGACTTGTGATCCTCGATTTGTCTCTCAACAAATCAACCACGCAGACTACCCTGTGTGGACTACCGGGTCCATAAATCTGACAGGTAGGTCCCAGAATATTGACTTTTTCTTCCACATGGGCGCCTTTCCATTTTCACTTACCACTGGATGGCTGCCAGGTCCCTTCCCAAAGACCACCTTCACATCTTTTATCATAGCAAATACATATTTTCCATCCCAATGCCTTGGTTTGCTACGAATTTTCGCCTCAAAATGCTTTCCTTTCTTTCTTAGCGGATGTTTCTCAGAAAGGAATCAATGATGGCCCATATACACACACTTTCTACAATGTTTCAGGTAAATGCAGGCAGTGTGTCCTAGGCAATGTGTGCATGCTTTGTATCCCTTCTTTGACTGTCCCGACAGGTTACCAAGTGCAGGCCAATCATTGATGGTCACGAACAGTAATGTTCGTAGGTTAAATTCCTCTTGCTTACACCATCTTTGCCCCACAACAACAAAAGGTCCTCAATTAGTGGCCTTAGATACACATCAATATCGTTGCCAGGCTGCTTTGGCCCTTGGATTAGCACTGGCATCATAATGAACTTCCGCTTCATGCACATCCACGGAGGAAGGTTGTACATACAAAGAGTCACGAGCCAAGTGCTGTGGCTACTGCTCATATCACCAAAAGGCTTTATGCCATCCGTACTCAAACCAAATCTTATGTTCCTTGCATCTTCTGTGAAATCTGGGAATGCTCTGCCGATTTTTCTCCATTGGGACCCATCAGCGGGGTGTCTCAACATATTGCCTTCCCTCCGATCCTCTTTGTGCCACCGCATCAATTTAGCATGCTCTTTGTTTCTGAACAAGCGCTACAGACGTTGTATTGTAGGGAAATACCACATCACCTTGGCAGGGACTCTCTTCTTGGGGGGCTCTCCCTCAACATCACCAGGGTCGTCTCGCCTGATTTTATACCGCGAACAATTGCAAACCGGATAGGCATCCAAAGATTCATACATCTTGCCCTGATAAAGGATATAATCATTGGGACATGCATGTATCTTTTGCACTTCCAGTCCTAGAGGGCAAATGATTTTTCTTGCTTCGTATGTTGTTTCGGGCAATGTGTTGCCCTCCGGAAGCATCTTCTTTATCATTTTCAATATCTCTTCAAAACCTTTGTCAGACAAGCCATTAGTTGCCTTCCATTGCAACAGTTCCAGTGTGGTACCCAACTTTTTCTAGTCCTCTTTGCAATCTGGGTACAACAATGTTTTGTGGTCCTCCAACAAACGCATCATCTTCTCCCGTTCTTTCTCACTTTCGCAGTCTTTCTCTTCATCACGGATCATGCCACCTAAGGCATCATCATCCTCATCTTCTGCAACTGCTTCACCCTCACCCATTGCTATATCATCTGCCAAAGCATCGTATTGTGCAAAGTCTGGGATGTTGTCGTCACCTTCTTCATCACCTTCTTCTAAGAATATCCCCGTTTCGCCGTGTTTGGTCCAACAGATATAGTTAGGCATGAAACCGCTCCTAAGCAAGTGTATGTGAACCACCTTCTTCGAGATGTGATAATCCTTCTTATTCTCACAGACCTTGCATGGACAACATATAAAACCCAAGGTCGAATTAGCCTCTGCCGCGTCGAGAAATTGATGAATGCCATTAATGAAGTCAGATGAGCGTCTATTGTGTTGTACATCCATTGCCGATTCATCTATTCACAAAATACAATGAAAAATTCAGCCCCCAATATGAATTTCTAAAGTTCATAATAAACCTAAATAAGAATATCATTTATAATCTCTTGAAATCTTAATAACCCAAAATATCAACATCATTTGATGCCACTAAAAAGATGTATTTCTAAAGTTCGTAATAAGCCTTAATAAGAATATCTTTTATAATCTCTAAAAATCCTAATAATCCTAAATATCAACATCATTTGATGCCACCAAAAAAATGTATTTCTAAAGTTCGTAATAAGCCTTAATAAGAATATCTTTTATAATCTCTAAAAATTCTAATAACCCTAAATATCAACAACATTTGAAGCCTCTAAAAAGATGTATTTCTAAAGATCGTAATAAGCCTAAATAAGAATATCATTTATAATCTCTAAAAGTCCTAATAACCCTAAATATCAACATCATTTGAAGCCTCTAAAAAGATGTATTTCTAAAGTTCGTAATAAGCCTAAATAAAAATATCATTTATAATCTCTAAAAATCCTAATAACCCTAAATATCAACATCATTTGAAGCCTCTAAAAAGATGTAATTCTAAATTTCATGATAAGCCTAAATATGAATATCATTTATAATCTCTAAAAATCATAATAAGCCTAAATATGAATATCATTTATAATATCTAAAATTCATAATAAGCATAAATATGAAAATCATTTAAAGTTTCTACAAATAATCCAAAAATCTAAACAATGTCTAAAAATTTGTGCATCATCTCTACACATGCAACAACTAACTATATAGTGATTCTCTATTACAAATTCATAATAAAAATGAAGATTAAATCTAAAATCTCTTATTTCAATCCATTCCACAAAACACAAATTACTCAAAACATAAAGCATGAAATCGACCATACTAACCGTCAGAAGAGAGAGGATGAAGTTGCTAACCTTCTAGTGGACTTGGTTTGCAAAATCACCAAAAGTTATAAAAAATTTGGGCATGACCTCCCCCAACCCGAGCTCAATTGAGAATGAAGAAATGAGCCATGGCTCGGGCTGGGGGAGGAAGAAGGGCCTTTACACGCAGAGCCCCTTTGGTACCGGTTGGTGGCACCAACCCGTACCAAAGGGGCTCACATGACACCAACCGGTACCAAAGGCCCCGAGGCTCATTGGTACCGGTTGGTGACACCAACCGGTACCAATGTTGGAGCATAGGTACCGTTGGTGTCACCAACCGGTATCTATGAGTGCGCAAAATTTGTAGCCGTTGGACCCGGTATCAATGCAAGCATTGGTACCGGGTCCAATCCACCCGTGACCAATGTGGGTGGATGGATGGGAGGTTTTCTGGTAGTGTAATGAACTCACACCAAGTTATGGATATACAACTTTGGGTCTTTTTTATCACGCATGACTTGAAAGTTGAAACTAAACTGTTGAGGCCATAATACCAGGGCGCCCGATCACGAGGATTACCGACTACCAACTCTGAACTGACAAGACTCCGAACAAGACACGACGGCCAGATCGCAGAAGGAAAGCCCGAAGATAGCTAGAGTCCTACTAGGTTTAGGTCTGTCTTGTCTTGTAAGGCACGTCTCCCTGGATATAAATAGCGGGGGTCCTGTACGTAGAGGGTATTCACGATCTTAGACAATCCACCCGAGGGTACTTGTTACGCATTGTAATCTGTACTCGACGAAATAATACAAGCAGCAACTGGACGTAGGGTTATTACTCGATTTCGAGGGCCCGAACCAGTATAAAAATCCCGTGTCTCTCTGTTCGTCACCGTGATCAATCTTCGCACGAAGCGGGGTGCTTGCCGGACAAATATCTGCCGAGTACAACCTCGACAGAGGCGCGCCAGGTAGGGGCCCTTGCGTGAAGAAAGATCATGCCGATCATCAACGGAGTCTGGATCGCCGACGCGTCGAGTTCATCGATGCCCTACATGCCCAGTTCCGTCAAGTCGGAAGCCATCGGGAGTTCTGCCTCCACTTCCGATCTCTACGCTCACCGTCATCTGGTCCCTGCACGGGAAATCCGCTTCGGGGATCTCGTGTTCGAGCACCAAGGCGACTACGAGCTCAAGATGACAGGGATCCATGATCCTGATCTCACATGCGCCGGTCGGGAAGTTTTCGCCACCTTCACGGAGCCAACTCCCGAAGACATTGCAGATCGCACTGCGCAGTTGGATCTCGACTATAGTGGATCTAGCAATGGGTCAGAACAATCCAAAGACCGCCGCATCCATGTGCTAACTGCAAACGGGACCGAGGCCGCTGCCGAGTCATCTAGCTCGCGCAGACCCAAGCCTCCTCCACGATTTAGCAACGCACCAACACTTCAAACGGCTAAAACCCGTACACAGCAGGTTGCGTCCTCATTGGCTCCCCGAGATCTCAACAACGATTTCCGGGCTGTCGAGCAGGACAATCTGCAGATCCGAACCCTCTTGGAGACCATGGAAGCAATGGCCGAAGGGACTCCGATGGCCACCATAGCCAAGAAGGCTCGGGAAGCAGCGGACAAGGCCAAGGAGCGCATCGAGGCCGCCGCTGCCGCACCACCAGCTCCGTCAAACAGACCACATGAACCACAGCCGGTTCGGTCCCGATCTGTTAACGGACGACCGCACTATCGCCCACACGAGAGGCGCGACATGAGGCCGCAGCTCGAACGCAACCGTCGCGCTCACGACGCTCGGGAAACTCTCAACTACAATCGAGATTACCGAGCACGTGAGGGCTACTATCGGTCCCATCCAGATTCGCCGCCACGTAACTCCCGACCAGGCACGGGGGGATGCCTTGCGTACTCCCCAGCCCTGCGCAAGGTCAGGTGGCCCGAAAAGTTTTGTCCTACTAACATCGAGAAGTATGACGGAACAACCAACCCCCGCGAGTGGATTCAGATCTATTCCACGATCATCGATGCCACCGGGGGTGACGACTACGTCAAGGCCAACTACTTGCCGACTGCCCTGCAGGGATCAGCCCGTATGTGGCTCATGAACCTGCCAGAGGCTAGCATCAAGTCATGGAGCCACCTCCGGGAGACGTTTGAAGCCAACTTCCAAGGCACCTACAAACGCCCCGGACATGAAGGAGATCTGCTCAACTGTGTGCAGAAGCCTGGAGAATCCCTCCGGGACTACATCCGCCGGTTCAGCGACACCCGTAACACCATCCCTGACATGGTGGATGATCGGGTGATTGTGGCCTTCAATCAGGGTTGCAAGGACGAGCGAACAGCGGAGGAACTTGCCAAGAAGAACCCGAAGACGGTGGCGGAGCTCTACGGGATCCTGGAAGAGACCGCCAAGATGGCGGACGCCCGAGCACGGGTTCACGGAAAGCCCGAACAAAGCCAGCCAGCCGGGGAAGGCAAGAAGAAGAATAAACACAAGAACAAGAAGCGCAAGACCGAGGGCGACGAAGTCATGGCCGTGGACAACAAGCCCCCGTACAGGCGTCAAGGCAAACCTACCGATCTCCCGATGTACTGCCCGATCCACCGATCCACGAAGCATCACTTTGTGGATTGCACGGTGTACAAGAAGCAGAAACAGGAGGAGGAGAGCCAGCAGCAGGGGGCTCCGCGTGACCAGGCAGCTCACAACCCTCGCGCGGCGAACTACATGGATTGTGATGATGAGCCAGATCTTCCCGAAGATCTGGAGATCGCCACAATTTTCGGTGGCTGTTCTACCGAACCTCCAAGTCCCAGCTCAAGATGGTCGAGAGGCAGATAAATAGCACCGAGCCCTGCGAGCATCTCTTGAGGTGGTCCGAAATCCCGATCACATTTGATCAGAGGGACCACCCCGAGACGCTCTACGACGGGCCGCTACTACCACTGTGCATAAAGCCATGGATCGGGCCCCGCAAGATCGGGCGAACCCTGATCGATAGTGGAAGCACCCTCAACCTACTGTTTGTCAACGCATTTGATGAACTCGGGATCCCGAGGAGGTCCTTGTCCCCTGTGGAGAAGCCTTTCTACGGGGTCATACCAGGCATCCAAGCCTTTCCCTTGGGGAGGATCGATCTGCAGGTGACCCTCATGGAGGGCAAAAACATCCGAACAGAGTTCCTCACCTTCGAGGTGGCTGACATCACGTCGGCCTATAACTGCATCTTGGGCCGGCTGTTTTTGAAGAAATTCATGGCGGTTGCTCACTTTGCGTACTCCATGATCAAGGTCCCAGGGCCGCTGGGCCCGATCACCGTCTGCGGCGATCGCAAGGGCGCGGTCCAGTGCGACATGAAGACCCTGGACATGATCAAGGGAGACGAGCAGGAGCCAGCCAAGGCTGCCGAACCTGCCAAGAAAAAGACCAAGAACCAGCCTAAGACTGCCGCTAAAGCAGCGTTGGCTGAAACCTCCCGAGCAGCGGAGCTCCGATCAAGGGCCAAGGGGAAAGAAGTTCCCGAACAGGAGCCCATCGGGGAACAGGAGAAGCACGACGGCGCCGCCGAGAAGCAGACTGTGGTGGACCAGACCCCACTCAAGGGGACACCGTCACAGACAGCCGGCGAGTCACCGGCCAACGCCTCACCAATCGAGCCACCAGCCAAGCGCTCCGAGCCAGGCACGAAGTCTGTGGCCCTTGATGAGGCAGACCCGACCAAGACCACCCAGGTGGGCCTTGGCCTGGGTGACAAATAGGAACTCGAGCTCATTGCTTTCCTCCGGGCAAACGCAGATGTGTTCGCTTGGGAACCATCTGACATGCCCGGGATCCCAGGGAGGTGATCGAGCACAAGCTTGGCATACGAACTGGCGTCCGACCAGTCAAGCAGAAGCAAAGGAGATATACCCCGGAGAAGCGAGACGCCATTAACGAAGAAATCAACCGACTACTCAAAGCCGGCTTCGTTCGAGAGGTCCCTTTCCCGGAGTGGCTAGCAAACCCAGTCATGGTCAAGAAGCCCAACGGAACGTGGAGGATGTGCGTGGACTACACAGATCTGAATAAAGCTTGCC
>CM014272.1:55183997-55200808 GCA_004135705.1 Alloteropsis semialata
GAAATCACTCTGCGTATGCAATGTGAGCTTCATATACTATGCCGAAACTTATCCACTAAGGTGGCTTATGGTATGGCTTATTCGGTGGAGCAAGGGCAGACCATTCATGGGGCACAGATTCCAAGTGGCTACTGCAAGGTGGGGGTCGAGCAAATTTGTGAAGGATATGATAACTTGAAGCTCGACATCCAAGGTGGCGATGGTGAAAGGATGTTAGCGGGTGCTGCCCATGGCAGTATCATTCTATGGAAGAAGCGTTACGTCAAATTTGGCAGTCAAGGCCATCATCTACTCCACCCAGGGATCCCCCGCAGCCACCGTCACCTTCAAGAAGGGACGAGGATGAGCCAGAGCTGCCACCTCCAGGTAGGAATGATGCCGGCTCACACATGTCTCCTCCTCCACCATCACGGCATGCCCCAAAGTGCCAAGCTGCGCCCCCACGGCAGACTACTCGCCAGAAAAAGCTACATCAAATGGTGGAAAAAGAGCCTACCGAAGAAGAAAAGTTGGCCGCCATAAGGAAGAAGTTACCTTACGACCAAACTGACGAGGAAACTGCTTTGGTGGTCGAAGCCCAGGTCAAAGAGCATTTCAAACCAGATGAGCCAGAGAAGCCGGTACACATAGATCCGAAAGCGAAGACCTTTTTCAGAACAATGAGCGCGGCGAATCAGAAGAGATTCTTACCCTCTGACTACGACTGTCAGCTTGCAAAGTCTTATCAGCAGAAACAAGCCAGCAGTGGATCCTCGGGGAAGAAGGTGGCCACTCCTAAGAAGAAACAAGTCGGTCAGAGCTCTGCTAGGAGGATACAAGGGCAATAGGATGTTAACGACGAAGAACTTGCTCGGTTGTGCGTGCAAACGGGCCTTTCACCGACACAACTTTTAGAGGGCGAAATTCCTAAGGCAACGCCAGTGAAACATTGGGATTTTCGATATGGTGAACCAATGGTGCCCCCATATTCTATGAAGCTACTAACCACTCAAGCGTACCGATTCCATGCGTGGTACATGAAGGTGTCCAAACATGGTAGACTGATACTCAATGTTTTGATACAAGACCGTGATTACTTCCGTGGTCCGGGTCTCTTAATTTTGGATTTCAAGGATGTGTATATGTTGTACCATCAAGATGCCATAGACCTCTCATTGATGAGCTGCTGGGTTGTGTAAGTTTGTTTCACTGATTTATTCTCGCAATACTTGCTTCCTTAATTACAATTTGCAACAATAACAATCTATTCTTTTCATGTAGGATGGAGATCCATACATGCCGCGAAAAATTGTATGATGATGTCGGCTTCATGGATCCATGCATGGTAAATGCCGTACTTGTATCCGGTAAGCCGCTAGAGACGGTGGACAACATATACTTGTACCTGGAGAGACAAAGAAGCAAGACTTTCATTCTTTTGCCATACAATTTCACGTGAGTACTTCTCTCTATATATGTATAACTTTAAGACTTTGTTCTCAATACTTATGCATGTATTTATATATATATTTACAGGTTCCACTGGATACTCCTTGTGATCATCATAAACACCAGTCAAATTATTGTCTTGGACTCAGTGCAGAAACCATAAGAGGAGTACCAACCAGTTTTAGACCTGATTGACATGGCATGGACACGTTTCCGTGCAAATATTCGAGAAAATTTCAAACAAAAATTGGATGTGAAGATGGACTTTTCGGTATGTAGCTGGAGTACCCGCATATCTCGTAAAATCACACTAATATATAGTTGTTACGTCTAACTTTATTCTTCTCCACTTTTAGTGTGCCAGACAGGAACAAGGGACGAATCTATGCAGATACTTCGTCTGCCATTGGATCCATACCTTTATTTCTCCCAAAAAAGCGACTAACGAAGAACTGGTATGAATTAAAACAATTCATACTTACATATGACTTATTGTGAATAGTTTACAAATATTGATTATTATTGCGAATTTAGAAATGATTACTACTAGTTATAGTTTTGAAACGATTACTTTGTTATAAGAAAGATTAGTTTAGAAATATTGATTTTAGTTATTGTTAATTTAGAAATGATTACTAGTTATAGTTTTGAAATGATTACTTTGTTATAATAAAGAATAGTTTAGAAATATTGATTATTAGTTATTGCGAATTTAGAAATGATTACTACTAGTTATAGTTTTGAAACGATTACTTTGTTATAAGAAAGAATAGTTTAGAAATATTGATTTTTAGTTATTGTTAATTTAGAAATGATTACTTTGTTATAAGAAAGAATAGTTTAGAAATATTGATTTTTATTTATTGTCAATTTAGAAATGATTACTAGTTATAGTTTAGAAATGATTACTTTGTTATAAGAAAGAATAGTTTAGAAATATTGATTACTTTGTTATAACAAAGAATAGTTTAGAATTATTGATTTTTAGTTATTGTCAATTTAGAAATAATTACTAGTTATAGTTTAGAAATGATTACTTTGTTATAAGAAAGAATAGTTTAGAAATATTGATTTTTAGTTATTGTCAATTTAGAAATGATTACTAGTTATAGTTTAGAAATGATTACTTTGTTATAAGAAAGAATAGTTTAGAAATATTGATTTTTAGTTATTGTCAATTTAGAAATGATTAGCAGTTATGGTTTAGAATTTATTAGTGTTATTTCAATAACTAGTAATTCATACTTACATATCTCAATGTTTATATGTGAATGTTTATAGTAATTCATACTTACATAAGTCGGGTCAAAATCAATTGATAATTGCGACGACTTCAATCTTATTGCGTGAAAGATCGTGTACGACATACGACATATGACGAATTGCATATAACAAACCCAAACAGCAAACGTTTAAAAAAATAACCAAAAACACCCTTTCCGGTACCAAAGGGCCTCCCCCGTATTGGTACCGGTTCTGGACCCGGTACCAAAGACCGAACCCTTTAGTCTCGGTTGCGCGGTACCGGTTCCAGAAGCGGTACCGATGGCCCTTATAATTCGGTACTGATAGAGCTCTCTCGGTAGTGTTACGTAAGCTTTGGGAGACATTGGAATTCGTGGACATAGTTCCCTGGAACGGTTAGGAGCAGGAGAGCCACCTTGACCAATACTAGACAGGTCAAGCTTGGTCGAGCTACTTGGGCAGTCCAGCTCTAACTTTAAGGATTTGGGTATGCACTGTCAGAGAGCTAGGTCGGTCTGTGTCGGGCATGCATGACCTACAGAGGATTTTCAAGGAGGCAAGGATTTCAAGTGTCAGAAGTTGTTATGGTTGGACAAGTGTATTCAAGGCGTCCCCGTGGCTGAACAAGAAGAGCGCGGCTCCAACCGGGGGCAATTCAGATAACGCACTAGTTTCTTGGGTATTCGAAAAATAACACTACTAAAACTTTGTTTTAGAAAACAACACTGGTTTTGCCAAACTAATCTCTAAACAGCACTTCATCAAGTTTTCCTACTCTTTTATTTTATTTTAATATTTTTTACTTACAAATGGACCAAATTACCCCTGATGCATTTCAAGTACACACCGCCCTCCCTGTCTAAAGGCCGAATCCTAAACCCTTATCAGTAAAACCGTGTATGACAGGGCAACATGGTAGACCCTAATCAGTACAACCGAATATGGCAGGACAACATAGTCAGCCCTAATCAGTACAACCGAGTATGGCAGGGCAACATGATCGGCCCTAATCAGTACAACCGAGTATGACAGGATAACATGGTCGGCCCTAATCAGTACAATCGAGTATAATAGGGTAATATGATCGGCCCTAATCAGTACAACTGTGTATGTCAGGGAAAATGCATAGAAACTAAATCTCATGGGACGGGGTATAAAGTAGCAGTGTAGGCCCGACAACCCTAAACCCTAAAACCCACACCCTAAACCCTAATCAGTACCACCGAGTATGGCAGGACAATATGGTCTGCCCTAATCAGTACAATCGAGTATGTCAAGGCAACATGGTCAGCCCTAATCAGTACAAACGAGTATGGCAGGGAAACCATGTATAGATACTAAATCTCATGGGACGGAGTATAGAGTAACGGTGTAGCCCTAACAAACCAAAATCCTAAAACTAAACCTGTCAGTACAACCGTATAACGCTAGCACCCGAGTGTGAAATTGAAATTCCGCAATGACACCCGTTTGAGGTTTGGGTGTTATGAAAAGCCCTCTAGGCCGAAGCCACGAGTGCTGGCGAAGGAAAGAGTTAACGGAGACACGCGAGGGTAAAGTTGACCTTTTGATTTTCATGGAACCGAACGGAAACAAATATAACAAAGCGAGATGGGGAGAAGTGCTGTTTCATGAATTGTTGAGATGAATGCAGTGCTATTCTCTGCATGTACGAGATCCCATTGCTGTTTCGTGAGCACCGTTAAAGACCGGTGCTGTTTTGTGGATTTTCTCGGCTGCAACCGGCGCAGAGGAACCGCGACACGCTAAAGTACGCCAGGCGCGCCCACGTCGCGGCGAACGTTTAGCAGTTAGGGTTTCTTTTCAAATTGTGCACTCTTTGTTGTAGCAGATCTATAAATTGGGTAATGAGAGTAACAGAGGTTATGCTGGAGATCAATCAGATCTTCTAGCGTGTCGTCAACCAGTTGTTGCTTTTCCTGTCGTTGGCTTCGTTCAGGCTGGACGCCGGTCGTCAGGACGGCGTCTCGCCGTCGCCGCCGCCGGGAGCCGAGCCCCCGGCCCCCCATTGCGCATAGCTACTTCCTGCGTCGTGGAACAAGCCCTGACAGGAGTATACTGATTACTCTGACTAGAACATTAGGCGCGCTTTGCGCCCCCTATCATGAACGTGTTACAAAAATTTAATGATAAATATTTATTGTCATTAGAAAACAAAGCACACCTGAAGATTTGTTCAAGATATGTAAAAAACTTAATACATCCCTAATTAGCATTCTGAATATTACAAACATAGGACTCTAATGAACAATGGTAAGTTCTGATTGTCCTTCAATCTATTCAGTTCTCAGAAATCAACTGATTTCAAATATTCTGAGTAGCATCATGCATAAAAAATTTGATTACACAGATGGTGCAATCAGCTAAATCTTCTAGTGGAAAGACCTGCTATAGGATATAAAAACGAATCCATTAAAATGTGGGAATAGTTTACCATTATCAAAAAGAAAATAAGGATTCAGCACGGAGTTCAGAAAAAGCTATTCAAATAGCATTTCACAAAAAAGTTGTCTGATAACATCTCTGAAAACCAGGGATAAACTATGCATTAGAAATGCAAGGAGTGTAGTAGAGCAAACCTGTAAATTGCAACAAAAAAAAAAGATCCTTTGGATAGATGGTTGGGAATGTTGCATTGCACCTGTAAGCAAGGCAAGAATCCTAGGAGCATCAGGATCATCAGTTTTTTCTTTAAAAAATATGCATGGAAAGAGGCCAGCAAGCCAGAAAAGATGCATGCAATGCATGGGTGAAGTGATATGATGGAGCAACCATATTATTGGAAATGGCAATGAGAAGGTTGCAGGGAGCCTACAAATATCCCACACATTAGCATGCTTAACAACTTCCCTCATCTGAGGGTCACAGAAGCTGCCACATTGTGCATTCCTCATCTTGTGCCATCCCTTAAAACTGGCTCTCAGACAACTCACAGGAAGAAGCATATGATTCACTGTAAGGCAAGCTTGGTTAGCTTGCTTAGCTGAAGTCTTTAAAGCACAATTAGTAGCCATGTCTGAGGCAATTCCTCTACTTTGGTACTTGATACAGTACGTCTACAAAAAAAGCAAATTTACGGGGAGAAACTTGTATCTAATTCATGCGGCCTACAGATTATTTGGAAATTGGAGTTTATTAGCATCGTAAATCAGCACTATGCAATATTGATTTTAGTGTATTATGGCAAGATAAAATAAACAAGACGACATTTAGTTGAATAGGTTGTGTGCGTGCTTGTGATGGAGCTGAGCATGGTAAAGCATGAACCTTACAAAGGGAGAGAAAACAAATCTTAAGTAAACTAAAGTAATTGAGGCAACCAAAATAATTCTGGAACTCTAATTAGCTGAACTGGAATTTTAAGACAACTTGATACCTAACACAAAGCTATCCAGTCTATAGAGTTGGATGAGAGAAGTCAGAAATCCATACAAAATGATTTCCACAAAGGGAAAAGAACTGGCAACTCACCTATTATTCGATTTGGCCGATGATGGTTGAACCACAGGTTGCATTGTAACAGCACACCATGGGGAAGACCACCAAAAGGCACTCTGAACTGTGCAAATTCTTGTCATTTTCTCAAATTTTCCTCCACTTATGAGTCCACATTATTAGCCGTCTTTGGGACAACTGATTTATCTGCAACTAAAAATATCATGGCAATGAAAATATTATACAAACATGTGCAAATGGATAAAAACAAACCCAGAGCTAAACTGATAACCAATATACATTGCAGAATACATGGATGTAAAGTAATTTATATTGCACCAAACTAACTGCACAAATTAACACAGGAACAGAACAGCGAGCATCCCATCGATTTGTCAATCCTTGTTTGAATTAAGAGAAGAACATCAAAGTTCAGATCAAGCATCTTATGGAGATAATTGATCTATGGCAATTCTAAATATTGATAAGAGGCATCTCTTCTTCTAATAAAGAAAGCGACACTAACCCTTTGCTGTAAACAGAGTACAACTACAGACATATCAAAATCTACATATAAATTAGTAAATTGGCAGCTCGCTACTTCAGAAATACGGGAGTTCATAAAACTACAGACATCTCAAACTATCTAACCAAAACAATACCTTCATAGATGAGCAAACACATCAAGACTGCAAGGTGCCCATGTTACCTCTAGGATAGTGCAAAGCACTACAATAATTCTTTATTGACAAAGTACAACAATTTTCCTCATCAGTTTATGTGAGTACAAGATAACTCATGCTCTACATGTAGTTTTAGTGGGCTGATGGAGACACGTGCTATTTGAGATATGCCAACATCAGTGCTAAGTTATCACACTGCTGGACAATCACAATTTTTTTTGAAGGGCTGGACAATCACAATTGAGAAGGCAAGCAGTAGCCCAGTAGCAGCAGAGGACCCAACGAAGACGACAGAAGACATAGTTAGACTGTGGGGGGCAGGGGCGCAGCCGGCTGGTTGGAGCTGAAATTCGGACGGATGGCCGGCCGGAGTTGTAATTCGATGTGGACGGACGGACGGCCGGAGCTGTAATTTGATGCGGACGGCCAGCCGGAGCAGCACCGCCAGGAGCATTAGCTGGTAGCCTGGTACTGCACCACTGCGGGAGGCCAGCACCATCCCCGCTCTCGCCGCTGGAGCATCTCCACACCGCGAGCACTTAGATATGGTGGCTGCCTTGTAACCATGACCTCCCTATTGTGGATCTGGGAGGCCGAGTGGACTGCAAGTAAACAACGGGAGCTTATGATGCAGATATGGAAGAGCACGGCAGAGAGATGGATGGCCATGTTTGTACCTTGGTCTAGGAGTGCTCCCTGGTGGCGGCCTAGCATTGGCCGACACGCACATCCGGCAGGGTTCAAGCTGCCTTCCCGCGATGGCAGCGTCCAATTGTTCTTCGCAGCCGACCTAGTGCGCGAAACTGCTCCACCGGCCGTAGTTGCTGGCTGGCTGTAGATCCGCATTGAGGCTCCAAGCTGGGAGGCGCACGACGAGCAGCAAGGTGGCGGCGGCGGCGGCAGAGACGGGAAGGGGGAGCGGAGAGAGAAGAACAAGGGGAGGCAGTTCGGGGAGTTGGAGTTTCACATACAAATATAATTTACGTAAGGGTGTAAATTGAAAAATATCATAACACATTTAGGCCCGTTTGGTTTCCATAAGTCAGGTGACTTAAAGTGCAAAAAGTGCAAATAAGTCACTTGTGGTAACCAAACAGCACTGACTTAAAGTGCAAAGGACTTATAAGTCCATAAGTAGCTTCACCCCAACTTAAAGTGAAATAAGTCACTCTTTTCCCCCTCCTACCCTGGGTGGGACCACGGACAGGGGCATAGGATAGGGGTAAAACAGTCTTTACTCACTGACTTATAAGTCCCTATAACCAAACACAACTGACTTAAATACAACTGACTTAATAAGTCAAGGACTTAATAAGTCAGGGACTTATTGAAACCAAACAGGGCCTTACTAGGGATGAAAACGGTAGGGATATTTTCCGTCCGTCCGTCCGACCGAGAGGATTTAGACACTAAATAAACAGTCCGATATCCGGATTCGGAGATTCAATATTCGATTGGTATCCGAATCTGAGTATCTAAAGTTGAATATTTCTTATAGATACGTAACATATATCAATATCCGTTCCATATCCGACACATTTTACACTATCCGTATATGAATCCGATCCGAGAAAAAAATAAATATCTGTATTCGTATCCGTGCATACCATTCGTATCCGATTCGTTTTCATCTCTAACATTTACTGCCTAAGATATCTGAGTTGGACTCTAGTTTTATTTTGAAGAAACATGAGTACTTTTTTTGCAAAATAGTTAGAGTAATCGTTGGTGTGGAGCCTTTTTGGGTGACGTGGCCACAGCGAAAGGCTGAGCAGGAGCGCCAGAACGTGCAAGGAGTAGCTACCTCTCTTTAAGAAACCCGGATTCAGCTCAAAACTCAAAAGATATGCAGTGGCAGATCCTTGTTTCTTCTGAAGTGTATGTGCATTTTGTAAAGATAATGATCCCATGTGTCATTATATTATGATTTTGGTGATTGAATGCACTACCGAAAAACTTGTATTTGTCGAGTGCCAGCTTGTTTGCCGAGTGCAATTTAAAAAACACTCGGCAAACAAGTCTTTGCTAAGTGCATTTTAAAAAACACTCGGCGAAAAAATACACTCGGCAAAAATTATGTTTGCCGAGTGCTTTTTAAAATAGACTCGGCAAACAAGGTCTTTGCTGAGTGTTGTTTTTTTGGCACTCGGCAAACACATTGTTTGCCGAGTGTATTATTAAAAATACTCGGCAGAGAGAAATTCAAAGTACATTTTGAAATAGTAAATCAATTTAACTTAAAAAGTTTTGAACTACAAAGTTGTATAACTTCTCAAAATGTACAACTTTTAGTTTGGTCATTTCTTCATTCGACAAAATGATAGTAACGTTGTTCACAAAATCTATATCTCTCATATAGTTTCCTGAAACTAGAAGAGAGATATATAAGATTTGTGAACAATGTTACTACCACTATATCAGATAAACAAATGACATACATAAAAGTTGTAGATCTTCAGAACTTATACAACTTTGTAGTTAAACTCTTTTTAATTTGAATTAATTTTGCCAACGAAAAGTACGTTCGTAGTTCTCAAAATTGAAATTTGAGGTTTTTTAAATGATCTCGGATGGAGAAACAGTCAAAATGAGAGTTATCACAATAAGTTATGAAACTTTGTAGTTGACAACTTTTATTTTTGAAATCATCTTGTCAATGAAAACTAAGTTTGAATTTTTCTCAAATTTAAAATTCAAATTTTATAAACGACCTCGGATGGAGAAACTGCCAAAATGAAAATTTGTAGATTTCAAAAAGTTATGAAACTTTGTAGTTGAGAACTTTTTAATTTGAATTCATTTAGGGCCTCAAACAAGCAATTTACACTCGGTTTAGTGTAATATGTGAGGAATCAAAACAGAATCTAGACACAAGTGAGAGTGTGGTGCAGTGGTAGAGGAGGTTACGCGGGGAACATGCCTTCCCACATTGGATTTTTTTTGTTTTTTTTGGATTTGTTTCTGTTCACAAAAAAAAAAAAGCTTTACCGAGTGTCAATTTGCACACGGCAAAGGCTTTACCGAGTGCCCGAGAAAAAGCACTCGGCAAAGAGCTCTTTGCCGTAACTGCTGTTGCCGAGATCAGCCCACGGCAAAGTGATTGCCGAGTGTTTTGGGCAATTTGCCGAGTGCCTCGGGCACTCGGCAAAGGGGGGTTTCCCATAGTGATGACAACATATCATTGGGACTAACAAATTTTTTAAGTGACATTCATAGGAATTTAGGTCCCAAGGGTGATTTCAAGCATATGTAAAATCCAGAGATAGTCTTATTTGGAGCATCCAAAGATGGGTTTATATATAGAGAAATCAAAGATAGGGCTTAATTAGGTTGAATTGGAGAAGTCCGCAGAAGATATACGTGGTATATATACACCGATGATCAGCGAATAAATGGAAAAGGTCCGGCGTACGCTCGGTGTGATGAAGAGCACCAAGCCGCACAGTCTGGTATTACTGTTTGTATACACTGCGGACTATATACGGCGTGTGTGTCAGGGTAGAAACTGAAGACTTATACACGGCGTATAATCTGGCGCTACACAACGGAGTTAAAGGCGTACTTTTTACAAATAGAGCTATGTAGCTTGATCTGGGCTGTTGTGCACAGCGGATGATCCGCCGATAGGCGGAGGAATATATGGCGTTTATATGACGTCATCCGACAGTTTGAAAACGAGACTTGACAGTTGAAAGTTCTACACAGCGTATAGTCGTTCCTTCTTGGTACAAGGTTCCCTATTCTCTGTCTGCCACGCCACCACCTCATTAAGGTTAACAAAAGGTACAAGCTTCTGTTAAATTAAACGTTCTTCAAGCGATAAAGAGGCAGATTTCCTTTTTTACCTAACTTTTAATTTAACAAGGATGATGAATGATGTTTTCTTTGTAAGTGTTTTGTCAGAAAAAATATTACCCGGTGCACCACTGCCTGTTCATGTTTGGAGTCCTTCGAAATGCATAGCTTTTTTCCTGATCCATATATACAGTGAACATTCCAGCAAAATTCTTCCAATTTTTATGTGATTCAGTAATTCTCTTGACTTCTATTTGGATATAGCATTAAGCCTTAGAAAATGGATGCAGGGCCATGCATCCTTGGTCTTCCAAAAGACACGTTAAAATAAATGTAAGTCCGAAGAGAGTAGCTAGCTAGTGTTGCGAGTCACCGTGATCAATCTAAGCCTAATTCAAGACGTGGTAGTGTAATGGCAGAGAAACGTGATGAGACATTTGGGTCACTGCATAACTATGATTACTAGTCTATGAACCCATGCTGCCACACAGGCTAATGATTTGAAACATATGAGTATTGAAATTTTATAAAAGATCTAGACCCATATATAATACTTAAAATTATTCACATGTTGAACATGGAAATCCGTATTTTCATCATTTTCAATGTACATTTATATATGGTCTATGCAGTGAGACACAACATACATATATACCCTAAGTTAATATTTTCTATTAATATTAACGTAAGAAATATATGATTTAGAATCATGTATTGATGTACTTGGGTACTTTTTATAATGACATGTTGGGCTTTTTTTAATAGCGTCAAACTTAGGAGATGCACATTTATGGTGTTAGTGTAAATTATTTTCATAATGACATAGGTGCATAATTTAGATGAGTATTAGGGGTTACTTTAGTTTACTTTTCATAATGGCAGAGGTGGATAATTTACCTATAAATTTATTGGTTACTTTAGACTAATTTTTCATTAATCGCAAAAGTGGATTTTTTTAGAAAATATAATAGATCCAATGGGTATGATAATTAGAGTCTACGTGTAGATAGCCAGGTATTTCTGATTTTTGTGAGAATATCTAGAATTAATCTTTTTTCTAACATGTTTGGTAAGAATTAAATGGAGACTAAAAAGAGAATTCAATTAGTAACAACAAGAAGGCAGCAGGAGTGGTAGCTGCGATGGTCAGAGGGTTAAATCCGGCGCAACAAAAAAAAGAAGCATGGCATTATAAAAGGCGGTGCTGCAGATGGCCTCGTATTAACAATTCAAAGGAAAATATGGGGACTAGAGAAACTGAGAAAGGTAGCCACCTATGAATGATGCGGAAGAACTACCGAATAGTTTAGTTTCAACTTTCAAGTCATACGTGATGAACTGGTACCCAGAGACGTATATCCATAACTTGGTGTCGGTTCATTACATAAGCTTGGGAGGCATCTGCAATTCGTGGACATCGTTCCTTGAACGATTAGGTGTTGGAAAATAGGCCCATGGAGAGGCCCATTTATGGAATCCCAAAACAAGAGTGCATGTCATAGAGTCCTCCTATATTGCTGGTTTGAGTTGGTACATGTCAATTTAAATACGAGAGCTCTCTCATTATTATGAACACTTGGAGAGAATGGGGCTAAGGTTACACACGCGCGCACACGCATGTATTCGCGTTTTTTTCACGTAAATGAACGCGTGACTTGCGACGCAGCCAAGCCAAGTTTGTGTAATCCTTTTGCCATCTGCGTATTAACCTTTTGACAACGGTCATTAGAGAGGATAAGTATGCAGTCAATGTCTTAATCTCAAATTAAGAAGGTGGTTACCATTGCCAATTAATGGGGCATCATTATAGATGAAACGGTCAGCAGTGGGTTGCCGATTTCTCTATAAGAGGACCTGGAGACGTCCAAGCAAGATACACGAGAAAAACCCCACGATTTCTTTCTGAACTTCCTCTCTGAAACCGAAGAAGTGTGCTGTGGTGCTGAGCTGCCGGCTCTTCTTCTTGGCGTGCACTGAAGAAGGAGAGGAGCAGTATCTCCGAGCCCTTGCCGTCGTGAAGCCTACACGAGGGGCGGCAATAAGGTTTCTGGACAGCACAACTGCGCGACCGCTCGAAACTGATCGACTTCATTCTGCGCTGCCTCTACATCGAGTCTATACGAGGACGGAGCGCTACTCTCTAAGTCCATATATGGGTGATAGTGCAGTAATGCGTTTGATTATGTTTATCACATATCTGCTGGCTATGTCTATGATGTCTTTGTTGTTCTCATTCTTGAGATTCATGTCTGGTTATTTGTTTTACATGGCAGTTTTTACGAAATATGCCTCGAATTAAAATTTGGTAGAATAATTCGCATATCTCCGACATTAGGAGCAGGAGAGGAACCTTGACCGACACTAGATAGGTCAAGCCAGGGACGGAGACAGTAGGGGGCCAGCAGGGGCCACGGCCCCCCCTATCCTTGATGCAAAGTGCAAATCAACTAGCATGTATGCATGTAAAAATAGTAAGCATACATAAGAGCACAAGTAAAAGCATATAGAATCATATTCATTAAATTGCATAAGTAAAGACCTTCCATCTCATTTTAGCTATTAGTCCATGTTAGTATATACTATAGTGCCAGATTTATAAACATTTTGATTGAAAAATTTCTCGTCTTTTGGCCCCCCTAATGGTTCAGTCCTGGCTCCGTCCCTGGGTCAAGCTTGGTCGAAGCTACGTGGGCAGTCCACCTATTACAACAGGATTTGAGTATGCACTGTCAGAGAGCTTGGTCGGTCAAGGACTTCGTGTGTTAGTGACTATACTGTTTACTCCCACTGATTCAGATCATACGAGATGCAGTGGCAGATCCTTGCTTTTTTCTATAAAGTGTATGCGCACTTGCGCTTGGCTACCCTACCCTCCCCTGACGGGTCGCGGAAGAGGTTTTTATTAGGATTGTTATTAGGGGCAGCCGAATCCAAATCGTGCCAGTTGAAATATGTGCTATTGTAGTTTTGCAGGAGATAGAGATTGCAAAGGCAGAACTGGATTGTACAGATAAAATCTGCCTGATTAAGACCTGGACGAATACAGAGCCTATATATGTAAATTTTCTCTGCGCTGGATGGGTTAAGCACTGCCCTCCGGATCATTGCCTAATAATGCCCAACTATATTAAAATGTTGGCTCGTTTAATAGTGCCAACTTGCAACAAGAGCTTCGTTGGCAGCCGGCAGGACTTCACTCCTTTTCTTTCATCCATGTCTGGCCTCATTCTTTCATCCATGTCTATATGGCGAAACACAAAATACATATATACCCTAAATTAATATTTTCTATTAATATTAATGTAATAAAATATAATTTAGAATCATATATTGATGTACTTGGGTACTTTTAATAATGACATTTTGATTTTTTTTAAAATAACGTCAAACTTAGAAGATGCAAAATTTAGGGTGTTAGTGTAAATTATTTTCATAATGACATGAGTGCGTAATTTCGATGACTATTAGGGGTTACTTAGTTTATTTTTCATAATGGCAGATGTGAGTAATTTACCTATAAATTTACGGGGTTACTTTAGACTAATTTTTCATAATGGCAAAAATGGGTGATTTTTAGAAAATATAATACATCCAATGGGTATGATAATTAGAGTCTACAGATAGATAGCCAGATGTTTTTGATTTTTGTGAGAATATCTGGAATTTCTCTTTTTTTCAACACGTCTGGTGAAAATTAACGTAGAGACTAAAAAGAGCCTTCAATTAAGTAACAGCAAGAAGGCAGCAAGAGTGGTAGCTGCGATGGTCAGAGGGTTGAATCCTGTATTTGCTTGCACGACGCAAAAAGGAAAAAAAAAACATGGCCTTATAAAAGGCGGTACGGCAGATGGCCTCACATTAACAATTCAAAGGAAAAAATGGAGGCTAGAGAAAGGTTCTTTTAGGCACCTATGAAGAATGTGGAAGAACTAGGGAATAGTTTAGTTTCAACTTTCAATTCATGCGTGATAGACTGGTACCCAGAGACGTATATCCATAACTTGGTGTTGGTTCATTACGTAAGCTCGGGAGGCATCTGGAATTCGTGGACATCATTTCTTGAGCAGTTAGGAGCAGGAGAAGAACCTTGATCAATACTAGACAGGAGCAGGAGAAGAACCTTGGTCGAGCTACCTGGGCAGTCCAGCTATTACGGCAGGATTTGAGTAAGCGCAAGAGCTTCATTGGCAGCCGGCAGGACTTCACTCCTTTTCTTTCATACTTGTCTCACCTCATTCTTCCATGATCGTGATTACGTCGTTATAAATCTTAATGTCCTTCATGACATATGAAGAAACACCTTATGCACTTTCGATCATGCTTACACGTACGCGTGATTCTTCTGAGCAAATAATTCTGGCGGTATGGCCTGATTATATTCAGTACCGAGTTTGAATCACAAGGAAACGCGCGTGAATCAAACATACCTATAAAACAGGAAGATAACAGTTGTACGCAATTTCTTGGCATGCAGGCTCATCTTCAGTCAGCTTAGGAAGTGCCAAATTTCATGAAATAGAAGCTTCATTCATTCTTGTGAGGACAAATCATTTAACTTGACTGCATTGAAAATGGCTTGAGAATCTTTTGTAAGGAATAGTTCTAGATTGATAGTATTTGGTACAGCTATCTAATAACCAAGCAGTTGTTTTATGAATTGAGGAAGCAGAGTATGGACATATGTTTAGTGAAAATAAACATACATATATGTGTTGTATATATTAAATTTAATGGTGATTATTAATTACTCCCATTACCGTAATCACTACCATTTCCAAAAAAAAAAAAACGTAATCACTACCAACACATTATTTTTCCCTAGAAATGTTGTTGTATAGACTTCGATCGGTTCTTCGGAGTCTTCCTGAGGCTCCAACATATGATGTGTGGCAGAACAGAGATTCGTGATTAAACATGAGGCTCTGACTGCGGCTAATGTATTAGTTGGAGCTACTTTATTTAGGCGAAGGTATATATAATTAAGTCCATTTCACACTTCTAACACCTCAACTACAAACCGATACCTCTGCCCCCCTTAGAGCAACTCCAGTAGACTCTCTAAACAAGCCCCTATTCTGAATTTAGAGGGCAGGAAATAAAAAACGAACTCCAGCAGACCCCCTATTTAAGCCCCTAAAATAGGGAGCCCTTCAAATCTCCTCACTCACCCCCTAGGCCTAGGGGGTCTCTAGCCTCCTAGCTAACCATCGCTGCCCTCCACATCCTGACCAAACCACACACCACACTTCCTATATTTATACCGCCTCTCTCTTCAAGCTGCTAAAAATTTCACTCCCAAATAATTTAGAAACCCAGCATATGAAATTATTGCACAGCATGCAAGCATATATATCTTGTGTCCTTGAAAGGTACTAGCTAACACTAGAGAGCCATGAGCCCACATGACAAGTTGACGCAAAATATATAGCACAACTCATGCATGATATATAATTATGTGTGTACAGTCAAAAGAAACACGTACGTATGCCATCTGGAATTGGTCATGTAGGATTTGGATACATCAGGAACCTGGATGCCTGCCACCACCAGTCGCTCAGTGTGCTACATGAGGACCACAGCCATGAACAAGAATGATGCCTGCCACCGCCAGTCGCTCAGTTGATCGGGAGCTAGCTTAGCTGACTATGTACTGCACCAGAGGCGGCAGTCCTTTCTCCCTGTTATATTATGTTTCTAAATATGTTTTTTTTTCCACTTGGAAAGTTGCCAAAGTTAAAGGACATCAGCTACAATTTATTTCTCTATGATGTTTATAATTAGACAACTGATGTGTGGTCACGTTGCTCCTATCTGCATCAAACCATTAGCACATGTCAGCATGCATGATGCATATCTAGGGCTTATTAAAATGCCTTGGACAAAAGTATTACATTATTAACAATTCACTTGCCAGCACAACAAACACGCCAGAAATATAATCCTCGCTATGGATGTTTTATAGGACCTATATAATGATCATCAATCCGGGCAAAAACTCTCGCCCCCGCGTCGCTCTCCTCCCAGGGGCGACACGGGCGGCTCTCCAACCCTTGCCGCCGCCTCCCTTCCCCATCCACTCCCAAGCCTCGCCGCCGCCTGAGCAAGGCAACGGAAGTCCGCGCGCCTGCTAGGACGGCGGCGGCGGGGCGATTTCGGCGCGACGCTCCTCCGCCTGGGCGGATCTGGGAGCGGTGGCGGGGGCCT
>CM014272.1:55201808-55216600 GCA_004135705.1 Alloteropsis semialata
CGGCATCGTGCCTGAGCACCCTGGCGGAGATGGCGGATTCGAGGGAAACGATGAAGACACTAGCGTCGGGGGAGGTGGTGCCGCCACCGGCGAGGATGGCGGGCGCGGTGATCTCCGCGGGCCGTGGTGACATTGAGGCGGGGAAGGGAGTAGAGTCCTCCGTGGGCCAATCTGGGGCCGCGGTTGGTGCTGCCGCCAGCCAGAGGCGATGCTGATGCGGCGTCGACCGCCGCCGGGGCGGAGGCCAAGGGGAAGGCCGTGGCCTCGTCTGAAGAGGTCCCAGAGCTGACCTCCGTGCCGGGGGGAGTGCCGCCCCAAGAACCCGCGTGGGGTCAGTCCTCCATCACCGAGGAGAAGCTCCGGGATATGGTGCGCCGGGGTGTGCTCGGGCCGCAGGAGGTGCTGCAATGGCGGCCTGCTGGGGACGATGCGCGGCCATGGGAGTGGTCGGAGACCGAGATGGACGCCTTCGTACCCTTCTTCGAGCGTGGATTCGGGCTGCCCATGGGAGATTTCTTTCGCAGTTTGCTGCATTTCTACGACGTGGAGATGAGCCAACTGAACCCCACCTCCATTCTATCCATTTCCGTCTTTATCCATCTGTGCGAAGCGTTTCTGGGGATCCTGCCACATTTCGGGTTGTGGCGGCGTTTGTATCGGTTGAAGACGATCGGGGAAGGTTCTGGGAAGGGTCCGGCCCGGATCACCGGAGGGGCCAGGTTCTCGTTGAGGGTCGGCATGTCCAAGAAGTACTTCGTCTTGGATATGAACGACTCCAACAAAAACTGGAGGCAAGAGTGATTCTATGTCGCGAACCACCCCCCAGCTCTGCCCGGACTGTTCACCGGCCAGAGAAGAAAGATTCTTGGGATTCGCAGCCGGAGGGCCTGGAGCTGCAGGAAGCTGAGGAGCTGCTCGGGTTGATCGCCGAGGTGAAGGAGCGGAAGCTGACTGCAATAGCTATAATGATCTCCTTCGTCCGGTGATTGACACAGCCGATCAAGGACCGGGTGCATCCCGGATACGAGTTCTCGGGTGGCAAGGACCCGACTCGGGAGCAGTCCCGGACAGTATCTGTCCAGGAGACTTGTGACAGGATCTCCGGCTTTATGCACGGGAAGATCTTCAACGAAGGGATGCCTGTCCCATTTTCTTTGCAGAATCCTCCTCCACCGGTTAGTTCTTTCTTTTCCTTGCATGTTGTGGGTCTGATTATTGAGGTAGTAAGTATCCAGTGTAACTGGCCGTGCTGTTGCCGCGTGTGTGTCTTGCAGGAACGAGCGACGAAATACTTCAGCCCGGCGCCCCTGCCCGAGGGCGATGTCCGGCTGGAGAAACTGATGACAGTGGAGGAGGCGTCCTGGGTTCCTCGTGTCGTGGACGAGGGGCAGGCCATATGGGAGGTGGCCGACTTCGTCGCGGCCCCTCAGGAGGAACTGGAGGATGACCCAGTGGCCCAAGCGCCAACTGGTGGATTGGGAAGGCCGCTGCGCCAAGCCGTGCACAAGGTGACCAAATCCCAAAGGGCGGCTCGAGGGGGGTCTCCCAAGCCACCCCCGAAGATGGGGTACGCTGCTCGGGCCGAGGCCGAAGAGAAGCAGAAGAGGAAGGCCACACCTCTGACGGGCGATGCAGGAGGTGGCATTGGCGGGTCTCCCTCTGGTCCTGAGTCGAGGGGCCAAGGGAGCGTCTTTGCCCGGCCAGAGCTGCGGCCGGACGCAACGCTGCTGCCGAGCCAAGCACCCCCGCAGTTATTGCAGTGGGTGCAGTTCAAGCGTCCACGCAAGGGCGGGTATGTCATCTTGGCGTTCCTTGTTTGTTCTTTTGATATGCAGGGCTTGAGTCGTCGAGGTGTTGGATGCAGGCTCGGGAGCCAGGTGGATGCTGGCGTTCTGCCATGCCTGGGGGCCGGTGGCAAGGCGCCGCCAAGTCAACCTGCCGCTACGGATGCGGGGTCAGGGTCTAGCACTGCCCTGATCGTGCCGGAGCAAGTGCCGGTCGACCTGTCAGGGCCGCCGCGCCCGCCGAGTCCTCCACGCGTCTTGGGGACAGGCGTCCCGGTGGACGACCCGCAGGCAAAGGTGTCTGAGGTCACCCTCGAGGACAAGGCCCCAGAGGGTCTTACGGTGGTGGAGGAGCCGGCTAGGAGCCCCCCTCCACTTGAAGATGACGATGGCCGACTCCTTGGGGAGGATTTGTAAACCGATGCTGGTGTCCGCGTGACCTCCTTGGTGGAGGCAATCTCGGCCCAGCCCGGGGGCGGGCCTGAGGCGCTGGAGCTGACTTTAGAGCAGCGGATGGAGCTTGACCTCGCGGATCAAGAGAGCGAGCTCCGGAAGTTGTAGAATGTGGCCGGCGTCTTGAATCGAGTTGTATAGGTATGTCTTTCTGGCACCTTGTTGATGTCATAGGGCATGGGCTAACTGAGTGCCCAATATCTTTTGTGGCAGGGTTTCATGACCCGAGCCGTGCGGGATCTTGAGTTCAGGCGGCAAGCCCTGAAGGACCGCCGGACCTTGGCGCAGATCCACACGGAGAGAGTCCGTGAGGCGGAGGCTGCCAAGGAATTCCTCATGAAGAAGGACCGGGAGCTCGCCGACGTCGTGAAGACCAACGAGGACCTCATGAATGACATGAAGGTTCTCGCCGAGGGTAAATTCTTGTGCTTCTCGTTGATATGCATTTAGTCCAGGCGACCTGTGCTTATAGCGCGTTCTTTGCAGAGGCAAAGAAGAGGGAGGACGCTCTCCAGGTGAAGGTCGACAAGCTGGCCGGGGCCAAGAAAAAGCTTGAAGACGAGCTGGCCGGGGCCAAGCGGAAGCTGGAGGAGGAGGTGCGGACGCTTAAAGCGGCCAACCTTCGCCTGGCTGCTGAGTCCGAACACCTAACAGAGGCCAATCAGGCCTTGAAGGATTCGCACGAGTAGGCCATGCATGGTGATTAGCCCCTAGCGAGTCTTCTGGAGCGCGGATAAGTCGGAAAGCTTATGTGGATTCCATTGAAGGACTTCGGGCGGAATTGCTGGAGCTGAAATAGGCGGCCGAGTTCAACGCCAACTCGCTGGTGCCTGCCGAGTCAGGCCCGGCGACGCTGACGTTGGTGCAGCGGCTCAGGGCCGGTCCAAACCGCGCTGCCCAGTTAATGCAGGAAACTGCAATTGGCTTCGGGAGCCAGATACTGGCGCTGTTCTGGATACACTTCCCGACGCAGGAGCTGGCAACGATCGCTGATGGCATCCCGGAGGAGCTTGCCGACGATGAGTTCGATGAGTTAGTGGACGAATGCGCCCCTCTGGCCGAGGCTATGGCGAAACATCTGGGCCTGTAAAGATGATTATAGATGTAAACTCTGTAGTGCTCAGATATGTATAAAATTCTGAACTTATTTGAAGCATTGATGTGCATTGGTGCTGTGTTGATCCCTTTTCCCTGCCGACTAGGACTTTGCGTCACCCGGCTGGCCACTGCCTTGTGCCGTTTAAGCACCCTTTTTGACCCGCTGACCACAGCTCACGGAGAGGACGGCTTACCCTGCTACATTGCTCAGCGGGGAGGCTTAGGTGTAGAGGGCGCATGGGTTGAGCACAGAGCTCAGGGTTTCACAGTTGGAGACTCAGACCAGCCGTGTTAGCCTAGTAGTCACCGGGGGGAACATAGGGTTGGGCAAGGACTCGGAAGTCGGAGTAAGCGGGTACTCCCCCAAATGTCATGATGAAGAAAACCCTGTCTGGGTCGGGCCCAGTCCCCGTGCATCAGCGTGGATGCCGGGTAAAGAATCAATATCAAGCCATATAGCAGGGCGAAGATACTTTCATTAATGTGAGACAAGGAATACATAGCTTTTTTAATTTCTACGGGTAGAACTTGATGAGGTGCTCGATGTTCCACACGTTCGGGACGGGGTCGCCGTTAGCCCACTGGAGGCTGTATGTTCTTGGCGAGACAACTTCCTTGACGATGAAGGGGCCCTCCCAGGGGGCCGACAGCTTGTGCTTGTCCAAGTCACCGACGTTGAGAGAGCGTTCCCGGACGTTTTTGTCGTGGTAGCGCCGTACCTGCTGCTCATGTCTGGTGTGCCTGACTAGTGCCGCGAGTCAGTGTTCTTCTAGGCAGTTGATGTCGACCTGGCGGCCGATTTCTGCTTCACTTTCCTCGTAGTGCTGGATGCGTGGAGCACCGTGGGCGACGTCAGCTGGGAGAACGGCTTCGGAGCCATACACCAGAAAGAAGGGAGTGTATCCCGTTGCTCTGCTCTTCTGCGTTCGTAGGCCCCATATGACATGGGGTACCTCTTTGGCCCAGCGGCCGGCGTGTTTGTTGAGTCCATCGTACATGGCCTTCTTGAGCGAGTCCTGGACCATGCCATTGGCCCGCTCAACCTGGCCATTGCACCTGGGGTGTGCCGTGGAGGAGTAGTAAACGTCGATGCAATTGTCCTCGCAGAAGTCCCAGAATTCGTGTCCCGTGAACTCAGATCCTAGGTCAGTCACGATGCGGTTTGGGACGCCAAACCGGTGGGTAAGCTCTGCGATGAACTTGGCAGCTGTGGCCGACTTGGTGTCAGTCACAACCTTGTACTCGATCCATTTGGTGAACTTGTCGACCGCCACTAAGAGGTGCTTGAATCCGCCCGGAGCGGTTTTGAAGGGCCCGACGTTGTCGAGTCCCCATATGGCGAATGGCCAAGATGGGGGGATGGTCCGTAGCGCCTGAGCCGGCAGGTGCTTTTGCTTCTGGAAGAACTGGCAGCGGTGCAGCAGCGTACTAACTCTCTTGCATCGGACTGGGCTGTTGGCCAGTAGAACCCTGCCCTGTATGCCTTGCCGACTAGGTGCCGGCTGCCGCGTGGTTGCTGCAGTGCCCGAGTGGATATCTTGCAGGAGGCTGATGCCTTCATCACGGAGGACACACTTCATGAGTATGCCTGTGGAGGCGGCCTTTCTGTACAGGGCGTCGCCAATAACAACGTAATTTGTCTGCTCCGAGTTAGCTTTTCGATCTCTTCCTTCGTGCTCGGTGACCTGTTTTCTATGAGGAAAGCG
This sequence comes from Alloteropsis semialata, assembly GCA_004135705.1. NCBI lineage: Eukaryota > Viridiplantae > Streptophyta > Magnoliopsida > Poales > Poaceae > Alloteropsis > Alloteropsis semialata. The sequence goes on from CM014272.1 coordinate 55,206,850, forward strand.
ATAAAGGGGGCGCGCCAGTCTGCTTCCACCACGAGAACTTCATTGGTCGGCGGGCCACCCGGGAGTGGCTCCGGATCGGGCACAGGACTGCCGTCCTCAAGCATCTTGATGGATGGGGTGCACAGGTCTTGGACGAAGACGCCGACTGGTACTTGAGCTCTGGTGGACCCTAGCTTGGATAGGACATTAGCGGCGACGTTGTCCTCTCAGAGGACATGGTGGAGCTCGAGGCCATAAAAATGAGCCTCAAGTTTGCGCACCTCAGCGCAGTATCCACTCATGGTTTCCTTGATCGTGTCCCAATTTTTGTTGACTTGTTCGACGACTAGCTTGGAATCACCATAGCACATTAGCCGCTTGATGCTGAGCGACACCGCGATCCGGAGACCGTGGATGAGGGCTTCATACTCGGCCCCATTGTTGGTGGCCTGGTAGTGTATATCTGAAGAACATTTGAGGAGCTGCCCCTCTGGGGAGATGAACAGCACTCCCGCGCCAGCTCCTTCAAGGTTGAGGGCGCCATCAAAGTACATTTTCCAGTGTTCCGGCCGTTCCGCGGGGGTCGGCGTCTGTATCTCCGTCCACTCGACCACAAAGTCGGCTAGTATCTGTGACTTGATGGCTTCCCGTGGCTCGAAGTTGATGGTGTGCTCGCCGAGTTCGACGGACCACTTGACTATACGGCCATTGGCATCCCTGTTGTGGAGGATGGCTCTGAGGGGGAAATTCGAGATGACTCGAATAACGTGGGCCTGGAAGTAATGGCGTAGCTTCCTAGCGGTTATCAGGAGCGCATAGAACAGCTTCTGAGGATGGGGGTACCGGATTTTGGACTCGCTCAGTACCTCGCTGACGAAGTATACAGGGCGCTGGACCTTGTATGGGTGGCCTTCTTCTGGTCGCTCGGTGACTAGGGCCGTGCTGACCACATGAGTGGTGGCCGAGATATATAGCAAGAGCTCTTCCCCGGGGTCGGACCCGTAAGTACCGGCGGGGTGACTAGGAACTCCTTGAGGTCGGCCAGGGCCTTGCTTGCCTCAGGGGTCCACTCGAACTTGTCCGCTTTCTTGAGGATCTTGAAGAACGGAAGTCCTTTCTCGCCGAGCTTGCTGATGAACCGGCTCAGGGCCGCCATCATTCCAGTGAGCTTCATGATGTCTTTCTTGCATGTTGGCTCCTTGAGGTTGCGTATGGCGTCCAGCTTGACTGGGTTCACCTCGATGCCACACTGGCTGACCAGGAAGCCCAGGAGCTTTCCTGATGGCACCCCGAATATGCACTTCGTGGGGTTGAGCTTCCATCTGAAGCGGCGCAAGTTGTTGAATGTTTCCTAGAGGTCGGCGATCAGGGAGTCGGCATCGTATGTCTTGACGACGACGTCGTCCACGTAGGCTTCCACGTTGCGGCCGATTTGGCTCTGCAGGCAACCTTGGATGGCTTTCTGGTACGTGGCACCGGCATTCTTCAATCCGAATGTCATCATCTTGTAGCAGTAGATGCCGTGCGGGGTGATGAATGTGGTCTTGTCCTGGTCGGACGTCTTCAGGGCTATCTGGTGATAACCCGAGTAGCAGTCGAGGAAGCATAGTAGTACGCAGCCGGACGTAGAGTCGACGACTTGATCAATTCGCGGAAGAGGGAAGGGGTCTTTAGGGCAGTAGCGGTTGAGATCCGTGTAGTCAATGCACATTCTCCATTCACCGGATTGCTTCTTTACAAGTACAGGATTTGCAAGCCACTTGGGGTGTTTGTATTCTCTAATGAAACCGGCAGCTAGGAGCTTATTCAGTTCTACCCTAATGGCCTCCTTACGATCTTGGGTGAATCGGCGCAGCTTCTGTTTGGCAGGCTTCGCGGTCTTGCTCAAGTCTAAGGAGTGCTCAGCCTTCTCCCTCGGGACGCCGGGCATGTCTGATGGCTTCCATGCAAAAATGTCCCAATTGTCCCAGAGGAAGGAGGTGAGCGCGTCTTCCTATTTGGGAGTGAGCCCGGGCCCTATGAGGGCCGTCTTGGAGGGGTAGTCGAGTCCCAAGCTGATCGCTTTGGGGGTGTCTGCAGGTGCCAGCGCCGTGGGCTGCTGCTTCTGCTCCGGGAGGACGGGCTCACTGGCTGCTGTCTTGGGGGCTTCTTCTGCCAGTAAGGTAGCATTGCCGAGTTGCTGGGACAACTCGGCTATCTTGATAGCTTCCCCGTCGCACTCGAAGGAGGTCTTGATGTCTCCACGGATGGAAAGGACGCCATTAGGCGCTGGCATCTTCAGGACCAGGTAAGTATGGTTCGGAATCGCCATGAATCGGGCCAGCATAGGCCTGCCAAAGATGGCGTGGTAGGAGCTCTTGAAGTTGGCTACCTCGAAATACAAGAACTCTGTGCGGTAGTTGTCGGGTGTGCCGAACTTGACTGGTAAGGCAACTCTTCCTATCGGGTAGGAAGCTTTTCCTGGCACAATGCCAAAGAACGGATCTTCGGCGCTCAGGAGCCTGCTGTAGTTGAACCCCATGCTGTTGAGGGTACTGGTGAAGATGATGTTCAGGGCGCTCCCGTCGATCAGGACCATGGAGAGGAGGACCCGTTCGACGACCGGAGCGACGACGAGTGGGTACGACCCTGGCTCGGGAAGGTACACCCAGTGGTCGGCACGACTGAAGGTGATGGGCATCTCCGACCACTGGAGGTACACTTCGCGCTTGTGGAGCTTGCCCTTGCGCCGATCTGGGAAAGCACCGGGCCCCCCTATGATGACATTGACCTGGCGGTCAGCGTGCTGGAAGTCACCATTGGCCCGCCTGGGGGCTTCTGGCGGTAGCAGCGTTCGTCGTCTTGGCGGCGTTGGTCGTCTCTGCGGGCCAGAGCGTCGCGGTCGCGCTCGTCGCGTCGATAATCATCGCGGTGTTCGCGGTCTTCTCTGCGGTGGTAATCGTCTCGCCGGTCGCCGTTGTAGCCGTCGCGGTGGTAGTTGTTGTAGCGGCCGCCGTTGTTGTTGTAACGCTGCTTTTTGGTCGGCGGCAGGGCGCCGAGTTCTTTGAGCAACGCATGACAATCACGGAGATTGTGCTTTGCGTCCTTGTGGAAGGGGCACTGATCGTTCAGTGTGTCGTGGAATTCTTCGGCAAGGAACCTGGGTTCCTGCTGGCCTTCTTCTTCTGCTAGGGCTATAAAGGGCTCAAGGCCCGCCTTGCGCCCACGTAGCGGCTCGTGGCACTTCGAGCTCTCAACCCGGTCGTCATCTTCCGGGCGCTTCTGCTTGCTTTTGAACTGAGTTAGCTCGGCTTGGTCAGCCCGGACCTCCAGGTTGACCACCTCCATCAGGTCGGAGACCGTGATTAGGTTGGTTTTGAAGAGCGTGCGGAACAACTGGTTGTCAATGAGACCGCGTCGAAACGCATCAATGACATCCCGGTCTTCAACATCGGCGATCTTGTTCCGGTTGTCGAAGAAGCGGTCGGTGTAGTCTCGGAGGCTCTCACCCTTTTTCTGCTTTACATTGTCTAGGTCGAATCTGGTGCCTGGCCGAGTGTAGCTTGCCTGGTAGTTCTTGGTGAAGGCATGGCAAAGGTCTGCCCAACCGTCGATGGTGTCCCGGGGGACGCCCTCAAGCCACAGGAGTGCTTCCTTGCCTAACATCACGGGGAAGTAGGCGGCGGCTTGATCGTTGGAACCGTGAGCAGCTTTGACTGCGGTATGATAGGTCTTGAGCCAGAGCTTGGGGTCGGAGCGACCGTCAAACTTCTCCACGAGGGCTGGCTTGAAGGACTCGGGCCAGCGGATGGCGCGGAGTCGGGCGGTGAAGGCAGCGAAGCCGTCGAAGATTTCCTCCTCGGCATTGCGACATTCACGGCGGGGAGGTCATACTGGGTCGGCTCGGGGCCGAGCGTCGTCACGCCATTGGCGGCGATCGTCCCGTGGGGGGCCATATCGAGCGTCGTACTGCTCGCGCTCCATGAGCTCATTAACGACGCGGCGTTCATCGTCTTCTGCTCCAGCGTCACCTGCCTCCCACCGGCTGGCGGTCGGGTCGGCCGTAATCCCGATCATACCGCTCACGGTGCTCGAGCTCGGCGGCGTCGCGCTCTTGATGGCGAGCATCGAGTTCTGCGCGGATGTCGCGGGCGTACTCCCTGATGCGATCACGGAGATCGTCAGGCTGGCGATGTCGTTGGCGCCTGTCGCAGCGCTCTTGGTAGCGTTCCTGGCGCTGGTCCGCATTGCGTGGGTTACATCGCTCCTCTTCTTCATCATCGTGGTGGTTCCGGGCCACCTCTTCTTCGACGACGGGTAATGGAAGGCTCCTCTGGCGAGGGTGGTCCCGATCCGATCTGCTATGAGCAGAACGGCGGCTTGAAAAACGAGTCGAGTTTGATCGCCCAGATCAGGATCTAGCGTGATATGATCGCTCAATCTGCTCCTAGGCTGCTTCCAACTGAGCTCGGGCACGTTGCACCTCGGGGGTGTCAGGCATGTGACCCAGCTCGGCGAAAGCGGCAGCGACGTTAGCCTGGGGCGTGCAGAACGGCACCCGAACGAATGCTCCATCGAGGTTTTGAGGCTCGACACCACGAGGACTCCGAGGAGGAGGCTGTTGTCTTGGTGGGGCCCCCAAGGGGACCGCTCCGGCGGCTGCAGCGGCAGCAGGTTCACCGGCGGCTGTGGCAGCTGTGGGATTTCCGGCAGCTGCGGGAGCCGCAGGGTTTCTGGCCGCTGCTGGGGGCAGGGGCTTCTTCAGCACGGCATCGGGCTCGGCCAGCGTTTCGCTCCAGTCGGTGATCCCTGGCTAAGTCGGTTTCACCATCTTGAGTTGTGGAATCCTCAGAGACGAAGACTTCACGCCACGGAGGCGTGGCGTAGCTTGAATTATTGCTCGTGTCAGCCAGAGCCGGCAAGAGCACGCTTGTGGCGACCTGGAACTCGCCACAGTCCGGAGACTAGGTGGGCTGGAGCGGGGTCTTAGATTGGATCTGCGACATGTCCTCCCGGATCTGAGCCGAGTAGACTGATGTGGCATTGCGGAACCCTAGAGGGAGCGATTTGCGGTAATGCACTCGGCTATGGTGTCCTGGACACGATCCAGCCCGGCGAGGAGCTCGGCCAGAGGTGGGATTCTCTGGCGAGCGCTCAGTCCTGGAGCCTGGTCGTTGATGGAGATTGCATCGAGCCGCTGCTGGAGCGGGGCGATGACTGACGGGGAGATCGGCGATGAGGTCAGCGCGGAGCTGGTCGGCGTGGGGACGTCGGGCGTTGCGGTGGAGTCAGAGGCGGCGGAGTGGATCTCAGCGAAAAAGCTGATGCCTTCAAGATGCGTAGCGCAGTCCTTGACGGAGTCGGGGAAGATGACGGAGCGACGATCTGCCATCGAGCTAGCTGTATTGCCCCGCGATCACCCCTACCTGGCGCGCCAACTGTCGGAGTTATCGTCCGGCAGTCCAGCCGGGGGTACCCAGATGGTAGATTTGTAGGCAAAGAGCAATCACAGGACTAGAGAGCTCGAAGTAACACAGGGACACAGGGATTATACAGGTTTGGGCTACCCGAAGGTATAATACCCTACGCCCTGTGCTCGGTGGTGTTGGATTAATCTGCTCGGTGAGGTTCCGGAGAACTACGGCGAGTTTGTGGTTACAATGAGGGAGAGAGTATTCGACGAGGGATTAGATGAATGGAGGGGTCGACCTAGGCCGCCTTATATAGGCCGACGACCTAGGTTTTACAAGTCGGTTATAAGTCTTCTCCAATCTTGTCCATCAAGTCGAGGATCCTCGTGGGCTGGCCTGGGGTTGGCCCACATCTTTGTCAGATGTGGGACCAGGCCGACTGGCTACCCGGTCGGTAGTGGGCCCATGGCCCCTTGGAGTCTTGGAGACTCACCAGCAAGTTTTCGACCCTCCAGCTTGGTGTGGAGCAGCGACGACGACATTGTGTGGGGGAAGAGGAGACCCCTTCCTTGGTGGAGAAGCTTTGTAGTGGAGGCGGTGTCAAGATCTCCGAGAGAGTAGGTTGATGAGAGCAAGGTCTTGGTGACTTACTCATCATCCCTCTTGGGAAGCCTTTGTGGCGAACTCAAGGCCTTGACCGGGAAGAAGACTTGGCAACCGGGAGGCGTAAGCCGAACCATGGGATAAATCTTCGTGTCAAGTTTGCATCCCTCTAACCCTTTAAGCTTCCACATTTCATACTTGCAATTTATGTGCCTTTACCTTTTTGGAGTAGTATCTTGATAAGATTGGCTCTAGGTTGCAAAACTCTTTGGGTGGGTGCAAACACTAGAAGAAAACCTTAGTTGCACATCTAGATAGCTTGTCTTAGTTTCATATTGTGCAATTAGAAGGCATGTGGTAGGCTAAGTTTTTAGAAAGCCTAATTCACCCCCTCCCCCTCTTAGGCTATCACGAGCATCGATTCCTTTCAAGTGGTATCAAAGCTGCGACTCACATCTTTCACAAGAAACGCCCATTCAATTGGCAATTTGTGAAACCGGCTCATTTGAATCGGTTAGGCTTCACCGCCTAGTGAGTTAGCTCATTGGAGAGAGGATGGATCTCTTAGGAATGCCTCCATATTTCGATGGCACGGGGTTTCAAAGATGGAAAGTGCTCATGGAAGCTTTCCTTCAAGCAAAGGGGCTTGATGTTTGGCGTGTGACTAATGAGGGCAAGAAAGGTGACTCCAAAGGTGAAATGCAACATGATTCTACTACTAAGAGTATTTTATTGTCCTCTCTTAGTAATGATATTTTCAATCGTGTATTCGCATGCAAAAATGTTCATGAGTTGTGGACGACTATTTTTGAGAACCATGAAGGAACAAAGGATATGGCAAATGAAAAATATCATGTTCTCAAGGATAAGCTAAACAACTTTAAGCAATTTGAGCATGAGGATGTACAAGCAATGTACTCATGCCTAATCATGCTTGTGAATGAGATAAATTCTTAAGGTGTCAACGACATTGACGACATGGGCATCATACGATTGATACTCCATAGCCTTCGCAAGCCGGACTATGATGTGGTGATAGCCATTCTGTACGAGAAAGATCTCACCAAGTGCACACCAAATCAAGTCCTCAAAAAGTTGATGGCTTTTGAGCTAAGAATTTGAATCAAGCCAAAGCCAAGATCTTCTTCACTTACTCCAAGCATTGCTCTTGCGAGCAACCAAGAGAAGAAGAAGAGCAAGAAGACGGAGGAGAGCTCAAGTGAAGAAGAAGAAGAAGCCTCCTCAAGTGATAGTGATGGTGAAGAGATGTCCGCCGAGCTCCAAAGACAAGTCAAGAAGTTGGTCAAGAGCATGGAGAAGATCAACTCGATGGGGTACATGGTCCACGTAAAGGATGGAAAGTATCATCAACACATGATGATCAAGAAGATCAAGTATAAGAAGAAGAAGAAGAAGGAGAAAAAAGAGAAGGAGTCCAAGCACAAAGCCTTCACCACATTCGGAGAATGGGTGAGTGATGATGCTCTCAACAACAAGAGCTCCTCTCCCTCATCACACTTATGCCTCATGGACAAAGGTATGAAAAGCGATGTAAGTGATGACTCCGATTTCGATTCCGATGATGAATCCCCCGCTAAGCTTCTCACCTTGATTCATGAACAACAAAAAGGCCTTAAGAAATTAACTAAAGATAATAAGGCTCTCAATGATCTTAATGCGCTCCTTGCTTCAAATTTTGATAATTTATTAGGTAAATTCCAATTGCTTAGCAAGGAGCATGAATAACTCAAAATTGAGAGCCTTAACAATCAATCTAAGGACTCTTTGTTGAACTTGGAGCAATCTATTCCTTATAATATTTCTATCTCTAAAGTTGATGCCTCTACTTCTTGCATTGATTTAATTGATGAATCTTGCTCGCCCCCTTGCAATGAGAAATGTTTTGAGAAAATTGTTGTAGAAACACTAGATGATCTCATTGCCAAGAAGAATGAAGAGCTCAAGCAAGAAATGGAGAGTCTTAGGCAAAGCTTGGCAAACTTGAAGGGCAAAAGCATTGGGAGCAATGCCTAACCTTCTCAAGATAACCGTGATGACATGGTGAACAAGTTTGAGAAGGGTGAAACCGTGACTTGCTTCAAGTGCTACAAGGAAGGCCACAAGTTCTATCAATGCCCACTTGTCAAGGGGACGCCCAAGAGTGAGAAGAAGAAGGCCAAAACCACCATCAAGAGCTCCCTCATCTACACCAAGCCCAACCGCAAGAACAAGGTAAAAGCCAACACCTATGTCCTTAAAAAGAATGCTAATGGCAAGGTTGTTGCTAGTACGGTTGGGAAGCCCAAGATGAAGGAATGGGGATGGAACTGACCCATTTGGGTGCCCAAGGAGGTCATCACCAACATGAAGGGGCCCCAAAAGGTTTGGGTTTCAAAGGCCCAAGATTGGCTACGGGGGATTTGGAGGCTTGGCTCACAAGAATAGGAGAAAGATCAACATCAAGTAGCCAAGCTTGCAAGATTGGACATCATTTGCCCAAATCCCCCACACTAAGGTAAATAAGGTAATGGTAATGCAATTCAAATTCTTTGCCTATTTACCTTGCTAGATTTGCATATGCTACCTTTCATATCTCTTGCTTTCATGTGGTATCTCATACAATATCTAGTGTAATTATCATATGGTGAGTTGCTTGTGCCATGCACTCTAACCCATGAGCAACTTACATGGTTTGCAAAGTTGTGTAGGTTTTCTACACTTGGTTACTTTCATGGTACATGAGCTTCACAAGATATGATTTTAGTACCATGACCACAAGCTATAAGCTTATCTTCCCATTTGTTGTTCAAAACAATGTGCATACACTTGATAGTGATTCAAACACTAAATGCACACATTTAGGGGAGCTTAGCTTATGGATTGTGATTTTGGAGACTAACTTGTTTATCAAGCTTATCCTTATTGTCTCCTTATGCCGTGCATATCATATATAGAGAATGTGCTTCACTCACAATGTGATCTTACAACTCTATATGATTATAGAAAATTGTGCTTACATGCATATTGAGCCATGACCTATCGAGTTTATGATCTTCATATCTAAGTTCATTGGCTATGTGCTCATACATTTCCAATTGGTTAAGTATCACACTTGTTCTCCCTTGCCATCTATTTTCAAGTGATACTTGGCTAAGTTCCTAGGCTACTAATTCCCTCTATAAGCTGTGTTTTTGATAGTTTGATTCCAAAGGGAGAGAAGTTTGGATCAAAGTAAGCTTAATGTACAAGACCTCATGAGATAGGGGGAGAAGCCATAAGAAAGGGGGAGGATACATATAGGGAGAGAAGCCATGAAGGAGATATTGGACTTAGGGGGAGGCCTCACCCATGGTGCTACTTCAAATTATATGGGGAGATTGTTGGCTCCCTAATCCAATGAAAAGAGTGGTAAGCATTCAAGCAAGTGTAAGTGCTTCAAATTGGTCAATTTTCGTATATTTCATACTTGCTTTGATTATGTTGTCATCAATCACTAAAAAGGGGGAGATTGTAACGAAAATGGCCCTATGTGCTATTTATATTGTGATTTTGATGATTGAATGACAACATAGTCATTGAGACTAACAAGTTTGTTAAGTGATTTACATAGGAAATTACGTCCCAAGAATGATTCCAAAGCATAGCCAAAAACCAGAGATAGTCTTATTTTGGAGTATCCAAATCATGGTATTGTTATAAGAAACCATGAAAAGGGTTTGAGTTGATTGAATAGGATAAGCCCGCAGAGTTTGTACACGGCGTACAATCCGTCGATGCAC
>CM014272.1:55225971-55239630 GCA_004135705.1 Alloteropsis semialata
TAGTCTATCTTGATCTCCGATCTTCTTGCGGGATACGCCGTGTGCTTTCCTTGCCGCGCGCGTCGTCGCGCCCATTCGGTTCGCCCGACTGGTGGGCCCCCGACTGGTGGGCCAGCCAGTCCGACAAACCGATCCAGATGTACTCGGATTGGGCCGCCCTTTGATGGTTGGGCCAATCCGCCTGCTGGGTACCCCTGGGGGTCTACCCCCGACAAGGAGGAGGCTGTTGTCTTGGTGGGGCCCTCGAGGGGATCGCTCCGGCGGCTGCAGCGGCAGCAGGTTCACCGGCGGCTGTGGCAGCTGCGGGATTTCCGGTGGCTACGGGAGCCGCAGGGTTTCTGGCCGCTGCTGGGGGCAGGACGGCTTCTTCAGCATGGCATCGGGCTCGGCCAGCGTTTCGCTCCAGTCGGTGATCCCTGGCTAAGTCGGTTTCACCATCTAGAGTTGTGGAATCCTCAGAGACGAGACTTCACGCCACGGAGGCGTGGCGTAGCTTGAATTATTGCTCGTGTCGGCCGGAGCCGGCAAGAGCACGCTTATGGCGACCTGGAACTCGCCACAGTCTGGAGACTAGGTGGGCTGGGGTGGGGTCTTAGATCAGATCTGTGACATGTCCTCTCGGATCTGAGCCGAGTAGACCGATGCGGCGTTGCGGAACCCTAGCGGGAGTGATTTGCGGTAATGCACTCGGCTATGGTGTCCTGGACACGATCCAGCCCGGCGAGGAGCTCGGCCAGAGGTGGGATTCTCTGGCGAGCGCTCAGTCCTGGAGCCTGGTCGTTGATGGAGATTGCATCGAGCCGCTGCTGGAGCGGGGCGATGACTGACGGGGAGATCGGCGATGAGGTCAGCGTGGAGCTGGTCGGCGTGGGGACGTCGGGCGTTGCGGTGGAGTCAGAGGCGGCGGAGTGGATCTCAGCGAAAAAGCTGATGCCTTCAAGATGCGTAGCGCAGTCCTCGACGGAGTCGGGGAAGATGACGGAGCGACGATCTGCCATCGAGCTAGCCCTATTGCCCCGCGATCCCCCTACTTGGCGCGCCAACTGTCGGAGTTATCGTCCGGCAGTCCAGCCGGGGGTACCCAGATGGTAGATTTGTAGGCAAAGGGCAATCACAGGACTAGAGAGCTCGAAGTAACACAGGGACACAGAGATTATACAGGTTTGGGCTACCCGAAGGTATAATACCCTACGTCCTGTGCTCGGTGGTGTTGGATTAATCTGCTCGGCGAGGTTCCGGAGAACTACGGCGAGTTTGTGGTTACAATGAGGGAGAGAGTATTCGACGAGGGATTAGATGAATGGAGGGGTCGACCTAGGCCGCCTTATATAGGCCGACGACCTAGGGTTTACAAGTCGGTTATCTCTAATCGTATCCGGATACAACTAGGAAAGTAATCTGAGTTATCTGTAACATAATCCCCATGATTTTTGGGTGAGATCCGAGTATATCGCCACACGCCTTGCGGGCTAAGTCTTCTCCAATCTTGTCCATCAAGCCGGGGATCCTCGTGGGCCGGCCTGGGGTCGGCCCACATCCTTGTCAGATGTGGGACCAGGCCGACTGGCTACCCGGTCGGTAGTGGGCCCATGGCCCCTTGGAGTCTTGGAGACTCACCGGCAAGTTTTCGACCCTCCAGCTTGGTGTGGAGCAGCGACGACTACATTGTGGGGGGAAAGAGGAGGCCCCTTCCTTGGTGGAGAAGCTCCATAGTGGAGGCGGCGTCAAGATCTCCGGAAGAGTAGGTTGATGAGAGCAAGGTCTTGGTGACTTACTCATCATCCCTCTTGGGAAGCCTTTGTGGCGAGCTCAAGGCCTTGACCGAGAAGAAGACTTGGCAACCGGGAGGCGTAAGCCGAACCATGGGATAAATCTTCGTGTCAAGTTTGCATCCCTCTAACATTTTAAGCTTCCGCATTTCATACTTGCAATTTGTGTGCCTTTACCTTTTTGGAGTAATATCTTGATAGGATTGGCTATAGATTGCAAAACTCTTTGGGTGGGTGCAAACACTAGAAGAAAACCTTAGTTGCACATCTAGATAGCTTGCCTTAGTTTCATATTGTGCAATTAGAAGGCATGTGGTAGGCTAAGTTTTTAGAAAGCCTAATTCACCCCCTCCCCCTCTTAGGCTGTCACGAGCATCGATTCCTTTCAAGTGGTATCAGAGCCGGGACTCACATCTTTCACAAGAAACGCCCATTCAATTGGCAATTTGTGAAACCGGCTCATTTGAATCGGTTAGGCTTCACCTCCTAGTGAGTTAGCTCATTGGAGAGAGGATGGATCTCTTAGGAATGCCTCCACGCTTCAATGGCACAGGGTTTCAAAGATGGAAGGTGCTTATGGAAGCTTTCCTTCAAGCAAATGGGCTTGATGTTTGGCGTGTGACTAATGAGGGCAAGACAGGTGACTCCAAAGTTGAAATGCAACATGATTCTACTACTAAGAGTATTTTATTGTCCTCTCTTAGTAATGATATTTTCAATCGTGTATTCGCATGCAAAAATGTTCATGAGTTGTGGACGACTATTCTTGAGAACTATGAAGACACAAAGGATGTGGCAAATGAAAAATATCATGTTCTCAAGGATAAACTAAACAACTTTAAGCAATTTGAGCATGAGGATGTACAAGCAATGTACTCACGCCTAACCATGCTCGTGAATGAGATAAATTCTTAAGGTGTCAACGACATTGACGACATGGGCATCATACGATTGATACTCCATAGCCTTCGCAAGCCGGACTATGATGTGGTGATAGCCATTCTGTACAAGAAAGATCTCACCAAGTGCACACCAAATCAAGTCCTCAATAAGTTGATGGCTTTTGAGCTAAGAATTTGAATCAAGCCAAAGCCAAGATCTTCTTCACCTACTCCAAGCATTGCTCTTGTGAGCAACCAAGAAAAGAAGAAGAGCAAGAAGACGGAGGAGAGCTCAAGTGAAGAAAAAGAAGAAGAAGAAGCCTCCTCAAGTGATAGTGATGGTGAAGAGATGTCCGTCGAGCTCCAAAGACAAGTCAAGAAGTTGGTCAAGAGCATGGAGAAGATCAACTCGATGGGTACATGGTCCACATCAAGGATGGAAAGTATCATCAACACATGATGATCAAGAAGATCAAGTATGAGAAGAAGAAGAAGAAGAAGAAGAAGAAGAAGAAGAAGGAAAAAAGAGAAGGAGTCCAAGCACAAAGCCTTCACCACATTCGGAGAATGGGTGAGTGATGATGCTCTCAACAACAAGAGCTCCTCTCCCTCGTCACACTTATGTCTCATGGCCAAAGGTATGAAAAGCGATGTAAGTGATGACTCCGATTTTGATTCCGATGATGAATCCCCCGCTAAGCTTCTCACCTTGATTCATGAACAACAAAAAGGCCTTAAGAAATTAACTAAAGATAATAAGGCTCTCAATGATCTTAATGCGCTTCTTGCTTCAAATTTTGATAATTTATTAGGCAAATTCCAATTGCTTAGCAAGGAGCATGAAGAACTCAAAATTGAGAGCCTTAACAATCAATCTAAGGACTCTTTGTTGAACTTGGAGCAATCTATTCCTTATAATATTTCTATCTCTAAAGTTGATGCCTCTACTTCTTGCATTGATTTAATTGATGAATCTTGCTCGCCCCCTTGCAATGAGAAATGTTTTGAGAAAATTGTTGTAGAAACACTAGATGATCTCATTGCCAAGAAGAATGAAGAGCTCAAGCAAGAAATGGAGAGTCTTAGGCAAAGCTTGGCAAACCTTAAGGGCAAAAGCATTGGGAGCAATGTCTAACTTCTCAAGATAACCGTGACGATATGGTGAACAAGTTTAAGAAAGGGTGAAACCGTGACTTGCTTGAAGTGCTACAAGGAAGGCCACAGGTTCTATCAATGCCCACTTGTCAAGGGGACGCCCAAGAGTGAGAAGAAGAAGGCCAAAACCACCATCAAGAGCTCCCTCATCTACACCAAGCCCAACCGCAAGAACAAGGTAAAAGCCAACACCTATGTCCTTAAAAAGAATGCTAATGGCAAGGTTGTTGCTAGTACAGTTGGGAAGCGCAAGATGAAGGAATGGGGATGGAACAGACCCATTTGGGTGCCCAAGGAAGTCATCACCAACATGAAGGGGCCCCAAAAGGTTTGGGTTCCAAAGGATACTTGAAGCCCAAGATTGGCTTCGGGGGATTTGGAGGCTTGGCTCACAAGAATAGGAGAAAGATCACATCAAGTAGCCAAGCTTGCAAGATTGGACATCATTTGCCCAAATCCCCCACACAAAGGTAAATGAGGTAATGGTAATGCAATTCAAATTATTTGCCTATTTACCTTGCTAGATTTGCATATGCTACCTTTCATATCTCTTGCTTTCATATGGTATCTCATACAATATCTAGTGTAATTATCATATGGTGAGTTGCTTGTGCCATGCACTCTAACCCATGAGCAACTTATATGGTTTGCAAAGTTGTGTAGGTTTTCTACACTTGGTTACTTTCATGGTACATGAGCTTCACAAGATATGATTTTAGTACCATGACCACAAGCTATAAGCTTATCTTCCCATTTGTTGTTCAAAACAATGTGCATACACTTGATAGTGATTCAAACACTAAATACACACATTTAGGGGGAGCTTACCTTGTGGATTGTGATTTTGGAGACTAACTTGTTTATCAAGCTTATCCTTATTGTCTCCTTATGCCGTGCCATATCATATATAGAGAATGTGCTTCACTCACAATGTGATCTTACAACTCTATATGTATGATTATAGAAAATTGTGCTTACATGCATATTGAGCCATGACTTATCTAGTTTATGATCTTCATATCTAAGTTCATAGGCTATGTGCTCATACATTTCCAATTAGTTAAGTATCACACTTGTTCTCCCTTGCCATCTATTTTCAAGTGATACTTGTCTAAGTCCCTAGGCTACTAATTCCCTCTATAAGCTATGATGTTTTTGATAGGTCCTTTTAGGTGATTTGATTCCAAATGGGGAGAAGTTTGGATCAAAGCAAGCTTAATGTACAAGACCTTATGAGATAGGGGGAGAAGCCATAAGAAAGGGGAGGATACATATAGGGAGAGAAGCCATGAAGGAGATATTGGACTTAGAGGGAGGCCTCACCCATGGTGCTACTTCAAATTATATGGGGAGATTGTTGGCTCCCTAATCCAATGAAAAGAGTGGTAAGCATTCAAGCAAGTGTAAGTGCTTCAAATTGGTCAATTTTCGTATATTTCATACTTGCTTTGATTGTGTTGTCATCAATCACTAAAAAGGAGGAGATTGTAACGAAAATGGCCCTATGTGCTATTTATATTGTGATTTTGGTGATTGAATGACAACGTAGTCATTGAGACTAACAAGTTTGTTAAGTGATTTACATAGAAAATTACGTTCCAAGAATGATTCCAAAGCATAGCCAAAAACTAGAGAAACCATGAAAAGGGCTTGAGTTGATTGAATAGGATAAGCCCGCAGAGTTTGTACACGGCGTACAATCCGTCGATGCACGGCGTACAATCTAGAAGCATACGGCGTATAGAAGCTGATCAAGCAAAGCAGGAAGAATCTACATGGCTTATGATCCGGCGGTGCACGGTGTACTAGTTGGAAGCTTACAGCGTTCAAAGGATCCCGAAGAAAGGCTACGGCGTATGATCCGGTATTACTGTGCTGATAAAGGGCGGATGATACGGCGTTCAAGGCATGATCAAGCTTAATTCAGGGTCTGCAAGAATCTACACGGCGTACTTTACGCCACCCCCGGCGGACGATCGGCGTACATATTACACAGGGATGAGATGTCAAGTGAAGTTGGAGGAAAAGGTACGGCGTATCAGCGTACAAATTGGGAAGCATATAGCGTGTGCAAAGAGCCGTTAGAAAAGGAATCCGACCATTGGAAAAAGCACACGGCATATGATCCACCTCTGGGGGTTTACTGCACAACGGAATATACGGCGTTCACGAAATTTTGGGCACCTTTTGGGCAACGGCTAGTTCAAACCTTTGGGCTATAAATACTGCCCCCATTTGGCCATTTGGTGTTGCTGGAGTCCAGAGAAGTTCATTTACACCTACAAGACATCCAAGCCACCATTTGTGCTACATAGATCATCCTTAGTGGGTGAGAGAGCTAGGATAGCTCTAGTGAATGTGTTGCAAGGTGTTTGAGCCTTGTACTTGGTTCTAGAGTGAGCCACCTCTTGTAATCTCAGTGTGCCGGGCCCTTGGAGTCTTGGAGACTCATCGGCAAGTCTTCGACCCTCCGGCTTGGTGTGGAGCGGCGACGACGACATTGTGCGAAGGAAGAGGAGACCCCTTCCTTGGTGGAGAAGCTCCGTAGTGGAGGCGGCGTCAAGATCTCCGGGAGAGTAGGTTGATGAGAGCAATGTCTTGGTGACTTGCTCATCATCCCTCTTGGGGAGCCTTTGTGGCGAGCTCAAGGCCTTGACCGGTAAGAAGACTTGGCGACCGGGAGCATATCCTTTGTGGAGCTCCAACGTGGAGTAGGCGTAAGCCGAACCACGGGATAAATCTTCGTGTCAAGTTTGCATCCCTCTAACTCTTTAAGCTTCCACATTTCATACTTGCAATTTGTGTGCCTTTACATTTCTAGAGCAGTATCTTGATAGGATTGGCTCTAGGATGCAAAACTCTTTAGGTGGGTACAAACGCTAGAAGAAAATCTTAGTTGCACATCTAGATAGTTTGTCTTAGTTTTATTTTGTGCAATTAGAAGGCATGTGGTAGGCTAAATTTTTAGAAAGTCTAATTCACCTCCTCTCTCTTAGACTATCACGAGCATCAATTCCTTTTAATTAGACAACTGATGTGTGGTCGCGTTGCTCCTATCGATCTGCGTCATGCCATCAACACACAACATGCGTGATGCATATCTAGGGCTTAATTAAATGTCTTCGACAAAAGTATTACATTAACAATTCACTTGCCAGCACAACAAACACGCCAGAAGCTCCACGGTATGCACGAGCTCCAATAAAGCCACTCTCTATGGAGGTTTTATAGGACCAATATAATGATCACCTGCCACCCCTGTGGGCGGTGCTACGCCACATGGATTATTGAATGCATGAAATCGGCACCTCACACCTCCTCTCCCTTTTTATGGCACAGGAGGAAGCTGATTCAGCACTCTCATCTCCAAAGGGCATTTTTGTCTAATCCCACCAAACCGTAAAACTGGACAAACAGTTTTTTTATTAGGGTCAACAGGGGGCATCCCCACCTGATTGTTTCCATATATATCGGGCTTCTTGCAAGCCAAGAGTTTACATTTCCAGACCAAAGAGATAAAACAGAAGGTTTTCCTAAAATTCGAGACCAAAGAGATAAAACAGAAGGTTTTCCTAAAACTCGTTGCGGAGCTGCTCTAGGTATAGAAATGTTACGACAAACTCAAGGTACCAAACCCTAAAAAGTTTCTAGGCAGCTTAGGTTGTAGATGATTGGTGATTTTTTGTTTGTTTGTGAGACGCAAATATTAGGAACGGAAGGTATTAGGAATTCAGTTATAACATGTCTAGATTTTTGTTCTAAAGTTTAGTCCTTGTCACATCGAATGTTCGGATGTTAATTAGGAGGACTAAATATGAGCTAATTATAAAACTAATGAATTATGAGATGAATCTATTAAGTCTAATTAATCTATCATTAGCAAATAGTTACAATAGCAGCATATTGTCAAATCATAGACTAATTAGACTTAATAGATTCGTCTCACGAATTAGCATCCATCTGTGCAATTAGTTTATAATTAGTCTATGTTTAATACTTTTAATTAGCATCGAAACATCCGATGTGATAGGGCTAAACTTTAGCCCGGCCGGATCCAAACGGCCTCGCTTATCCATGTGAAAAATCATGGGGACACGAACCTAAACAAAGGGAGGATTGGATAAGAGTTCTAATATTCAATGTTTCAGATTCAGGCATTTATCATCTAATTTTACTATTACTAATTGGGGACTCCTTTTCAAGCCTCCGGATGAAGCCACCTAGGATCCTAGGTGGACACTCTAGAAAAAGAGAGAAGTTCTAGAAATTCTCACAAAAAAAGCAAAACATCTGGCCATCAATTGAAACACTCAAATCATCATAGCCATTAGATCTATTATATTTTCTAAAAAAATTACCCACCTATGATTATGAAAATAGTTTAAAGTAACCCCCTAAACCTATATCAAAATTACCCATCTCTGCCATTATATAAAATAAACCAAAGTAAGCCCCCTAATTTTTATCAAAATTACCCACTATTCCATTATAAATAATATTTAAAATATCCTTATAAATTTGCAACTAAATTATCCACTACGAATACCTAAAAAAAACTTAAAATAACCCCTTAACATTACATCTATATTACCCACATATGTCATTATTAAAGATAACATGAGGTAATCTTACGTTGGAATCCAAATCACCTTAATTAAAAATATACACCAATATAAGATTCTAAATCGTGTATTTCATACACTATGGGTACATTATATAGTGATTAATATATATACGCATAATATGTGTTGTCATTTATAAATATATAGGGAAGTGACGACAATATAGAATTCTACGTTAAAATTATAGTTCAAACTTAAGGTTCATTAAATAAATTAAAGGCATACATGTGATGCAAAGTGAAAATTTAAAGATTATAGTTGTATATGAAAACATTATAGAGTAATTATTAACAAAGATTTGTCACAATCGGATAAAAATAATAAGTATATATCTATACAGGTATTGTGTTAGAATATTTAAACAAATGATACATAGCTCATAATAGTTTGATAAAAATGTAGACTTAATTTTTTAATTGAAGACTCCGTATTTGTTCTTACGAAACACGCTAGAAAAAAAAGACAAATTCTAGAAATTCTCAAAAATCAAAAACGTCAATCATGTAAACTCTAATAACCATAGTCATTGGTCTATTATATTTTTTAAAAAGTTACCCACCACTATCATTATAAAAGTATTCTAAAATAAATCCTAAAAATGTATCAAAATTATGGAACTATGCCATTATAAAAAATAATTTAATTAACCTAATAACATGCATATCATTGTAAAAGATAACTTAAAATGACAAAGATAACCTAAACTAAACACCTAAATCTTAATCTAATTATCTCTTCATGTGCATCCTACCGAAAAGTCCAAAAGTAAACTGATATATGATTTTAAATTACAATAATTTATCATTGTTAACATAGAAATAATAAATTAAGTATATATGCATCATGAGTATCACCATATAGACCATTTATACATGTACTAGCAACCTTGTCCGTGCGTTGCTACGGATTAAGACCGTTATATTGTTTTTCTAAGCAAGTTAAAGTAATTAAATTGTTTTCCTAATCTGATTACGGTATACAATGGACTACTCCTAATCCGATCACGGGACAAGATGAAACATGTCTAAGATCGTGAGACGTATATGACAAACCACTGAAATGTTCCTTTCTTTAGAAATAGGTAAAGATATATATAGATAGAGATAGAGAGGTATGAGATAAAGATTGATGGGTTCAGTTAGGACTCTAATCCAATTATAAAACTGATGTCGACAGTTAGAACGTGGTTATAGTTCATCGCAATAGATGGGACCCACCTATCAGTACAGACAAAAAAAATGAGGAAAAAGTTTACTTGTCCCCCTGACCTACTGATGTTCATCTACTTAACCCCCTCACCTATAAAACCGGGTATTCTACCCCTAAACTATCCAAAACCATGCAAATAACCCCCTAGGGTGGTTTTCAAAAGTGGTTTTGCCTACATGGCATTGCCCGTGGATGTGACGTGGCAACAAAATGTTTAAAAATCTATTTCACCCCAAGCTATCGAGGTTTATCTACATAACCCCCTCAACTACATAACAGGATACTTAATCCCCAAATATTCAATACCGTGAGTCTGCAAGCGCTCCTTTCTCGCATATGAGAGGAGCTGCACCTCGACAGTAGAGCAGAGGGACAGGGGACGCCGTTTCTGGGGAGTTTGTTTGTTCCTGGCCTGCGCGTCGCAACTGAGCGACACAGGGGTCATGGAGCACCGGTGCCGGTGTACATGTCTGTCACTGAAATGACCTTATTTTCAGAGCTATGCCCTCCCACTGTGGACTCCATTAAGGCCAAGTTTTAGGTTGAATTTGCCTGGGTTATCCTAAGAGCGAAGAAAAAGTATCTCCCTTCGATCTCTGAATGGCTGCAGAACATAAATAAGTAGTGATCCACATCAGAAAATAAAATGTTTAAAAGCAGTCCGGGGGTTAGGGGGCTAAGTATCATGTTGTATAGTTGAGGGGGTTATGTCCATAAACCTCACAAGTTTAGGGGGTGAAATAGACTTTTAAACATGTTGTTGCAACGTCACATCCACGTGTAATGCCACGTAGGCAAAACTGCTTCTAAAACCACCCAAGGGGGTTATTTGCATGGTTTTGGATAGTTCAGGGGGTAGAAAACCACCCAAGGCGGAAGAAGATCGCATCTACTACTTATCGCACTTCAAGAAAGACCGCAAGGGCGTGGTCACCAAGATCAAGGACGTAGATCCATCTGCTTCATCTTCGGCGGCTCCTCCTAAGGTACTACCTGAGGATAACTCTCATGAAGTCTTTTTAAAGTACATGGAGGATAAGATGGCTGAAAACAACGCTAAATTGGTTAATTGGATGATGAACAAGCGGTTAGAATCGGAAGGCAAACAGCCCATGGTTGAACAACCTGCCGCCAATCCTAGTATGTTGATTTCTAAAATTCCTGTTGTGCCTGATCTTAAAACACTGGCAGCAAAACCCATAGAACAACCTATGTTTGGCATGCCGTTGAATTATTTTGAAGGCCAATCTGTTACACCATCCAACCCAATGCTTACTCGGCCTGCTGCGCCTCAACCGTTTGCAACTTTGCCTAATTTGGTTAATCATGGCCGAATTAACAATGAAGTTGTGAATTTTACCCCGCAAAATCCAAACTATGGATATTCTGTACCCCCACCAGTACAAAGTTTATTTTCACAAGGCCCAATACCTTACGAACTTTTCGGAAGGTTCGGCCAACAGATACAGGGACAGGTGTCGACCAATCAATCTGGTCTGCACCAACCGGTCAGACCGGTCTCCGGGACCGGTCAGACCGGCCCTGGAAGGTCAAATGCGGCCAACCAGCTTGGGCCGCACCAACCGGTCAGACCGGCGTCAGGAACCGGTCCGACCGGTCCTGGGGGAATAGACACGGAAATTTGTTTTCTACCCCCGTGCAAAATACTCAAGAGCCAAATTCATAGGATAATTCATTGGAGTATTTAGATAAGATTTTTTCTAAGTACAAACTTGATTTGGCTTCAGCTCTTAAAGAGAATTTAGGAGTAGATGTTAGGGATAAGGCTAGGTTATACCAAAAGCCTTATGTTCCTAGATTTGATTTAGTTCCTTTCCCCACTGGTTTTAGACTTCCTGATTTTGTCAAGTTTAATGGGGAGGATACTAAAATCACTTTTGAACACATAAGTCAATATATGGCACAACTAGACGATTCTGGTTCTAGTGAGGCTTTAAAAGTGCGTTTATTTTCTTTGTCTCTAACTGGTACTGCTTTCTCATGGTTTGCATCATTGGCTCCTCATTCTATTACTTCATTGGAACAGTTAGAGCAAAAATTTCATGATCACTTCTTTTCGGACAACAATGAGCTTAAATTGTCACATCTTACATCGGTTAGGCAATCACGTGATGAGACTGTTACTGAATATATTAAACGTTTTTGTGATACTAAAAACCGTTGCTTTGGTGTTAATATTGCCGAAAAGGATCTTGCTGATTTGGTTTTGAATGGTTTACGTTCTCACATTAAGGAGAAATTAGAGGGCTTTGATTTCTTTAATGTAAACCAAGTGCATCAAAGAGCTTTGACTGCTGAAAGCCGAAGCAAAGACTTAAAAGAAAGCCATAGAACTCATCGGGCTAATGTGTATAATCTTGTATGTGATTCTAGTAGTTCCGATGAGGAGTCTCATGATGTGTTGGCTACTGAATTTGTATGGCCAACATCTAACAAAACTTTTACTTGCACATCTCTTAAGCCGACTCATAGGAATCGGCAAGAGGAGATGAAGTTTACTTTTGATGTATCCAAGTGTGATAAAATATTTGATGAATTGCATAAGAATGGATATATCAAATGCTTTTTTAATATTCCGTCACCCGAGGAGTTAAAGCGGCGTGCTTATTGCAAGTTTCATAATTCCTTTTCTCATGCGACTAATGATTGCAATTTCTTTCGTCAACAGATTCAATCGGCCGTGAATGATGGACGATTGAGTTTAAATGAGATGCAAGTTAACAAGCGTCCGTTTTCCAGTCAACAACATGATGGTTAATACCATGGATCTTCAGGACGCCAAGATGTTGGTTCGGCCGGACAATGCCGATGCAGCAGGAGGCAAGAATGTTGTGATTGGAGAACCAAGGAGGGTGATGGAACATGACAAAGTGCTTGGGAGAGAAGTTGTGCTTAAACAAGCTCCTGATGGAAAGAAAATCTTGACTATTACAGTGAAGACTTCTGAAGTTGGGGGGCAATCAAGCTCTCAAGCGCGGGATCAAAGGCCGGTTACTTCTGCTGTCCAGGACAGACCGGTCAGACCGGTTGCCATGACCGGTCAGACCGGTCCGGCCCAGAGGCCGGTCCGAACTTTTGTGCCCAAGCGTCCCGAAGTTGGCACTTGGAAGACCAACAAGGATAAAGATCAGGGGAGGACTTTCAAGCCAAAGGCGACCTCTGATCAAGTTATGGCTAAGTATATGCAAAACATGGCTGTTCAACAAGATCGGCCGCTAAAAAAGAGACCAAAATCGCCACCAAGAGATTCTGGTGTGAAGGAGGCGCCAAAAAGACAGTGGGGTCAAGAGTCAAGCTCATCCAATGGTGCTGGCCCTTCTAGGCCATGGAGGACGTATCAACCTCCTTCCCCTCAACCTATTTGGAGAGATGGTATAATATACGTGCCTTACTGTTCTACACCAAATCAACCACGGCCTAGGGCTCTGTGCATGTAAGAATAAATCCGCCACAGCCTAGGCCTGCAAACTTTCAACCAAGACAGGTGTCTGTGCCTCAGCAGCACAGACCGGTCAGACCGGTCACCCAGACCGGTCAGACCGGATTCTAGAGGAGGCCGGGCAAAGAGCCGGCCAAACAGGAATATCGCCCTGTTCAGAAGAAAGAAGAGCCTGTGCCTGCTATTCCAAAACCAATTGTGAAGAGTGTGATTCAAATTGGCTCCATGGCAGTTAATCCATCAATGGCCGATGGACCTAATGTTATTGGGGCCTCGGCCGTAAAAAAGGTTCCGTTACCTCAGTACACGTAGCCAAAGTGGTGTCCTCCTGGTTTAACTCATTCTCAGAAGAGGAGATTACAACGGTTGCGTACTCAATAACAAAGAGAGGAAGAATCAACTAAAAAGAGGGAGGAGTGGTTCAATGAGGTTAAGTTGATGATTCCGCCGTCTGGTCAGAGTTCCAAGGATGGTTCTAGTGTTCATGACGTTCAAGCTAAGGAACCAGAAAAGGCCGAGCCATCTGCAGCAAACTCGGCTGATTTGGCTGCAACCGGTCAGAT
>CM014272.1:55239999-55252550 GCA_004135705.1 Alloteropsis semialata
TTTTGGACTTTGAGTTCCTTGCTTGTACTAAGGATGGTTTTATGTCCGCTGCTCTAAGGCCGGTTCAAAGATCGGTTGATTCAGATAATGAAGAGTAGATGGATGCAAGAGAGAGGTGGTTGAAGGAAAGGGTGGAGCATTATCGGTCAAACATGAACGATGCATGTGAAGCCATTAATGATTTTGAAGAAGTAGAGAAGTTAGGACAAAGATTTACATCGGCTGATCGTTTAGAAAAAGTAGACATAGGTGATTGTTCTGTACCAAGGCCGACTTTTGTAAATCAAAATTTGAAAGCCGATTATAAAGCTGAATTAATCTAGTTATTGAAAGAATATTCTGATTGCTTTGCTTGGGAGTAATTGGGCTTATGCACTTATTGAATATGATTTGGCTTGTGAACCTTTGAAATCCATGAAAGGCCAAATTGTAGCTGATTTTATTGTTGACATCGGATTAATGATAAGCATAATTTAGAAATTAATTACATGACTTTTACTCCATGGAAATTGCATTTTGATGGATCGGTTTGCAAGAACGGATGTGGCATTGGAATCGTTCTTGTTTCTCCTAATAGAGCTGTTTTTGAAGCTCTTAGCCGATTAGAAATTGAGTGCACAAATAATCAAGCCGAATATGAAGCTTTATTATTCGAATTAGAGATTTTGCATGACATAGGAGTAAAACATGTTGAAGCTTTTGGTGACTCATTGCTTGTTGTACAGCAAGTATCCAAGGTGTGTCAATGTTTAGAAGGGTCATTGAATTTTTATTCTTACAAGTGCCTTGATGTTATATCATATTTTCATGAGTTCACCATATATCATGTACCAAGATGTGAAAATCATAGAGCTAATACTTTGGCACAGCAAGCATCTGGCTATAATGTCCAGAAGAGATATTTTCTTAGGAAAAGGCCGTTGATTGCTATTGCCAATGATGAAGTTCTAATGCTTGCAGCAGAACAGAACCGAACCGGTCAGACCGATTCCCAGACCGGTCAGACCGATCCAGCGTTCAGTACAGAGACCGGTCAGACCGATCCGAGAACCGGTCAGACCGGTCCACCGTCTGCTGATCCGATTTCGGCTGCTGAAAATTCTCAAAATAAGAAAGCCAAATTGGATGATTGGAGAGCGCCCATTATCAGATATTTGAGAGATCCCAGCTCTGGAACGGACAGGAAAATTCGGCGCTTGGTTTTCAAATATACTTTAGTTGACGATGGAGTTGCATCGTCGCACTGCCGATGATTTATTGCTAAAATGCTTGGGTGCTAATCAAGCTAGAGTGGCCATGGGTGAGGTTCATGAAGGAATTTGTGGAAAGCATCAATCGGCTCCTAAGATGAAGTGGTTGCTTAGGAGAGCTGCCTTCTATTGGCCTACTATGATGGCCGATTGTTTTCGTTATTACAAGGGATGCGAAGAATGTCAAAAATTTGGTAATATTCAGATGGTACTTGCTGCATTACTTCATCCTATTATTAAACCATGGCCTTTTCGTGGATGGGGATTGGATTTTATTGGAGAAATACATCCTTCTTCTTCAAAGGGTCATCGCTTCGTGTTGGTTGCTACAGATTACTTCACTAAATGGACCGAAGCTGTTCCTCTCAACAATATGGCCCAAAAAGAGGTAATTGAGTTTATTACTGAGCATATTATTCACAGATTCGGTATTCCACAAACTTTAACTACAGATCAAGGCACATCTTTTATGTCTAAAGAAGTGCGAGTTTTTGCCGATATGTATAAAATCAAATTGCTCAATTCATCTCTATGCTATGCTCAGGCCAATGGTCAGGCCGAGTCTAGTAACAAGACTTTGATTAAGTTGATCAAGAAGAAGATAGAGGAAAATCCCCAAAGGTGGCATGAAGTTTTGTCTGAAGCTTTATGGGCTCATCGCATATCTAGACATGGTGCTACCAAAGTGACTCCTTTTGAGCTTGTTTATGATCAAGAGGCCGTTTTGCCTGTAGAGGTGAATCTGGACGCTTATAGACTTGCTAAACAAAATAAGCTTTCGGTCCGTGAATATTATAACTTGATGATGGATAACATTGATGAAGTGACCGATAAGCATTTACTAGCTCTCAAGGAAATTAAAAAAGACAAGATCAGAGTTGCTAGAGCATACAACAAGAAGGTTAAAGAAAAGACTTTTCAGGTTGGTGATCTAGTATGGAAAACAATATTGCCACTTGGTACTAAAGATAATAAGTTCGGCAAGTGGTCTCCAAGTTGGGAAGGTCCACATCGAATATTCAAGATCAATGGTGGGAATTCCTATATGGTGGAGACGCTGCAAGGAGGACGTTTGCCTAAGGCATTGAATGGAAGGTACTTGAAAAAGTACTATCCAAGTGTTTGGCAAGAGGCATAAAGTGGCACATTGCCGATATTTGGATATCGCCCTTAGAAAATTATAATGGCCGATGGATTCTGTTAGAACATCGCCCACAGATGACAATTTTGGTGCTGATGTGTTTTATGGTACGCAAGCTTTACCAAAAAACAGGGGGGCATATGTTGACAACCAAAATTGGTACAGACCAAGGCCGACCGGTCAGACCGGTCTAGCACAGGATGTTGCGGTGCTGGTGCTTGGATCATCGCAACAATCGGTCGAGTGTGGTAAAAGTGGCATGATCTTTGGAATGACCGAAAGTTACGGTGCTTGGATTTTAGGAGGGATCGCAAGAGTCGGTGGAGGAGCAAGACGTGCAAGAGGTGGAGTCCGACCCAGACCGGTCTGACCGGTGTGGGGGACCGGTCAGACCGGTTACCCTTTTGTAATTCGACTAGGTTTAGGATTCCGAGGTTGTTACGAGTTGTAACTTGGTTTCCTTGCGGGACAAGCTCTACCCTCCCTATAAATATAAGGGGATTCGGCCGATTGAGGACATACCCAATCGATTCAATCAAATCTACTATTTTTGCCTTTACTTTCTTGTACCTTTCAAACCCTAGTTTTTCCAACCTCTACTTGCTGTTCTTACTGCGTCTCCGCGATGTTTGAAAGTGTTCTAGGTGGCCTGCCGACCCTAGGATACCCCTGTGCGCGTTCTCCCTGATGGATCCTTCCGGGAGGCGTGTTTAGGGTTCGCTCCCGTTCTCCCTAGAGAAACCGGTCTGACCAGTCCGACCGGTCTGCGCAGGGAGGCTGCGAGCAGCTCGTTTGCGTGCTACGTGATCTAGCGATCTCGTGTGTTGGCCTAATTCTGCGTCAACACAATAGAAAAAATGTTGCAACTGACTTGTGTTACATTATATATGAGAAAAGGAAGTCGCGAGATATTATAAGATATACGGACGTAACGTGACATAAGTAAAATTTCATAATGTCATACATTATTTTTATGTACTGTGTCACGTTAGGGAAAAATTGACATGTCACGTTTCACTCTATCACGTTCACGTGGCGTGTGCATTCACGTAGACAAAAAAAAAGGACATTTGAACCGGTCCCGGTCACATGACAAAAAAAGGAACGGAAAAAATAAAAAAGAATGTGACTATGTTGGGAGAAACAAGGAACGAAAAAAAAGAACTGATCGCGTACTTTTCAATTGTCACGGACATGTATGACACGCACACAAAAGATCAAGAAAAAAAGAACAAAAAATAAAAAACAGCGTGAATTCTCACGGACATATGACACGCACACAAAAAGACCGAGAAAAAAAAGAACGAAAAATAAAAAGAACGTGAATTGTCACGGACATATGACACACACGAAAAAGACTCAGAAAAAAAAAGAACGAAAGAAAAGAACGTTGGTTCTGTTCACGCTCGGGAGGTTAGACCGAGAAAATAGGGATATTTTTTATTTTAGAATTTTTTTAATATTTAATCTATTACCTTTTAGAAGGTAAGACCTTGTCCAAACCACCTAGATTTCTATAAAATGCACGGTTCACAGTGATTTGAGAGTACTGTAGCAAAGCCCACCATGTAGCATAGAATCTAAACTTTAGATAAGTGCGTCAACATTCGACCATTCTAAAGTTATTAGGTTGTCTCAAAATATAGATTTTATACGCAACGACGGCAACTCAATAAGTCATCAGAGCAGTAATATCTTTCTCTCTCTTATTTTGATGAAACAGTACACACTACTATAGAAAACGTTTGTTGGGGTGGGTTAGCGAGCGTTTCCAGGGGCAGCGCCGAAATCCGCCCCTGCTTTTGGCTGCTAAAAATGGCCATTTGTAGGGACGGGCTAGTAGACCGCCCCAGCAAACGTGTTTCCAGAGGCGGGTGATGGCATGGCCCGCCCCTGAAGATGGTGTTTTCAGGGGCGGGCCATGCTATCACCCGCCCCTAGAAATGTCTTCTTCAGGGGCGGACCACGCCATCGCCCGCCCCTGCTAATGTGTTTCCAGGGGCGGGGCGGGTAATGGCATGGCCCGTCTCTGGAAATGTCTTGTTCAGGAGCGGGCGATGGCATGGCCCGCCCATGAAAACAAATAATATAAAAGTAGTCACAAATAAAATAAAAGTAGTCACAAACAGTGCACAATTTAATCTCATTGTAAATTCTATAAAAGAAAATCCAACATAAAACAAGATTGTCATCCAAATGATATTACACGTATATTACATTAAATCAAACAAGTTTACACACTCCACACTCTCACTTGGTTAGGCGATACTTCTCCAAGTGCCAGTTACGAAGAGAATCATATTTTTCTTCGTAGAAATAATCTTGTAGCTTATCGACGTACTTGCCCTTCTCATGAAGCACATCACGCATTGTGAAGTGACATAGTTTGCTGACTACCTTGAGAAGATCTTCCTCTTGGAGTAGTTTAGTAGCACTGAAATCAGTAATCAACTGCAATTTACGAGAAATGAATGTCAAATGAATATTCACACACATTCAGTATTGAAATATGATAGTTAGACTTAAGTGAGTGATAGTTAGACGTAAAATGAATATACTGAAATATGATAAAGACACTTACACGTTCAGTATTTGGTGTGTAATGCTTGCAGCCCCTAATATATTCACACACATAATAGCCGCAAAACAAAGTACCGACTGGTTGCTTATGGCATGGGTAGTGTGTGCGTAGAATCTAATCCTTTACTCCCTCAGGAGCCGGCCCTTTATAATGGCTAATGTAGAGAAAAAGAGCACTACTTGAAAGAACGGGACAAGTTAGTATATAATCATCACCTTAAATATTTTCTAAGGTGTGGAGAATCTTATCGATTCTTACCTCTTCAGGATGACACGGAAATCTTTGTATTCTGATTGCGGGTAATCCAATGAGTCAAAGACCACATAGCGACCCTCGGCAATAGCATAAAAGCAACCCAGTGTTGACTGCTACAGTGTTATATAGCGACGATAAGTATCAAGCCAATCGATATATGTAGAATTTGAGAAATGTTAGAATTTAGACGACGTACCCGAAAAGGTAGGGCGCCCATACGCAACTCGCATCATGATGTCGATCCAACATAGTTCCTATGTATATTGCCACCTTCCTCCTAAGATCAATGGAAAGCTCCCTTCGTTTCTTTTATCTCTCCTTGTGCGTCTTACAGCCCTTTAGATCTTCGGCGTCGTCCGGATACTTGAGGGGAAGTCCCACCTAGCCTTGCAAATAATAAAAGGGTCAAGATACCCAACCTTGGTCTTCGAATTCATTGCGAGGCGACCTTGCATCCTGCACAACACATCGCAAAAAAAAATTCATTTTGAGACTACAAAGGCCAGTACCATATGCATATATACATGGTGTATGGAGATGAACCACTTACATACACCACAGTCTCATGGGCTTAGCTCCATCATTTGCAAGCGGTACATTGCATGGATGTCATCGAAATCCATGTCTATGTCTGTACTTTGGTTTTCCTATCTATTGCAACCAAACACATCCACATCGACCTCTGCCCATATAGTTGTGAGACCTAGGGTGCATGCCCTGCGGTACCAACTATGGAACTTCTACATTTCACCTGGACAATCATGAAGAGCCCACCCGGGTAGCAAGTCTTTGCCATACATGAATTTCTATGGGCAATCTAGCAAATCTGGTATCTCATGAACCCCAACTTTACGAACAAATTCAATTTCTGTATGAGGCTTGGAAAACCCCGGTCCAGTTGGCACCACTGCTTCCATTCTGTTTTTTTTGTTGGAGTCAGCTTCTTGTTTGCGCCTTTATTGGCTGTCATCCACCTAATCACAACCTCAGGCTCTGTATTCTTGTATGCCAGTATCACCCGTGGCACCGACCCCATTAACTGCTTCGGTCGTGCTGGCGACTTTAGAACCGTCTCTGGCTCATATTGCTACACTAGTGATGGGGGGTGCTCTTCCTGGTGTACTTGTGGTGATTGGTGGTGTTCCTCCAGTTGTACTTGTGGTGATGGGTGTTGGGCCCTCCTGTTGTACCTGTGGAGTTGACGGATTGGAGATAGTGGTGGCCACAATTGGTTTCTATGGCACATGCTCTTGTGTGTTCTTAGCATGAACTTGTGCCGATATCACCATCCTCTGGGAGCAAGGTGTGAGTGAGTGAGGATCTTCAGGTGGCGGAGGTTCCAGTATGATATCTCATTTATGCCACGGTGCATACTTTCCTACGGCTTGTCCCAAGGTTTTAATGCCCTCATCAAGGGATAAGTCTAAGAAGTGATCATCATGTCTTGGATCCGTAATTGTGAGCACTATTACACATGCATATAATGGCGGGATAGGCTATCCCTCTAACCCAGGATTATTGCTCACCACCAACGCCACACCTTTGGCAGCCTCCTTTGTCTTCCCACTTCTGCCTATCGGAATGTGCAACGAGCAAGGAGTGTCAACAGTTATAGCATCTACCAGGTATGATTCTGCTGACGTAGAGGCAACACTACTTGGACAAAGGGTTGAGGCAGTGAGTGGCGGTGGCAGCGGCATCATTAAGTTATTATTTAATGATGGTTGGCTCATCATTTGTCGTTGCTGATGCTCCGCAAATACCGCCGTGAAATATTCATTAAATCTTGCTTCCAATGCTTTCTCCGTCGCTTCTTTAATTTGATCCTTGTACCGATCGTGTCGCCTGTACCTCTGCCTATCATTATTGAACCCATCCTTAAAGGTCAAGTGTTTTGACAAGCCTCTGATCCGGCCTCCATGCTCTTTCGTGCCAAGGGATTTGCTGAGCATATCATTGTCCCTATTCGGAACATACTCGCCTTTCCTCTGTGCTTCGGCAAGTGCTAGAATCTTCGCCCCCACTTCCTTGGTCTCAGGTTGTGGGAAGACCAATTTGTCCCCCTCTGGGCTCCCTCCCTCCCTTCAATCCACTGGAAGGCGCGCTCGTCCATGCCTACAAAAGGGTCCGGTTGCCCAGCGTATTGCGTCCTCTCTTTCCTTCGCCCACAACTCGGCCTTACCAATGTAACCACCCGGCCCAAGGCGAACTCGATGAATGTTTCTCAATGCCAGTTCTCTTTGCTTCTGACTTAGGGCTATAGCATCCAGAGAGATCTTTTGCCATATGAACTTGGCCCACTGTGCATCTATTATATTGTAACCCTCAGGCTTCGGCTTGCCATCCTGGACTTACTTGTTCAGTTCACTCTTCCAGCAGCGGAAACATTCGCCCAAAGTCACCAGGGTGCGCGCACGTACTTTTTCCATGTCGGTATGATTTAGCAATGATCTGCCACATCTCCACTTTCTTCCCTTCAGGTGCCTTTGAGAAATCTTGGATCGTTGGGTCCACATACACCTTTGTTCTGATTATTGCTCCAAGGGCATTATGGAACTTTGCACGAACTTTTGGAGGGTTCTGAACCTCTCCTAATGGGCTCACTTCTTCAACCATCCAGGTGCTTGTGGGGTATTTGTTTCTGCCTCATTGCCCCCTTTTTTTTCGTCCCCTCTACTAAACACACGGGATGAAAGAGCATCCATCCGCTCAACTCAAAGTTGACAGTACCGGATAAATATGTTGCCGCACGGTCCGTTACATTTGGTGGACCCCACGTGCCGGTCCTTCTTTCTTCCTCAGTCTCCCCCGCGCCCGCGCCCATACACCGTCGCCGCTCTCGCTCGCCTCACCACCCTCCGGCCGTCTCCGGCCAAGCGCCGCGCCCACCGCTACGCTACTCCATCCCGTCCCTGCTCCGCACCTCCTCGACGCCGCCGCACCGCTGCCTCACGCGTATTTCGCGCGCGGGCGCGCGAAACCATAGCCTAGGGTTTCCGCCGCCGCCGGACTTCGATTCGTCAGCCACCACCGGTCTGCGCCGCCGTCCCCCGGCCGTGCGCGATGCCAGCAACCCCCTCCGTCTCCCCACGGCCGTCTCCCTCATCGATTTCATCTGCAGTGGTGAGAAACTTCAAACCCACCCAAATGTGATTCAATTTGAATGGAATTCATGAAAATTTCACTGTTTAGAGCACAATGTTTCGAGTTTAGGAGCATATGTTCATGAATTAAGGTTATGTTCCACAGGAATATCATGTCCTCCACACAATGCCCACTTATTTAGGTCAATTCCACTATTCAGAGGGTTTAGTGTTTGATGTTTAGGATGTTTTGTTCAATAAGTAGGGTTGTTTTTCTCATAAATATCATGTCATCGACCCAATGCTCACTTGTTTAGGTCAAAATCGAGCTTGTTGAGCCATAGTTCATGATCGTCGTCTATCTTAGGTGTTTTCGATTCACTTCCACCTCTTATCGAGCACCTAAGGACACTCCTAGCATTCTATGTTTTTGTCCTCGAGCATGTAATCTATTAAATGTAAATTTCACCGGACCTTAATCAAGCTCATGTTTCGCTTACAGGCGTATCTTTTCCCAAGATACTTTATTTACTATATTAATTATATATCTTATCTTTGCCATTTTGTAACCTTCTACCATATGATCTCTTGCAGATGGCCGGGGACAAGAGAAAGGGAAAGGCCATCGAGGTTTCGAAGAGGAAGAAGAGTCGAGCGCAGAAGGAGTTGGAGCAACCACAGTAGGGGATCAGGATTCGAGAGCGACAACCAGGTCAAGGATAGCCAGAGGGAGCAGCCACAAATACAGTACAGATGGAGCAGCTGTCTACATTGCATCGCTCAGGACGCCACCATAGCACAGAGACACGGACACCGACACAGGGACCACCACCTCGGCACTCGGGTCCGTGTGTTCGTGGTGGTGGCATTTGGAGGCCAGGCAGTCGCAGTGCAGGGGAGGGTTCACAGCAGCAGGAGGTGGTGCAGTAGGAAGAGCAGCAAGAGGAGGAGCAGTAGGAGGAGGCACAGACGGACTCAGACCCTGGCATGGAGATCTCAGCTGCACGCCGGATCAGACGTGCACAGGAACCACCGGAGCCAGGAGAGTTGCTTCTTGACTTGGGGCGGATTTCTTCCAAGAGGGTCAAGAAGTATAGGGATGTTCAAATCCTTGACTGGTTCCCTGAGCGTAGACAGGCGTACACCGACCCTAGGTTCCTGACATGGTTACAGGAGAGCTTCTATACCTCGTACATCAGGGGGCGGTTTCCGATCGCCGAGCACAAGATGCTGGATTGGCCTTCACTGAGAAGGGCTGCAGGGGGAGTACCTATATGGCCCCACTTTGCATACATGCCAGGGGTCGAGGCCTTGGTCACTAACTACAGGCATTGAGTAGAGGAGTGGGTGAGAGTCTTCTTTGCCACACTCTACATTGACATGCACTGGACCTTCATTCAGTTCATGTTCAACAACGAGTTTTGGTGGCTGTCCAGGGATTCAATTGCAGCTACCTTTGGTCTACAGCTTGGAGGTACGATATTGCACCACGTCACTTACGGTGAGGAAATTTGTCCTCCCCATCGTCCTCGTTCTACAAAGTACCCTACAGACGAGCAGATGGCTCCACTGTTTCGTCAGCCGTTCGTTCCTGGCAACCCGACGACTCCCGACCAGCTGACAGACGAGGCGCACACTGTTCACATGGCCTTACGGAGGTTGCTTTTGCCCAGGAGAGGGAACACCGAGACGATCACCGCCTTGCAGCAGTGGCTCCTTCTTCACATCATGAATCACGAGGAGTTTGATATTGCAGATTTTATTATATATGAGTTGGAGGATGCTATCTTTGATGCGATGTCAGCGCAGCGACAACAGACATATGCTCACCTGATTAGATATTTGATCGCCGACCTGGGGAATGTAAATTGGACGAATGACCTTTATAGTGTCAGGGGTTAGTTTGGCACATATTTGGCCACACGGCCCGATGACAAGCGCCAACGCCCTAGAGCGATGTTGGTATTAGAGGAGAGGTTGCAGCTGCAGGCAATCGCAGAGGTAGCTATGACTGAACTTGAGCGTGAGCGGGACGCACTAGCTATAGTAGAGGCTCAGCTTCCGACCTACCTTGATACTGACACTAAGGACTCGGACGAGGACCCGAACTACATGCCTTACTTTCCAGAGCATCGTACTCACGACGACGAGGCGGGTCCGTCTAGAGCAGTTCCAGACGAGGAGTCATCTCCTCCACCGCCTCCTGTAACACCACCGCCTTGAGTGACTGAGGCACAAGTTACTCAGCCAGATTATCTTGCTACTATAGTACAGAAACTGGTCAACCAGCAGCGTCGCTCCGAGGCTGAGCACGCATGTCAAATAGAAACGCAGATGATCTTTCTTAGGAGATGCGCCACCACCACCAGCAGTTCAGCACACAGCTTCTTCAGCAGCAGCAATTGGCTTCACATACGTTCGGTTACGTTACTGGCTGCATAGGACAATTGCACCAGCACTCAGGTATCGAGCCACCTCCTCGTCCTCCTATGCCACAGCAGCTCCAGTACGACCCGCTCACTCCACGTCCTCCAGGCACCCTTGGCTTCTTTTCCGATCATAGCACCTGTAGAAACTGGGGTGTTATCAGTTCCACCACCGATGTCTGAGCAGCAACATGCCTCCCTTGAGCAGTAGAGACAGAGTCAGGCTAACTTCTCTATGGTGTCTCCTTCGATTTCCACAGCTCCACTCTCTGTCGAGATGACACCTGAGGAGACCCTCTCGACCCCGAGGATGACTTCGCTAGTCACTACAGTGCCTACTCCTCTGGATGACCGACCTCACGAGCCCGACTCCACTACCGGAGTAGTTACTGAGGAGATTGAGCAGCAGAGAGAGCTTGAGGGTGCGGGTGGTCCCGTGTCAGATTCACAGGCTGAGGAGATTGTACAGGAGACAGCTCTTGATAGTGCAGGTAGTTCCATGGTAGGCTCACAGGTCAAGGAGATTGAGCAGGAGACAGAGCTTGAGGGTGCGGGCAGTCGCGTGGGAGGCTCGGAGGCCGAGGAGATTGAACAGGAGACAGAGCTTGAGGGTGCGGGTGGTCCCATGGCAGGCTCAAAGGCCAAGAAGATTGAGCAGAAGACAACTCTTGATAGTGCAGGTGGTCCCGTGGAAGGCTCACATTCTTCTCCTTTTGTCACGTCTTCTTCCAAGGTTGCCACTGTGGTCCCTGCTCCTACTACAGTCACACCAGTTGACGCCATCAACACCACTCTCGTATCAATTAATGAGCAGATTCAGGTACAGATGGATCTTGACGGTGCAAGTGGTTTTGTGGTAGGCTCACAGGCTTCTGGCCCCTCCTCGGGCTGCTCCTCCTCTGACCGTGTCGACGCGCCTCAGTACGAGGTTAGGGACAATACTTGGGGGGCGTGAGAATGTAGGGTGAGAGTGTTGTATCTTTTGTAATTTCTCATATATAGACATGTCATTTGGATTTGTTTATGCCCTCATGATGGTCATTTGTATCTAAGTGTGCACTCTCATTTTATTTCAGTTAATGCATTCTTGCACGTTCATTTCATGTCTTTTATCTCTACTCATTTGTGTTTTAACTAACCAATGACACATGAAGATTAGGGACCTTTGTAGAATCGAGTGTCACTTCGAGATGAAGATTTTGTAGAATCGAGTGTCACTGTTAACGGGGTACTTGAGCTAGGACATACTTTGACGAAGCTAAGTGTGTAGACATGAAAGAGAAGCACACTTCAGTGAAACTAGGACCTGCAAGCTCAAAAGGCACAAGACATGGCATTAGAAGCAACGAAAATGACCAAGGACTCAAAGAAGTGTGAATCGGATTAGTTTGAACCGAAGCCATGCACAACAATATACGGTGCGCCATATTTTACGCGTGCAGGAAGAACGTATGTTGAAGCGGTGGCTCAAAAAAGCGTTACACATTCGTCTGCTCCGAGCAGTTTACCGCCAGCGGATGAAACAGTGCTCACGCGTGAAGTTGGTGCGGAACCTCCACCGAATGAAGGTCTGTTCGAGCGGTCCTCTTCATAGTGGCATCACCGGACGAAACCGTTGCTGCAATGAGCTTTCAAGCAATTATGGATCAAATCCTGGAGGTGTTTGATTATATTTGCGTCGAGGGGAGCCCAGTATGCACCAGAGATTCAAAGTACCAAGCTTGTGTCTCTTTCTAGAAGAGACATGATTGGCATGATTGGCCCTTACCTACGTTGTTCGAGATTTATGGTAGTGCATATGACCATCCATGTGTA
>CM014272.1:55255766-55272100 GCA_004135705.1 Alloteropsis semialata
AGTGTCAGGTTCCTCATTACAAGCAACACTACCCCTCCTCTTTCTTTTATTCCCGTCTGTTTGAACTTTGTCCTCGCCCCCACAATAGCTAGCATTGTTTTTGTACCGTTTTGCACCACATACCGGGCATTTGTCCAAATTTTTGAATGCATCCCCTCGGTACAATATACAATGATTTGGACAAGCATGAATTCTTTCCACACCCATCGTGAAGGGACTAATAAGCTTCTTTGCTCGATAAGTGTTCTCCGGTACTTTATTAGGCTTTGGAAGCAACCATGCTAAGATACGAAGGAGATCATTGAAACTAACGTCGGACCAACCATATTTAGCCTTTAGAATCAACAGCTCGAGTATGAAGCGAAGCACGGTCCAGTGTCTCGGACAACCCTTTGAATGCTCATAAACAGTTTCCTGAGCTGCCTTTTTCAACGACTCAACATTTTGTGCGCCTTTCGCACTGCCAACTAATAGTTCCTCTTTGGTATGATGCAACAACTGGCCCAAGAAATCGTTGTCATCAAATTCATCACCACTACTGCCATCACCACCTTCATCCCCAACAATGTCCTCAGCACCTTCATCCCCAGCAATGTCCTCACCACCACCAACTCCATCACCACCACTTCCATAGTCAACACCATCATCACTTCCGTCATCCTCGAAACTATAATCTTCATCATAACCGTCAAAGTATCTGTTGACGGCTTCAGGGTCTCGCTAGATGTCTTACAACTGGTCCACAACATCGGTATCCTTCTTCTCACCATAGTATGTCCATAATGTGTACTCCTTCACAAAACCATGAACCAGCACATGTGATCGTATTGTAACAAAGTCATTGAAAACACAATGGTTTTGGCAGATTCAGTAGGGGCAATACATATCTTTGGTCCACTCATCCATTGCATGATTCTCTGTGACTTTAAGAAACTTGTCAAGCTCTCGGCGAAAATATTCACCATGCCTCGATATATTGTACATCCATGACCGATGCATCTTGTAACCTTAAAAAATTCCATTAAAAAAATAAGTCAAGAAAAAATAACACATATCCATGAACAAAAAATATAAGACATTATATGAGGCTAACGTTGAAAATGTAATAAAAAGAAAAGAAATGCACGCTTGTTGTAAAAAAGATAAATCTTCTTGTCTCTCCTCCATGGTTTTAGCAATTTTCCCATCCATGAATGAGGCTAAAAAGTCAAAACCGAGGTAAATTAATGAGAGAATCATCTTCCCCTACTTCACTAACCTAGTTCCATCCAGGTCCAATTGGCCAAGTACTGCCATGGAGATCATCTAGATCTAGCTAGAGGTAACACAAACCCTAATTGAGCCATAATCAATGCAATAAGCTTAAGAGTAGTCATAGGATAAGCATCAACTCACCTCCTAACGAGGGTACAAACCTTCCCCTTGTCCTCCACTTTTTT
Organism: Alloteropsis semialata; assembly: GCA_004135705.1. NCBI lineage: Eukaryota > Viridiplantae > Streptophyta > Magnoliopsida > Poales > Poaceae > Alloteropsis > Alloteropsis semialata. The sequence goes on from CM014272.1 coordinate 55,257,206, forward strand.
GGAAAATTTGGGCAGCACCTCCCCTCTTTTTTCGGTTTGGAGTGCACTTGTCGGGTTGGGGAAGAAGGTCTCTCGGTTTTTGTACAATGCAGCACTTCTAGGGACGGGTCATGGCGCGAGCCGCCCCTGATAATGAGTTTCCAGGGGCGGGTCATGGCATGGGCAGCCCCTGGAAAGGGCAGCATTTGCAGGGGTGGGTGACCCCATCGCCCGCCCCTGGAAAGTGCTATTTACAGGGGCGGGTCATGAGGCCACCCGCCCCTGCAAATTATGTCCGTATCCAGGGGCGGCTCATGGCACGATCCGTCCCTGTAAATCGTTCTATAGGGGTGGCCCTTAGCTACAGTAGCGCGCGCTTTTGTAGGGGCGCGTCGCCTTTTAGTCCGCCCCTAAAAAAAAATCTGGCACTTACAAATGTTTTCTGTAGTAGTGACATCAGGTTTACTTTAAATAAATGAAGATGCGTGTGTTGCTTCAACGTGCAAAGGTGCAAATGCTGAGTAGTAGGAAGGATTGCAAGCACCATTTCTTGGCTTTAAGAAGCACAAGCAAGAACAGAGCCACATCTCTGGGTTCAAGCAAACACAACTACACAACAGAATGTCTTGGTGCTACCGAAATTTTTGCTGCTCCTGATTTATCAAAGCAGGATATTCTAGACATATGAGGTCTCAGGAAATCAAATGCTGCGGGTGAGCTGGGTGTGGTTTAGTGTTGCTCAAACCAAACATTTCTTTTGTTTGTTTGTGAGAGTCGGATATTAGGAATGGAAGGTATTAGGAATTCAGTTATAACATGGTGTATATCCCAGTCTGTATGTGTGGATCGATATCTACCATTGGAAAATTCATATATCACTAACCAGGATCTTGCTGGGTGCGAGTACCCGGAATGTACAATTGAAAGAGAGTAGTCCACGAGAACAAACTTGCTTGTCCGTATGTGAAAAATCATGGGGACACGGACCTAAACATAGGGAGGATTGGACAAGAGCTCCCCATCCTAAGGCCCTGATGGCCTCATTGAAGAGGAGCATATCCTGCACATCACCACCCGATTGATTACGATTATCTGGACTGCGCATAAGGTTGAAGTCTCCTACAGCTAGTCAGTCCATGTCCTCATCAGGCATCTGAATTTCTTTCAACCATGTTGTAAAAGCAAGCTTTCCTTCATAAGTATAGGGACCATATACATTTGTCAGGACCCAATCTCCACAGAAACTGAGAATTCATTACAGAATGCCAAGGAACCATCAAAAACACTGGACTTCCACAGAGTAATTATACCTCCTGAGGCTCCAGTGGAGAGCACAATTCAAATTTGTCAAACGAGGTAGGGCAAAAATTCTTAACGAACTGAGCATCAAAGAGCTCCCTACTGTTCCATCAAAAAACATATGCAATGTTAATTTCAGATTTGGACATCCAATTTTGTGTGTACAACATGTGGATCACGAGGATTTATTAGAGACGTCCTTTCAATTATTGCTTTAGCTCCCCTGCTAAGAAGGAAACGATGCAGGTGATGAGACTGCACGGTTTTAAAATTTGTATAGCAATGTGTTATACTTGTCTGAATATGTATACATGGCAGAATACAGATGTTATCTAATAATCCTTATGATGCAAAAGACACATTAATCATGCAGCTGCAGCTGGGTACTACAAATTAAGATCGTCAAACAGTACAAGCGAGGCTATTTCTGTACAAGAAACGGTAGCTGGATCTTGATGACGGATGGTTGAATAATTAAATCCCCAATAACTAACTGTGATGCAAATATATTGTGGCCTTAATTATACAAGGAAGTGGTAGAAACGGCAGCAATGCTAGTTCAAGGCACGGGTAGAGCTCATAGTCTCGGTTGCTAGCTAGAACAAGAATTGACATACGGGTGAAAGTTTGTTCTTCAGCTCCTTCATCCATCGATGATAATTAAGCTCGGGAGGCATCTGAGTTTAGGAGCTGAATGCAACACGCTCTAATGCAGCATGCTTCACAACTGTTACAGATAAGCTAGTCAACACGCTCTAATCTGTCCATAGACAATCAAGTTCCATAAGCTTGGGAAGCATCTGGAATTGCTGGGCAAGTAGCCGCGCGACTGATCGACATGTCGAACAGCTTAGGGTGACCTCGGGCTCGGGCTCGTACAGTAGCGTTCGGAATGGCAGGCCTGCCTGGTGAAGAGAATCGAAATGTGCCCGTGTAGCCGGGTCCATCTTGTATTATTGCTCCCTTCTTTTTTCTTTCTTCCTTGCTGGTCTGATTGCTAGTGGAGGTTAACGTGCATCTGTTGCCCATGTGAGCAAACAGATGTTCAACGTGATTTTCTAGTCAAGATTTTAATTTGTCAATAACCTTTGGTCTATAGCACCATGCGATTGGTACTAAGCACCATGGTAACATAGGATCTAAATTTTAGATATTTTTTTAATTGAGGCATCCCCATTTCCATTACCATAACGGAAATACCAATTGTTCAGATACAGATAAAGATAGAGAAATCTAGGGAGGAAGGGGGAAGCATCAACATGTATAATGACTTGAGTCAGGCCATCATACATGCTAATAACCTCGCACAGACTAAGAGTTACGATTACAGATATCAGGTCTCATGACCATCTCCAACCATCTTCCCACACCCAGGAGAAAGTGGGGGCAAAAGACAACAAACTAACGAATTAAAACTATGCCACCAGCCCGAACTCAAGCATTCTCCTCAAGCGCCTCCCCATCATCCTGCTCCTCCTCAGGCGCCGATAACAATCGAGGATTCTCACTGCGGCGTGGTGACAGCATCCTGCATGCCATGGACAGCAGAATGTTGATCCCTTCTTTCATCGTATCCTGGAAGTCTTCCTTGTAAAGACCTGCCCAAAAAATCATTAGAGAACATGCATAGCTTAAGATCTCTACAGGGTGTTTAGGTCGCTTCCCCTCAAAACAGGATTTGTTCCTGGTTTTCCAAATGGCCCAGCAAATGGCAGCGATGCCAAAAGTGTGTACTACACCACCATTAGGTAGCCAATTGTGAATCCAAGTCTAGTATTGGTTAATTGATCGAGGTACATTGGTGGCACCAATGCAAACCGCCACCATACCTCATACAACTTTTGAAACAACACATTGGAACAAGAGATGGTCAACATTTTCTACTCAATCACAGAATTCACAGGCCGGGTTTCTATTCCAATTTCTTTTTCTCAAGTTATCCTTTGTCAGGATTGCATTCTAAGCGATAAGCCAAAGAAATATCTTAATTTTGTATGGTACCTTTGCTTTCCATATATTTTTTGTGTGCTTCTCCACTATCATTTACAGTTAGATGCTCATAGACAGATTTAACAGAGAATCTTTTTTTAGGACCTCATTTCCAATAGACCACATCCACTTCATCACTGAGTGGGAAATCCAATGCATTCTGTTTCAATGACACCCATTGGTTATGCAAGGGGTTGGGGAGCCATCTTCTGAATGTCACATTCCCATTGATTTGCCTAAATTTTGGCACGGTCAACATCTTGGTTTCACATAGTTCAAATAGAACAGGGTGTGAAACATACATAGGTTTACTATCACACCAAAATAAAGTGTTCTCCCCATTTCTTATTAAAATTGTTCTTCCTTGCAGATAAATATCCCTAACTTTCATCAGGTTTTTCCAAATGGGAGAGTCTCCACATTTGATTTTCACCTTTCTGATTGTGTCATGTCCTAATTATTTGGCTCTTATGATGTCTTGCCAGATGCCAATTTCTTTCTCCAATTTCTACCACCATTTACAAAGTAAGCTTATGTTTATTTTCCTGATATCTTTAATCCCTAACCCCCTTTTTCTTGCTTTTACAGATTATTTCCCATTTAACCAGATGGTATTTTCTTTTGTGAGAGCCCCCTTGCCAAAAGAAAGTTCTCCTTTGCTTATCAAGGGAATCTATGACAAGTTGGGGAGCAAGTAGATGGACATGTGATATATGAAGGACCTAGTTAAGCTTGGATTAATCAGAATAGTCCTCCCAGCAATAGACATTGTACCACCAATCCAGATGTCAAGTTTCTTTTTGTTTTTCTCTTTGAGTGGAGCCCAATCAGCCACATGTAATTTACAAGGGCTAACTGGCACACCCAAGTATTTAATTGGGAATTGTCCAATCAGGCAGTTAAACAGCTCATAATATTGAATTTCCTTTTCATGATTCCCATTTATCATAATTCATAACAACCTCACTTTTCTCAAAGTTTATCTTTAGCCCAGACATAATTTTATAGAAGTATAGCAGAAGTTTGAGGTTTCCTGCAAATTCCACACTGTCTTTGAGGCAGATGATAGTATCATCTATATACTGTAGAATTGCTATACCTTTTGTGATCAAGGAATCAGCCAACCCCACTATCAAGCTATTTTGTTGTGCATGTTTAACCATTCTGGTTAGGCAGTGTGCTGCAAAGTTGAATAGTAAATTTTAGATAAATGTGTCAAACAGTCGACCATTCTGAAGTTATTAGGTTGTCTCGAAATATAGATTTATACGCAACCATAGCAGTAATTTCTCTCTCTCTCTCTCTCTCTCTCTCTCTCTCTCTCTCTCTCTCTCTCTCTCTTATTTTGATAAAACAGTACATCAGGTTTACTTAAAATAAATGGAGATGCGTGTGTTGCTTCAACGTACAAAGGTGCAAATGCTGAGTAGTTGGAAGGATTGTAAGCACCATTTCTTGGCTTTAAGAAGCACAAGCAAGAAGAGAGCCATATCTCTGGTTCAAGCAAACACAACTACACAACAGAATGTCTTGGTGCTACCGAAATTTTTGCTGCTCCTGATTTATCAAAGCAGGATACATATTCTAGGCATATGAGGTGTCAGGAAACCAAATGCTGCGGGTGAGCTGGGTGTGGTTTAGTGTTGCTCAAACCAAACATTTCTTTTGTTTGAGCACAGTTCTATCTGCCTACAATTTGGCTCCATGACGGAAGGACCGAGCGTGGGATTGGCGAATTCCTTGTACATAGCCACTCCTTGAGTCTAGCTCCAGGGCTTTTCTTCCGTCGTCCACCTCAATGCTGCCAATTGTCCAAGAAAAAAGATCAGTGCTGCATTTCCAAAACCAAAAGCATCTCTCCATGGCGTTCCCCTTCAGCCCATTGTTTGAATAGAGGTATATTAGAGGACAATGAAGGGGATTGAGAGATAAATGAACTAATTTCCTCTCCATTACACTAGTTGCCAAACAAGCCCAAGCAGTAGCAAGATGCTTGGATATTGATCGCTCCTCACTGCTCTCCTGCTTGTTTTCCCCCCTTTCGATGATCCGGCCGAGGCCGTTCCGCGCAGCTGCCACACCTTTGTGGCTCTGGTGTGTGGCCACGGTGAGCCGGTGACCGGAAGGGACACCATTGGGTCAGAGGCATCAGGAATTTAGAGGAGATACCAACAAGGGAATGTGAACTGGCAATCCTCCTTATATGCCCTCCTACTGGAAAGAGTGGCCTCGATCATTTTTTTTTTTAGGGCAGAGTGGCCTCGATCATTAGACAGTTGCGTTACAGCGTTGCAATGACCAATGGACCATAGGACGATCAGGTCGCATTGCAAGGCATCGGTTCCAGTCAACTACTGCACGCAGTCCCACTTGTTTTCTGCTATCCTTCGTACAAAACTGCTCGCTGCAATTAGAGTGTTAGCGACGTGCTGTAATTGGCGTTATGTGCTTATTTGTTTTCAAATGCCAATCTTATATGATCAGGGTGCAGTCGTGCATCAAAACATTTCTCGCAAAAGTGTACACATCTCAAATTCATCACTGCAGCGTAGAATACTACACCAAGAAAACCCCAGTCTAGACTCTATCGATTTCACTAATTTGAGGTCTGGATACAAGAATTCCCCGAGGAAATTGCCGGCGCCACCTACTTCCATACAACCAAAGATGTGAACCTCCTCTCTTGCTCTGCCTTACATAGACGAAGAACAGGCATCCCTATTGTTGGGCCGTACCGACTCGCCTTCTGAAACCGACCCATCTAGATTACCCATTCGCCATTCAAGTACTTTGGGTTGGGCTGTCTGTTCCTGGGCTCTAGTGGTGTAGTGTCTGCCTCCTCCATAGGTGGCGTAATCTTCATCTTACATGACGACCAATGCACAAGAATTTGAGGAATAACTCGATCAGGTCGTTGACGCAAACGTCGATCAAGAATGGTAACAGGGAATTGCAGAACATAGGGATGGTAGCACTGACCTGATCTGCAGCACCCCGCGCAGGCTTTGAGCTGGAAGACATGAAACACTAGTGGCCTGATTGGTTCCCTGGGTGAGCTGAGCCTGCATCGCATCGGCTAGCTAGGCTGCGACTGGCCAGGCTGTGAGCATGCAGTACCTCTCTGTTTGGTTGCATGCATGTGTGTAGCATGGCCAAGATGAGCTGATGATCGATTGCCCGGATGACTGCCTCCCCTAGTTATTTTTCTGTTGCGTACGTGCTCAGCTTGCATCGCGGGAGCCAGGCCCAGCAGATACGGCTGATTTCCACGTTCCTGCGGAGCCTGGCCGCAGGTGACTATTTGCATGTCGAGAGCCTGGTTCGAAGGCTAAAGCAGGCAACCAAACTAGCGAGCCTTGCATCCCGCAGGTCTGGTTCAGCTGCATATGCCCTAGATGTATAGAGCTGGATTCAGGTAGCTGCAATTCATAAGCCATTGGATTGATACACTGGATCACTGGAAAATGCCCAAAGTTAAAGGACATCAGCTACAATTTCTTTCTCAATGTCTTTTTAATTAGACAACTGATGTGTGGTCACGTTGTTCCTAACGATCTGCATCAAGCCATCAACACATAGCATGCATGATGTATATCTAGGGCTTATTAAAATGTGTTCGACAAAAGTATTACATTAACAATTCACCTGCCAGCACAACAAACACGCTAGAAATATAATCCTCGCTCCAGGGTGTGCACGCGCTCCAATAAAACCATTCTGTATGGGGTTTTATAGGCCTATATAATGATCACCTAGCCCCTCTGCGTGTAACCGTGATTGAGAGGGCGGTGCGAGGCCACATGGATTATTGAATGCATGAAATCGGCACCACTACCGGAATCGCCTGATTTGCTCGATAAAGCCCAGAATACCAACGGCAAACGGTTTGTCGTGCGCAGCTCATGGCGAACCGCGCACGGCAACTAGGGCTGACGGCAAAGCCGAGTTTGCCGTGTGCCTTTTGTGGGGGCACAAGACAAAGAGCTTTGCCGTGTGCTATTTGGCACACGACAAAGTTTTTTTTGCAGACCAGACATAAATAAAAAAAAGCAAAAAAAACATTCCAAGTCGCGCTATATTTCGCGAAAAATTCGCACGCTACGCGTCCGGTGGGATTCGAACCGTGACCTCTCCCTCATGCATAACCTCCTCTACCGCTGTACCACACTCTCACCTATAACTAGATGCTGTTTTGATTCCTACCATGTTATACTAAACCGAGTGTAAACAGAGGTCGTTTACAAAATTTGAATTTCAAATTTGAGAAAATTCAAACTTAGTTTTCGTTGACAAGATGACTTCAAATAAAAAATTGTCAACTACAAAGTTTCATAACTTATTATGATCTACAACTCCCATTTTGACTGTTTCTCCATCCGAGATCATTTGAAAAAACTCAATTTTCAAATTTTGAGAACTACAAATATATTTTTCGTTGACAAATTTAATTCAAATTAAAAAGAGTTCAACTACAAAGTTGTATAACTTCTGAAGATCTACAACTTTTATATGTCATTTGTCGATCCGACATAGTGCTAGTAACATTGTTCCCAAATCTTATATATCTCTCTAGTTTAAGAAATTATATGAGACATATAGATTTTGTGAACAACTTTATTATGGTTTTGTCGAATGAAGAAATGACCAAACTAAAAATTGTACATCTTGAGAAGTTATACAACTTTGTAGTTTAAAACTTTTTAATTTGAATTAATTTACTAACTCAAAATATGGTTTGAATTATGACTTTGCTATGTGCCTCAAAAAAGCACACGGCAAAGTCATGACTTTGCCGTGTGCCAAAAAAAAGCACACGACAAAGCATGGCGGCAAAGCCATACTTGGCTTTACCGTGTGCTAAATCTTTATCGTGTACCCAAAAAAAGCACATGGCAAAGAGACTCTTTGCCGTGTGCCCGATAGATTGCACACTGCAAAATTTCAGGCACACGGCAAACTACGGTTTTCCGGTAGGGCACCTCACACCTCCTCTCCCTTTTTATGGCACAGGCGGAAGCCGATTCAGCGCTCCCATCTCCAAAGGGACTTTTTGTCTAATCCCACCAAACCGTAAAACTGGACAAACAGTTTCTTTATTAGGGTCAGCAGGGGGCATCCCCACCTGATTGTTTCCATATATATCGGGCTTCTTGCAAGCCAAAAGTTTACATTTCAAGACCAAAGAGATAAAACAGAAGGTTTTCCTAAAACTCGTTGTGGAGCTGCTCTAGGTATAGAAATGGTATAACAAACTCACGGTACAAAACCCCAAAACTTTCTAGGCAGCTTAGGTTGTAGATAATTGGTGATTTTTTGTTTGTTTGTGAGATTCAGATATTAGGAATGGAAGGTATTAGGAATTCAGTTATAACGTGGTGGATATCCCAGTCTGTATATGTGGACCGATATCTACCATCAGAAAATCCATATATCACTAACAAGGATCTCGATGGACTCTGGGTGCGAGTACCCGGAGTGAACAATTCTGATAGAGTAATACACACAAGAACTTGCTTGTCCATGTGAAAACTCATGGGGACATGAAGCTAAACACAGGGAGGATTGGACAAGAGCTCTGATATGCAATGTCAATTTCAGATTCGGGCATCTAATTTTGTGTGCACCACATGTGGATCACGAGGATTTATTAGAGATGTCCTTTCAATTGCTTTAGCTCCCCTGCTAAGAAGGAAACAATGGAGGTTATGAGACTGCACGGTTTTAAATTTTTATTACAATGTGTTATACATATCTTAATGTGTTTACACAGTTTAAACTTCTAATAATCCTTATGATGTAAAAGGAACATTACTCATATTTTCTCAAAAAAAAGGAACGCTAATCATATGCAGCAGCTGGTTACTACAAATTAATTAAGATCATCAAACAGTGCTGCTGCATATGATTAGTGCTACAAGAAACGGTAGCTGGATCTTGATGACGGACGGTTGAATAATGAAATCCTGAATAACTAATGACTGTGGTGCAAATATATATCATGTGGCCTTATATAAGGAAGTGGTAGACACGGCTCCAATGCCACTTCTCAAGGCACGGGTAGAGCTCAGTCTCGGTTGCTAGCTAGAACAAGAATCGACATACGGGTGAAAGTTTGCTCGGCAGCTCATTCATCCATCGATGATAATTAAGCTTGGGAGGCATCTGAGTTTAGGAGCTGAATAATGCACACGCTCTAATGCAGCATGCTTCCCAGTTGTTACAGACAAGCTAGTCAACACGCTCTAATCTGTCCATAGACAATCAAGTTCTGGCCTCTGGGTTATTACATAAGCTGGAAGCATCTGGAATTGCTGGGCAAGTAGCCGCGCGACTGATTGACATGTCGAGCAGGTTAGGGTGACCTCGGGCTCGTGCTCGTACAGTAGCGTTCGGAATGGCAGGCCTGCCTGGCGAGGAGAGTCGAAATGTGCCCGTGCAGCCGGGTCCATCTTGTATTATTGCTCCCTTCTTTTTTCTTTCTTCCTTGCTGGTCTGATTGCTAGTGGAGATACGTGCATCTGCTGCCCATGTGAGCAAACAGATGTTCAAAGTGATTTTCTAGTCAAGATTTTAATTTTTCAATAACCTTTGGTCTATAGCACCATGCGATTGGTACTAAGAACCGTGGTAACATAGGATCAAAATTTTAGATAATTTTTTTTTGAATCGCCTCATTTCCATTACCATAACGGAAATACCGATTCTTCAGATATGGATAAAGATAGAGAGATCTAGGGGGAAAGGGGGAAGGGGGAAGCATCAGCATGTATCAGGGGCGAAGCCAGCCGAGCACGCCACCGGGGTCGGCCACCCCTTTAGGCCCTGTTTGGAACACAGAAATTTCGCAGGAATCGCGCAGGAATTTCACAGGAAACAGTTCAATTTCACAGGAAAAACGCAGGAATAGGGAAAAATTCTCGCATTCCAAACAGGGCCTTACTCAACCTTACTCAACGGGGTCAAATACATTGATGAACAATATTTTACACTGAATTTAGTGAGTTTTATCGGGGTCCGGTGACCCCGACGAGTCAATGCAGCTTCGCCCCTGGCATGTATAATGAGTTGAGTCAGGCCATCATACATGCTAATAACCTCGCACAGACCAAGAGTTACGATTACAGACATCAGGTCTCATTTCCCACACCCAGGAGATGGTGGGGGAAAAAGACGACAAACTAACGAACTAAAACTATGCCACCAGCCCGAACTCAAGCATTCTCCTCAAGCGCCTCCTCCTCATCCTGCTCCTCGTCAGGCGCCGGTAACAATCGAGGATTCTCACTACAGCGTGGTGACAGCATCCTGCACGCCATGGACAGCAGAATGTTGATCCTTTCTTTCATCGTGTCCTGGAAGTCTTCCTTGTAAAGACCTGCCCAAAACATCATTAGAGAACATCCATAGCTTAAGATCTCTGCAGGGTGTTTAGGTCGCCTCTCCTCAAAAAAAGATTTGTTCCTGGTTTTCCAAATGGCCCAGCAAATGGTAGCGAGGCCAAAAGTGTGTACTACACCACCATTAGGTAGCCAATTGTGAATCCAAGTCCAGTATTGGTTAATTGATCGAGGTACATTGGTGGCACCAATGCAAACCGCCACCATACCCCATACAGCTTTTGAAACAACATATTGGAACAAGAGATGGTCAACAGTTTCTACGCAATCACAGAATTCACAGGTCAGGTTTCCATTCCAGTTTCTTTTTCTCAAGTTATCTTTTGTCAGGATTGCATTCTGAGTGATAAGCCAAAGAAATATCTTAATTTTGTATGGTACCTTTGCTTTCCATATATTTTTTGTGTGCTTCTCCACTATCATTTACAGTTAGATGCTTATAGACAGATTTAACAGAGAATCTTTTTTTTGGACCCTATTTCCAGTAGACCACATCCACTTCATCACTGAGTGGAAAATCCAATGCATTCTGTTTCAATGACACCCATTGGTTATGCAAGGGGTTGGGGAGCCATCTTCTGAATGACACATTCCCATTGATTTGCCTGAATTCCGGCACGGTCAACATCTTGGTTTCACATAGTTCAAAGAGAACAGGGTGTGAAACATACATAGGTTTACTATCACACCAAGGGTCACACCAGAATAAAGTGTTCTCCCCATTTCTTATTGAAATTGTTCTGCCTTGCAGATAAATATCCCTAACTTTCATCAGGTTTTTCCAAATGGGAGAGTCTCCACATTTGATTTTCACCTTTTTGATTGTGTCATGTTCTAATTATTTGATGTCTTGCCAGATGCCGGTTTCTTCCTCCAATTTCTACCACCATTTACAAAGTAAGCTTATGTTCATTTTCCTGATATCTTTAATCCCTAACCCCCCCTTTTTTTTTGCTTTTACAGATTATTTCCCATTTAACCGGATGGTATTTTCTTTTGTGAGAGCCTCCTTGCCAAAAGAAAGTTCTCCTTTGCATATCAAGAGAATCTATGACAGTTTTGGGGAACAAGTAGATGAACATGTGGTATATGAAGGAGCTAGTTATGCTTGAATTAATCAGAATAGTCCTCCCAGCAATAGACATTGTGCCACCAATCCAGATGTCAAGTTTCTTTTTGTTTTTCTCTTTGAGTGGAGCCCAATTAGCCACATGTAATTTACAAGGGCTAACTAGCACCCCAGGTATTTAATTGGGAATTGTCCAATCTGGCAGTTAAACAGCTCAGAATATTGAATTTCCTTTTCATAGTTCCCATTTATCATAACAACCTCACTTTTCTCAAAGTTTATCTTTAGCCCAGACATAATTTCATAGAAGTATAGCAGAAGTTTGAGGTTTCTTGCAAATTCCATACTGTCTTTGAGGCAGATGATAGTATTATCTGCATACTGCAGAATTGCTATAACCTTTGTGATCAAGGAATCAGCCAACCCCACTATCAAGCTATTTTGTTGTGCATGTTTAACCATTCTAGTTAGGCAGCGTGTGCTGCAAAGTTGAACAGTAAATTTTAGATAAATGCGTGAAACAGTCGACCATTCTGAAGTTATTAGATTGTCTCAGAATATAGATTTATACTCAACGACTGCAACTCAGTAAGTCATCATAGCAGTAATTTATTTCTCTCTCTCTCTCTCTCTTTTATTTGATAAAACAGTACATCAGGTTTACTTTAAATAAATGAAGATGCGTGTGTTGCTTCAACGTACAAAGGTGCAAATGCTGAGTAGTTGGAAGGCATAATAAGCACCATTTCTTGGCTTTAAGAAGCAAGCAAGAAGAGAGCGACATCTCTGGTTCAAGCAAACACAACACAAACACAACAGAATGTCTTGGTGCTACCGAAATTTTTGCTGCTCCTGATTTATCAAAGCAGGATATATATTCTAAGCATATGAGGTGTCAGGAAACCAAATGCTGCGGCGGGTGAGCAGGGTGTGGTTTAGTGTGGCTCAAACCAAACATTTCTTTTGTTTGGGCACGGTTTTAGCTGCCTAGGATTCGGCTCATGCGGAAGGTTATGGGGGAGTGTGGGATTGGCTAATTCCTTGTACGTAGCCACTTCTGACTCTAGCAGCCAACGGTCCTTTTCAGTTCACTGCACATATGCATGATTCTATTGTAAAGCTGGCGATTGTCATCTGCACTACTAGTCCATTTAATGTCTCAATTGATGTCCATCAAAAAAAAAAAAAAAAACCCCTCTAGTTCCGAGCTGATTACAGGGCATAGAGCGAGTAGTACAGTCTGGTCCTTACTACTTCAGTACAGGGCCACATATGCATCAACAGAAGTGCGAATAGTTTCATGAAAAGCAAGAATCTGCACCTAACCCGCTAAAAAATACATCCGGCTTCATAGAATGTTTTCCACATCAAACCAAACTATAATGCCACTGATCACTTTCTTGATTATTTATAAAGAAGACATTTGATTCTGATGACTTAGCTAAATCACTTTCTAAAGAGTTAACAAAGCGAACAAGCTTCCATCGGTTACCAGCAAAATAAGACGACACTTGAATCTGATGACTTAGCTATATCACTTTCTGAAGTTTTGTTTTGAACTTCATTCCCCCGTATCAATCAAACATATAAACTGACAAACTAAAATTTGCACCGTCTTCCTAGTCACTCGTATACCTATAACATCAGGGAATTCCTCTGACATTGCGTTGTCAATCTATTCCACCAAGCAGATGGAATGTATTCGCGTGAGTCCCATATTCCAGATGTCTCCCATGTCTAATGCTATCTCATAAATTTCTGTCGTTGCTATGAGTTTTTCCAGGCACGCAATACACAGCTGCGGGGTCTCCCGCTGGCTTCCTCTAAACCCGCATAGCTAGGAGCCGCCTCTCATGCTTGCCTTTTTAACCTAGAAAGCGAAGAATTTTTTTTTTGATACAGGATACGTTCCAGCCTTTTATATATGTCAGTATGTCACCAGATGCATACGGCCACCCTAGGAGGTGAATAGGATTCATATGCTGCTATAAATTTCCTGTGAAATAATTCAAGGATTCCACCATCTCGTATCCAGTTCGCACATGGTGTACACTGTACAGTAGTAATCATCTTGGGTACCACGGTACCTTTTACAACTCACTGTTGTTCGGGACATGAATAATTCAGGTTACATTACACTAATGTAAATGTCTTTTGTTCATCATCTTGTGGCTCGCCGCTTCACCCTGTTCCCGAACAACTTGCCTCTCCTGACTTTGCAACGATGAAGCTGGATGCTACCTCCGAACGGAAGACACCGCCATTTCACATCCAGATGAGTTCAAGCTTCAAAACGAGTATAGTAGGGAACATCAAACTCGAGTTCGACCAACCAAGTGCAAATTGTCATCTATTAGCAGTGCAAGCATACACCAGAACAAACAAACTAGTACATGACCACGATTCACCCTGATGACGGTGCTTTGAGTAATCAGGGGAAGCCAATTGCTTCTAGCTTCTGTGCAGAGAGCATTATCATTCAATCATAGTCAGAATCCCACCGTTCTGGAAGCTCCCGGACAGATTCCGCCTTTGCCCTAGGTATAGTCCTCAGCTTCTCTTGTTGCTTCAGCATATCTGCAACAGATTCAAAGATGCCCTTTGGACATTGCTACCCTTTGTCAGTGCAAACAAGCATACTTCTATTCCATAAATATATCATCACAAACAGAGCAAAGAAAGCTATGAAGCTCAGGGGGCTCAGGTAACGAAAAGGCAGTATCTGCAAAAATGAAGGATTTTATCATCATAAAGTATTTTATAATCATAAACTTTCTCATGTACAAGAAGGTCGAAACCAAGGCTTCCCTAGGTTGAGAGAATGGGGGATTTTATTATTGCAAACATTCTCATTCTACAGTACTGTTGCAAACTGCAACTTATTGGAACTGAGGACCTCTCAAAGTTGTATCCACAAAGTTTCTATTATTACTGAAACCACTCAGGCTTCATGTTTGACATACGAAACTAGGAAAGAACCCTCTTCGATTCAAACAAAACACAACTGTGTGCTTTTACTTGATAAGAGGAAAATCCTAGCGCCTGGTGTACTTCAGTGTTAGACTCGCTTGAAAAGAAACCTGGAAATGCAAGTGATGTATCAACCAAGCGCAGCCACATGGATCCTTCTGCAAGAGCTGGTAAAGTAGCACTCACTGATTC
>CM014272.1:55285667-55297249 GCA_004135705.1 Alloteropsis semialata
AATACACGGTAAATGCTCTTTCCATACAATTTAAATAAATGAGTTAGTCTTTTTCATCATATTCATTCATCGATTTCAATTTATTTGAGGATACTTATTTAGGTGTAAAAATCTCCTATTTACTAATTCTTTTTCTAATTTTATTTAGGTCCTTGTGCGAAATGTGCCTCCAGACCCTGATGAATCAGTTAGTGAGCATGTTGAGCACTTCTTTGCTGTGAATCACCGTGATAATTACCTCAGTCACCAGGTTCTAATTTTTCTTAGCTTCTGTCCACTGTACTGTCATGGTGAATAACCTATATGGCAGAGGGCCACATGTCTATAACAATATTGAAAGAAAATTCAGGTTCGGTTTTACCTTCTCATATGGATTAAATTTTCTATTTTTTTTAACAGATTGTATACAATGCAAACCATCTTTCCGGCTTGGTTGAGAGTAAGAAGGCCTTGCAAAACTGGTTAATCTACTACGAAAACCAGCATGCTAAAAACCCTGCAAAAAAGCCAACCATGAAGGTACAGCGTCTCCATTACAAATATATCCTCATGCACTAACAGGCTTTTATGATCCAAAATTCTATTTCAACGGATTTGTCCAAGATTGCAAGTGGTATGACTCCAATACATTTCTTATAGACAGGACTTTGGGGTCTTTGGGGGCAAAGAGTGGATGCTATAGAATACTACAAAAAGGAAATTGAGGAGTTATGTAAACAGGTATACTTTCATTAGAAGAAGGAACAGACGCCCCTTAATCATCTGGATAGTATATATTGTCAGACTGTCAAGAACTCTCCTTGATTCTATGCAATTTAATTTACCTGGTGACATTCACAATACTGAACAGCGTTTTCACATGCATCACAGGAAGATGAGGAGAGACAAAAGGTGATCACTGATCCAAATTCTATTATGCCGGCGGCATTTGTGTCTTTCAAAACACGGTGGGGGGCTGCTGTTTGTGCTCAAACACAGCAAACAAGTAATCCGACCGTGTGGTTAACTGAGTGGGCTCCAGAACCTCGTGATGTTTACTGGGCTAATCTTGCAATCCCTTATGTTGAGCTATCAGTTAGAAGGCTTATTATAGCTGTTGTCTTCTTCTTTCTGACCTTTTTCTTTATGGTACCAATCGCAATTGTCCAGTCCTTGGCAAACCTAGATGATATTGAGAAGGTGCTTCCTTTCTTGAAACCTATAATCGAAAGGTGAGTGTTATCATTTGTTTGTTTACAGTTATATTTCATGAAAAAGAATTTGTGGCATGCTATTTTATGAATATATAGCATCCACTAAATCCAGCCGCTTTACAACTTGGAACAGTTATCACACTGAGTTATAGTGACTCATTATCAGTACGGTGTCCAAGTGAGTTTGTGTCCACAAAATTGTGTGTACAATTTTCAATATATATAAGATGGTCAATATTTGAAATTCATTAGTAGAAATCAGTTTTTAAAGAGTTCTAGCACAGCCTCTTATGTAGAGTTCTTGTGATTCATAAGACATCCTTTTCTTGCTAAATGAATCATCGCCAATTTTGGGTAGCCTGTACTTCTACACAGTCAACTCTGGCTACCTTTTCTGGAAGGAGCTTGGTCCTAACTTTTATATCTAGTTTTCTCTAACAAATACTAACATCATCTAGTTGTTGAGTAGATTTTTCTTGTATGAAAAATGTACCAAAAACCTGTTTGGCGTTTACTATTTTATTTTCATAGGGAAGGTGAACCTGTGCAGGTATAATACCTTACAATTTGTTCAACATGTTGCAGCATGAATAATCACATTCTACCTTTTGATGCAAATAGTGTCTCTGGAATTGTTGAATATTACTGTTATGTTCTTGTGAAACTGTACTGATTACAAAAGGCCTTTTTCCATCTTCATAAACAGCTACCAAGTTATATCACTAATTGAATGACAATTGTGATGCAGTGCAAGAAACATTGCCTGTCAATTCATAGAAGTGCATTACTGGTTGCATGTTATACCTACCAAGATTTTCCTTGGAGTGGACAAAGAAAATCCAACACCTTTTTTATATTATATATTTGTTTGAAATATAATTATTTTATTTAGGATCTAAACTCTTGCGCAATATCATGCAGAAATTCCCTTAAGCCAGTTATTCAAGGTTTCTTGCCAGGAATTGTATTGAAAATCTTCCTTATACTTCTCCCAACAATTTTAATGGCCATGAGCAAGATTGAAGGCCACACATCACTCTCTGGATTGGACAGGAAAACAGCAACGAAATACTATGTATTCCTTTTTGTGAATGTGTTCTTAGGGAGTGTAATAACTGGAACAGCATTTCAGCAGCTCGACAAGTTCATCCATCAGTCCGCTAACAAGTATGCTGAATCTAGAAGTCATCAATATTTGGTTTTGACAGTTTTAGTCAATATTTGCTATCTACCTAACAAATGCTATTATCTTATAATGTTATTTTTCATTTGTGCCACCTCAAGAATTCCAGAGGTTGTTGGAGAGTCCATTCCTATGAAGGCAGCATTTTTCATGACATACATAATGGTTGATGGTTGGGCTGGTATAGCTGCTGAAGTTCTTCGGTTGAAGCCATTAGTTATATTCCATATAAAGAATGCATTCTTGGTCAGAACTGAGCACGACCGCGAGCAGGCCATGGATCCTGGAAGCCTGGATTTTTACAACTCAGAACCACGATTACAGTTGTACTTTCTGCTTGGGCTTGTATATGCAGTTGTGACACCAATGCTTCTTCCCTTCATCATAGTGTTTTTCAGCCTTGCATATCTTGTTTTCAGACATCAGGTACTACTCTCTTCAAGTTTGAATCAAAGTTTGTTTGTTCGCACCATTTTCACATTGGCACCAAAACAATAACTTGCTAGCAATTATTCTTGCGAATGTTTCATTTGGCACTTTAATTATCATACTTTGCCATCACTCTTCTCTTACCTAGCTCCCTAATATCTTTTTCCTTTGTCACAAGATAATTAATGTCTATAATCAGCAATATGAAAGTGGTGCACAGTTCTGGCCAGATGTGCACATGCGACTAATCATAGCGTTGATAGTATCACAAATCCTCCTACTGGGTCTGCTCAGCACGCAGGAAGCAGAGAAGTCCACTGTTGCTCTTCTCCCACTTCCTGTCCTCTCCTTATGGTTCCACTACGTTTGCAAGGGCCGGTTTGAACCAGCGTTTGTGAAGTTCCCCTTGCAGGTAAGACTGAAATTTTGTTCACAATTGTGTTTGCATAGTGTCAAAATAAGTCAAATGTTAAAGCTAGAACAGTACGAAAAAACATAGAAGAATGGGACCTATTGTGACATAAAATGGCATCTATACATTGTGTTTTGCAGGATGCCATGGTAAAGGACACATTGGAAAAGGCACATGACCCGACTTTAAATTTGAGAGACTACCTGAAGGGTGCTTATGTGCACCCGGTATTCAAGAAAAATGACATATACGAGCTTGTCGCTTTCGATGAGGAAGAGAAGAACCCCCTCGTTGTGACAAAGCGGCAGTCTCGCATGAACACACCAGGTGGAAGCAAATTCAATTCAAGCTCTGGTACTAATGAGGGGGATTTCAGTCGGATGCCTCCTCCCTAATTCTTTCGCGAGCAAATATAATTCTTTTTCCCGAGTTTGGTACTGTTGTAAATGTTTGACCAAGAAGGAAATGCAAAAGGAGGAAGTAGCTGTACTATACATGAATAGATGATCAGCAATTGTATTCATGAGGACTATTGCAAGGTGCAAATTTGAGCAATTAAGAACTTTCTGCCAAATCAACCACTGGAAATTTCATCATAAAGCCGATCTAAGTCCTCCCTTGAGTTTGCTTAATTCTGATTTCTGATACTGGGATGACTACAAAAATCTTGAAATATTCAGACATGTCAAATTTGAGTTCTTTTTACAGGATCTTCAGCAGCAGGAATGCAAGCTGTAACAGTTTTGTGCAAAAACAAATTGAATTTGCAAACGAATGCAGATACAATTAATTTTGTTTTTTTAATAAAATATATTCCTCAAAAAGAAAAGGAACAAAAAAAACAGAAAAAGAAGCTGGGATAGGATTAGTAAATCTGTAGAAGGCTATATTACATGTATTTTGCAAAGGACAACAGCTCCAGAAGTAAAACTTTCTTTCATGTTAATAATTGGACAAAAGTCACGTCAGTCTCAGCATTCTTTCCAATGCGTGACTCACTTTGTACATTTCAATACCTCGGCAGTATCCTTTCTTACAAAAGGCGATTATTAATTCCTGGTACATATATACATCTACTATGAAACCTTGTCCAAGAATCCATCCGATTAGTGTATGCAATTCATGAAGCTTGCCGCCAGTAATGAGACCTCGCGCAATACTTGCTACTGCAGATCTGGAGAGACCATCTTCCAGTGATTGGTTTAAATAGCTAAGTGCAACCAAGAACTTCCCCTCTGTACAGAGACAATTAATCACAAGGCTGTCAGTGATGTCATTTGGAGCAATGCCTTTCTCAATCATCTCATGAAGCACAAGGAAGACCTCATATGCTTTCCCCAAGAAACTGAGATGGCGGATCAAAGTATTGTATGTCACAACATCAGCGACAAACTCCCCACTTCTAAGCAAGCAAAGCGCTTCACAAAGCATCCCGAGTTTACAGAGACTGTGGATCACAATGTTGAAAGTCCAGCTATTGGGAGCCATGCCTTTTTTTACCATGTCGACAAACAGCTTGATAACAGCCAACCATCTCCACTCGTCACAAAGCCTCCTCATCACAGTGTTATAGTTGACAACATTGACATGCCATCCAATTTCTCCACTGCACTCCAAAAGGCACTTTGCAGCCCAAGCAGTTGACTTGCGACAAACCCCATCAAGGAGAATATTCAGAGTAATCTCATTGGGACGCAACCCCTCTGACATCATCTTATCTACCAATGCAAAGCTCTTATCTACTCTGCCGGTTTTGCATAACCCATCCATGTATGTACTGTATGTGATTGTATCCGGCGTCCACCCTTTCGCACTGCTCTCCTCAAGAAGCACATCAACTTCCTTGAAATCTCCAGCCTTGCATAGAGCTTCAACCAAGACATTGTAAGTGGCTGTGCTAGGTGCAAATCCTGCTGCAGTCATTGTTTCCAAGAGCTCCTTGGCCTCATTTACCATTCCACTCAAGCAATAGGCGTGCATGATGGGAGTGTACGTGTGAGCATTGGGTTGGCAACCTTCCTCCAGCATCAAGTCAAGCACCCCCAGCGCCTCAGCCACCCGGCCGGCACTGCACAGTCCAGAGATCAGCGTCGAGTAGGTGACCACGTCCAGGGCCACGCCGTTCGCCGTCATCCACCGCACGACTTCGTAGGCTGCATCGAACCACCGGAGGCGGCAGGCGTATACCCCGACGAGAACCGTGCACGTGGCAGCGTCGGGTGCAACACCGTCTGCGGCCATTGCATTGAGTACGGCGAGCGCGGCGCCAGGTTGGGACGCCGACGAGAGCGCGGCAGCCACCGTGGTGAAGCAGGCGGCGTCGGGGCGGCGCCCCAGGAGGCTCCGCATTTCGTCGAGCAGGTGGAGGGCGCGCTCGGCGCCGGCGCCGGCGCTGGCGCCGAGCACGTCTCCGTCGCCGGAAGCAACGTGCGCGGACATGAGGCGGTTGTAGTCGTACGGGTGTGGCGACCGCGGCCGTGACGGAAGAGGCGGGGGCGGGGGCTGCTCGGAGAGCTCCTTCGCGAGGGCCGCGAAGCGGAGGAGGAGGTGACCTCGTGGGGAAATTGATAGACAGCGTCGGTGGAGGAGGCGGGCAATGGGACGGCAGGGGGAGGGCATAAGGAGGTGGGGATGACTCCGGCGGCGACATCTGAGAGCGGCGGCGACGGCGGCGGCGGTTGCAGCCCTGCTGCCCGGGGAGAAACGGGCAGCGGGTGGACGGTGGGGGCCTGGGGGACAGTTTCTGAGGTGAGAAATGGGCCGCAAGCCCATATGGTTTCAGTGGTTCTGATTTTGCCGCATAGTAAATATTTATTATTATTTTGCATAAGAAGAATACTATTTTCGTTTTTTTCTTTTTTAAGGACATACCCTAGAAATTCATCCAAACCTCCTAAAACTCAATGGAGCATGTGCACATACATTTTCATTTTTTATTTATTTACTCCTAAAATTATGGAGTTGCTGGCTTTAAGTGGTCCTCTTTGAGCCGTACCTTGTTGTAGATGTTTTATGCTGGTTGACCAATATTTCAGATACAAATGCATGTCGAGTAGGAAATCCTTTTTTGCAGTGCTTGCACTAGTGATTTGTTGTGACATCATCACAACAAATTGACAACAGATAAGCCGCCCAAGATAAAAAGAATGGGCAATGTTACATAGTAATTTGGGTACACCAGAGGATATGTTTTCTGTGAAATGCTATGTGCATATATAGCATAACTCTATGTGTGCTGTTTTTCTTCTTTTTTTTTGATCTGGTGGATGTGGTGACCAACAAGGATGTATGTGAGGTGAAAATTGGATTATGTAACCCTGCTCATGTTTAATTTATGGGCAGATGCTTAGTCCCTAACTCTAAAAAGTTTGCACTAAGAAACCATATCAACATATCAAATTCTATACTATGACTATGTTTTATGAATATTGAACAAGGAAGAAGTCTATCTACTTCCAAGAAGTATCATGTGAGTCTACTTGACCCCTAAAATATTTTGGTTACTTTGACTTTGAATATCATATCTATTCACATTACGTGTATACCGGTTTAAGAATTACTACATGCAAGAAGCGCTATTACATGTTGGGACGCCAATACTAATACGCTCCATGATGCTAATCTCAAGGCTGACGCTATGTTGAGCTACATCATTCCAGCAACAAAATTCATGACGAGCCAGTATGTTGAGAGTGTTTATACGATACTATAATCGTTTCTAGCGTGGATGGATCAGGTATGCCAATGGCAATAATGGTACACAATGTGTTGTTAGTTTGTTATAATTGGTTTGTAGTACATCTTCGCTAGAGTGGAAGGTGGTCCGGCCGGGGTAACCTCGGTGCCCAGCGTTATATAACGCAGGGGCTACTCTAGCCTCTGGCCCCTATTTATAATTGGTTTGTAGTAGTATATATGTATCTGGTGACCGGGTTGCCACATTATTGAATGAGAACGAGAGATTAAGGCCTTGTTTGGATCCTCGTCAGTCCATGGACTAAAGTTTAGTCAGTGAACTAAAGTTTAGTTCTACCTGTTTGGATCCAAGTTCTAGTCACTGTTAAAGCAGTTCAACAAAGACCAAAATGCCCCTAATAAATGACCATCTCTTGTTGTCCCTTGCCCCTGGTAGTTGGCGTGGTGAGACCCACCGAGGATATGGGTGGTCTTTTCAGCCCATTAGTCCCTTTTAGCTATTTCAAATGGACTAATGGAAATTAGTCCCTTTTTAGTCAGTGGTGTTTGGAGTCCAATAAACTAAAAGTGACTAAAAGTGATGGACTAATCTTTAGTCCATTGGATCCAAACACCACATAATAGAAGGAAGGCTAAGAGAAGAGCTAATACTTAAAAAAAGAGTAGTTAGTCATAGGATAAACCACCGGACACCTTTATTTCTAGATTGACCTATGATTTTGTCGAAGGCTTCGAGATCAAGCATGAACCTCCAAAACAAATGGAGATCAAGATAGAGAAATATACTACGCGAGCAATATAGCATAGAGTACAAACCAAAAACTAATTTATGTAAAACTATTTGGAAAAGGTTACTAATCCCGAGCTATTACAGCCGGTGATATAAATTCTAGAGAAATACACCAGCGGTTCCTAAACTTGTTCCAGTGTGTCATCTAGGTCCATAAACTTTCAAAATGCATTTTCAAAGCCCTAAACTTGTCCAGAGTGTCATATAGGTCCCTGAACTCTGAAAATGCATTTTTTAGGTCTATAAACTTGTCTCGCTGTGTCATGCAGGTCCCTAAACTCTCAATATGCAATTTTTAATTTAACAAAAATATTGTTTTGCTACTTTAAGTTAATTAAAAATGCTTTTTCTATTTAAATTAATATAAATGCTACTTTGATAATTGTTGATAATTGGAACAAATTACCTCAATAAAGATATACAGAAGCCCATGCAAAATATAATTAATTAGTAAGTAATATTCAAGATTGGCGTAGATATTGCTATGTTAAATGACAACACTATAATATCCACCTTTGATTTTTATTTTCTAATGATCGAATGGTATTGACTAACACATATTGAATATGATTAATAAGCAACTAATTTAGAATTAAGTGGCATGAAAATAGAGCTCAATAAATAATCTATTTCAAATAAAATTAATTAATGGTGATTTTCAGGATCTGAAAATTCACCTTGAGTGTTTAGGAACCTAAATGACACGTCGAGATATGTTCGGACATCTGGAGATGCATCTTGGGAGTTTAGGAATTCAAATGACACCTCTGGACAAGTTCATAGATCTAAAATTGCATTTTGAGAGTTTAGAGACCTAGATTACGCCTCGAGACAAGTTCGAAAACCGCTAGTGTATTTTACTCTAAATTCTAAATTCAAAGATTAAGTGCACTGAGAAAGTACTCTGGGTTAAGTAGACTATCTCAATATTTGAGACGTCCAAGTTCAACTTCTTTGCAGATCTAAAAATTCTCAATCTGTGCCTCTGATAAAAACTAAATAAAACGTGATCGAAGTATCGAACTTATACAAGCGGATTTATTAAAAAGACATAAAAAACGGATTGAAGTATACGAGAAAATTGGCCACGAATCCATCGCCGCACCGCTTCGCTCCGCTTCCCGTTCGATGGCCGGTCACCGCTGTCCCCTATCGACGGACACCTGCGGGCTGCGGTCGCGCCATCTACTCCGGCGAGTCGTTGTGGGCTGTTGGGCAGTTGGCCGGGACGGACCTTCGGCCGGCCAGCCGGCCGCTCCATTTCAATACTACACGACTAAGAGGTCATGTACAACGGTTAGACAATGATTGTCTATTTGAATTCAAATCAGCAAAATAAGGTGATGTGATCATCATAAAATGAGAAAAGAGTGTATCGTTGTCTACTCCCTCCGTCCAAAAAAGAATACAATTCTAGCACAGTGTCATGTTTTAGTATCTCAATTTTGTCCAATTATAGATTAAAAATATCAATATTTATAATATAAAATAAATATCATTAGATTAGTTACAAAATGTATTTTCATAATAAATTTATTTAGAGTCATAAATATGAATATAATTTGCTAGAAACTTGGTCAAACGTGAACCACTTTAGATGACACGTAACACGTAGTTGCATTCTTTTTGGGACAGATGGAGTATTTTTTTGTCTATTGCTCTGGCTCGTGCTGTCACGTAAAATATATCAATCAGAGAAGACATTAAATATCATACAAACAACAAAATAGACAGCAATTGTCTAAACTATTGTAAAACTATCTATTTTAGTTGTCTATATATATATTAAATAGACTACATCCCTAATCGCTGCGAAAGCGAAGAAGCACGTTTCCCAAACACACACCCGACTAGGCCTGTCAAAAAAGCTCGAGGCTCGTGAGCTATTCGAACTCGGCTCGTTATAGGCTTGGTTCGAGATCGGTTCGGCCGAGAAACGAGCCGAGCTCGAGCTTGCTCAAAGGCTCGCGAGCTTTGGCGAGCCGAGCTCGAGCCTTCGACGAGCTTTAATTCCACAGCTCTATTGCTCGTTCCTTTGTCTAAATACAAATTTTCCGTCTATTCGGAGCCTCTACGCTGCTGTTATTCGCATGTCACACTCTCTGTCCCGGGTGTTGTGTCGTTGTCGCAAGCCACAGCAGCCCCCAGAATACCAAGCGCACAAATACATGAGTACCAGACGGCGCGCCACTACTGGCCATTCGCCCGTTCCGATCCCATCTCAGGGCCAGCCTGTTTAGTTTCGGGAAAAAGTTTATGAATTTTACTGTAGTAATTCTAAATTTAAGATTAGGAAGACTAAACATGATCTAATTATAAAACTAATTACACGGATGGACGGGAAATCGCGAGATGAATCTATTAAGGCTAATTAATCTGTCATTAGAGATTGTTTACTGTAGCACGACGTTGTCTAATTATGGCCAAATTAGGCTCATTAGATTCGTCTCGCAAAGTTACCGGGGGTTATGGAATGAGTTTTGTCATTAACACACGTTTAATACTTTATACATGTAAGATTTCCTTTGATGAATAGTGAAGTTTGAACTAAACAGGGCCTCTTTCCTCACCTCACGGACCTTCTTCGCGAGCTTACTCGAGTCGAGCTCGACCCTCGATCGAGCCGATTTCGAGCCTGATTGTAAGCTCGGCTGGATTTCAGGCTCGGCTCGATTTCTATCAATCTCGAGCTTGAGACTACAGGCTCGTTGACAGCCCTAGCCGACACCCCCATATGAAAAAAACAGATCAGCGGGGCTGCGGAGGCCGACGTGTAGGTGTAGCGGTGTAGGGTCAAAGAAACACGCGCCCCCCACCGCGGCTGTCACGTGGGGCCACTCGGCCCCGTGCGCGCGCACGGTCCGTAGCGTCGCGACGGAAAACGGTGAGAAAGGAAAGGGACCAACGGCCTGAGAGAGCAAAACCGTCCCGCATCAGAAACGGACCCCCTAGCCAGCCCCAACGTCCATCCACTCCCCTCCACCCCGGCGCCAGTGACACACGGGCCCCACCGGCTGGCGTGGCGCGGGCCCCGAGGGAAAAGCAGAGACGCGAACAAAAAAGGAGGAAGCCGCCTGGAAATCCCTGGTATTTACCGCCTATGGGTAGGCAGCAGCAGTGCAGCCGCTGCTGAGCCAGCGCCACGGCCACACTCCCAAAAGTCCCAAAGCGAGAGGGGGAACGGAGACAAACACAGCACAGGCGCGTCACGCGCGGGTGCTCTGCCCACCACTGACCGCGGTCCACCACGCGCGTCCGCGCCTCGTGACGCAACCCGCCACGGTCCCGGACGCGTCCGGGCCCGCTGGCGGTCGGGGCCGCGCGTCAGTGGCCGTGGGAGACGGATCCTGGGGCTGCGCGGGTGGGACCCAGCGCCGAGACCCTCGCCACGCCCACGCCGACCGAGCGCGCCCGCTCGCTGCCACCACGCCTCGGGGCGAGCACCAGCAGGGCAGGGCAGGGCAGGGCAGGGGCAGCGAGGCGCAGCGCAACAACTCTATTGTTTAGATCCACCCGAACCCCGGCGCCCGGCCGCTCGCCCACTCCGCCTGCCTCGCTCTGCTTTGCTTCGCTTCGCTCTGCTGGGGGTTTGGGGGCGCAATGCGGTGAGGTTGGAGGTGGGGGAAGGGGAGTAGGGGAGGGGAGAGGGAGAGCAGGCAGAGATGGGGTGCGCGCAGTCGCGGATCGAGAACGAGGAGGCGGTGGCGCGCTGCAAGGAGCGGCGGCAGCTGATGAAGGCGGCCGTGGCGGCGCGGAACGCCTTCGCCGCCGCGCACTCGGCCTATGCCTGCTCGCTCAGGGACACGGGCGCCGCGCTCTCCGAATTCGCGCACGGGGAGGGCGTGCCCCCGCCGCCGCCGCCGGGTGCGGCGGCGGCCG
>CM014272.1:55297309-55344640 GCA_004135705.1 Alloteropsis semialata
CGCCGCCCGTGTCGCCGCCGCCGCCGGAGACGCCGGTGACTCCTCAGCCTCCGCCTCCTCCTCCCCCGCCCTCGTCGGAGATGAAGTCCGGGGTTGACACGTGGGACTATTTCTTCTCCATGGACGAGGGGATGGCCTCCATCGCCCCCGACGACGACGAGATCATGGCTGAGCCGGAAGAGGAGAAGTACGTCCCGGCGTCTCCACCGCGCCCGCCACCTTCCCCTCCTCCGCCGGCGGCTGTGCCACTGTCGGAGGAGTTTGAGGAGGAGCCGCGGACGCCGGAGATGGTCACGCCGCCTCCGTCGCTGCCACCGAAGCCCCCGAAGAATTCATCCAAGAAGAAGAAGGGGAAAGGGAAGCTTAAGGCGGCGCACCACCAGCACACAGAGTCGGCGCCGCCGGTCACACTGGGCGGAGGTGGTAAGGCAGGGAAGGTAGTCCCCGCCGAGGTGCCGCGTGTTGACCTCCTCCTGGTGCTCGCGGAAATTGACGACAGGTTCCTGAAGGCGTCCGAGAGCGCCGGTGAGGTATCCAAGGTGCTGGAGGCCAACAGGATGCATTACCACTCCAATTTCGTCGACAACCGAGGTCAGTGATTTGATTGTGCCCTGATACGTCCAGTGTTTTGATGTTTTAGGCTCCCAGGTGGTGGGCTTGTGTTTGTTGTTGTGGATTTGTCATAAAAATTGATCTTTTTTGGCTGAGGGCGATAGTGATGTGATGGATTCTTTGGTAGATAGAGGTCAAGAACTAGTGTCTCGGAGGTTGGTGGTGGCTGTGGGGCTGCTACAAAAGTCAAGTGATCTCCCACGCTCCACTATCCCATTTCCCCCAACCCGTAACATGCACTTGTTCAGAGGTTTTTGTAGCTACTAGGCAGCTGCTGGTTAAAGAGGTTTTGGCACAATCATTCGTGCGTTATTGGTTTATTATTGTTCTGTATTACTACAAGTGTTAGTGCATATCTGGATCAACTATGCTTATGCGGGTGCAAGGAACCAATTTGATGGTGCAGTGTAACTGTGAACTGGACTGGATTTACAGTGCAAGTTCCATTGTGATGTATAGATAAGTTCAATCTACAATCATTTTTTATCTAGGTTCTCAGTCTTGGCTTTACTTGATCTGTTTCATTATATGGCAAAGGGCACATATTGGAATACCAGATTAGATCAAAGTGTGAAGTGAGGGATACTAAAATTGACAACAAATAAGAACATGGTTTTCAAGGTGTTGCCTAGGCGTCCAGGCGGTAAAAATCTTGGGGCGTCTGGGTCGCTCAGCCAGCCGCGCGGGAGCAGAGAAAGAGGGGGAGGGAAACAGAGGAGAGGAGAGGGAGGGAAGAGAAAAGAGAAGAGGGGTGGGGAGCCTGAGTGGCGGCGCGTCGATTTCCGGCGTGGCCTGTCGATTTCCCGTGTGGAGGAGGTAGGGGCAGGCTGATTTGATGGGCCTTATTTTCATCTTTAGGCCCACTAGTCCTCTGTTTTTCCTTTTCTTTTACAGCTATATTTACGTGTATATGGCAAGGTATATGTATGTAAGATGTCGCCTCGCCTCACGCCTTAATCGCCTAGGCATCTGAGCGGTGGCGTGTCGCCTCGCCTTACCGCTTTAAAAACCATGATTAAGACAGGGAAGTATAGGGTATCTTCTTAGAGACCGAAGTTCTTAAACAAACACTGAAGTATAACTGCCAATGTTCTAAAATTTATCGTTGGCAGGAATCATAGTAGTGGGTAGTAATTGTGTTGCCTGTTTGGTTTGTACTTAACTGTTGTGATTCCTTCTAGCATAAGAACAGGGAAGATTTAAGAACTATCTGTCTAAACTTGGCATTCAAAATACATGTCTTAATCATGTAAATACATGGTGTTTCCTTAATTATCTGCATAGTGTGACATTGCATCATTACGAGGTTCCAGTGTACAAAAGGCACTTCCATTTTTGTCTTGCATCAGGCCACATGCTGGACAGATGGAAATTCTTCATTTCATTGTTGTAATTACTTTTTTTTTGTCTTCTGTTGCATTTTTGGTCTAAGGTCACCTGCCTATGCATTTTACACAAAATCCAGACGCTTTTGTGACGATTTTTGTCTTTATGTTTTGGGTATATGATGATGGATGCTGTCTTTGACCACCTGTGTGCACTTTCTTTGTTTCAACTATTTCAAAAATTGTTTGTCTAGGCACCAGGTGCCACTTTCCTGCATAGCAACTGATTCCTGCCTAGCTTTCTGACTTGGTGACTAGGCACTAGGCACCACCCCACTGACCGCTTAGCACAATACAAATTAATCTATTGTCATACAGAATTAATAAGAGAGATAAAATTAGGTTATTATTTTATAGGAATGAAACTCTGGTTACATAGGAGAAGAAAATTCTTTTTATTATTTTATAATGTATCCTCATATGTTGATCCAATATACTAAAATATGTCACCACTGCCAGCAAAGATAACATAGATTTTGATTAATTTGAATCCAAATGCAATTCGAAAGAGTATGTAATCTCTTCTACTAATTATCTATAAAAAGACTTTGCCAGCTGATTAGTAGTTACACCTAGGCATCGCCCAAATGATATAGAATACTTTATTCCGTGCCTCACTTATATATAAATACAAGTGTAATATAGCTGTCTACTTGTATTCCCTCTTTTAATCATGTTCACAATAATTTTTACAGGGCATATTGATCACTCTGCGAGAGTCATGAAAATAATTACATGGAATAGATCCTTCAAAGGCATGCAAAATGGAGATGATGGGAAGGATGACTTTGAAACCGATGAATGGGAGACCTTGGCAACTGTAGTAGATAAAATCTTAGCATGGGAGAAAAAGCTATATGATGAAGTGAAGGTGTGTCTCATTCCTTAGTTTCTTTTATTGCTAGCAATCAGAACTTTTCTATTCTGGAGGAAGTATTATGATGATTCCATTGAAATTTTAATTCTTCAGCTGTTGAGATTATGCTTTAGCAACTTATTTGAAAGAGATGAAAAGTTGGGCGTTCAGAAAATTTCCCATTTACTACAAAATACATTTATTGGTATCCAAATAGAAGAACATGCAGAGTTTGGTCGTATACCTGCATATTTTTTTCCCTTTTTCTGCTGCCAATTTGCAGTGGTTTTCAAATGTTTCCCCTTCTTGGTGCCTTTCTCTAGTTAAAAGAGCAAAAGGCCTGTGCCTAGGCTCAAAGACGGGCATGGCGTAGCAATAACGCCTCAAGGTAATCAGGCGCAGCACCATTGCCAGAACTCAGAAGTGCTTGCCCCAGCTATCATCAAGGCTAGAAGCCTGGCGTTCTTGCTGGAATCCACCAGATCGAGCTTCCACTAGCTGAAATTGGACTGCCCGTGAGTGGGACTGCCAGATCTGCCTCTATACTCGACCCTTTGCTGCTGCCATGTTGATGGCATTGATGCCTATCATTCAGGGCAGGCAGATGAGGAAGGTGCATGAGAGAGGTGGAGCCTTGGGGGAGAGGAGTGGAAGATGTGGTACCAGCTGCCACTGCTATTTGACTCAGGAAGATGGTCGTAGATGATGAGGATGAAGCACCCCGTCATTGTACATGTAGGTGGCTCCTGTGGACCGGATGGGAAGAGTCCTGGGCTCCTGGTAGTGTGTCCAGGGGGATGGCATTTTTTTACTGGGCTGTGGGATGAGGGAAAGGGATGGATGAGGGATGCTATGGGGGGCTTGTTTGGCCGGTCTAACCTCTCTGACTTCATCTATTGCTGCTGCCTGCTATTTATCGAGCGCACATGTGCTTTGTGCCTAAAGGTGATTTTAGGACTTCATGCTTCAAGTGTGCCTGATGCTTGAGTACACTGAAAAGCCCAATGGGAAAGTCTTTCATGTCAAATTATGGAGGACAAGCATATATGTGGGGGAGTAACCAATATGCAGTAGTGCACTTTTTTTTTGTATTGAATAATCAACTCGTTATGGCAGGGAATCAAAATAATATTGCTTGTATCGATATGTGAATGGGGCACATGGTCAATCAAGTGCATATAGGTTTGCTATCCAATTTTCCATCTATCTATTCAAAGCTTAACTTCGAAGTTTGCAATCGCTACTATACTTTTCAACATGGTTTCCTTAATGTGGTTATTTTACATTTTTCCTAATATGTAAAACAGAATGTAGTACCAATTGTACAAGTTTACCAAAGCAGTTATGCTTGATTACAGAAGGATCAGGCAACTCAGATATATTCATACCTTTGACATTGATGCTTGTTTCAATTGAAGCATTGAAACTGTGGATTCCACTTGGCTGTTGCTAAAAGTTGCTCCCATTTGTACAGGCTGGTGAGATTATGAAGCTTGAGTATCAGCGGAAGGTTGCTTTGTTAAATAGACAAAAGAAACACAATGCTGCCATTGAGGTTCTGGAGAAAACGAAAGCTGCAGTAACCCACTTGCATACAAGATATATAGTTGATATGCAATCAATGGATTCAACTGTGTCTGAAATTCAGCATCTCCGTGATCATCAACTTTACCCAAGATTATTGGATCTTGCTGACAGGTATTTTATCTGCGTTTTTTCCTATAATGCATGAGATTGCTAATTATTGTGACAAATTGCATTTCAGATGTGTTACTTTTTAGAACAGCAATATATTGCTTCTTTACTGTATGATTTAGTTGTGTGCATTTTTTATGGCACACCTGCGCAACACTCTTCTGTAGCCTTCTCCGATTTAGTATTCAGTCAATGTTGGGTTGCTCCACAGCATTGACATTTTTATTGCATAACCTAACTTGCATGGATATGAATTATGATATTTAGCGGCATTGCATACTTTTGCTGCCTTTGTTTGGTCTATTTCTTTCTGTTAAATGAAATGATCTTGTAGCGCCCACTTTTTGTTATCTTTATTTGCTGCTATCATTTCAGGATGGCAAAGATGTGGGAGGACATGCACGTGCACCACGCTAACCAGCTGAAAATTGTGCTAAATCTGAAGTCAGTTGACATATCTGATTCCAACATTGAAACAAGTGATCATCACCACAGCCACACACGCCAGCTGCGTGATATTGTAGATAAGTGGATCACAAATTTTACTGACCTCATGAGTTATCAAAAGGAATACATAAATGCTCTCTATAGCTGGTTGAAGCTGAACCTTATACCCATTGAGAGCAGCTTGAAGGAGAAAGTAGCGTCCCCACCCAGGATGCAGCAACCCCCTATCAAAGCCTTTCTTCAGGCCTGGAATGAGCACCTAACCAAGCTGCCTGATGATCTCGCCAAGACAGCTATTGTCAGTTTTCGAGCAGTCTTGGAGACTATATTAGGTGTTCAAGACGAGGAGTTGAAACAGAAGGAGATCTGCGAGCAGACTCGCAGGGAATATGCACGGAAGGCCCGTGCTTTTGAGGACTGGTACCATAAGCACTCGCAGCGCAGATCGTTTGATGATCCAGAGACTGGCGAAGGAACAGGCCACAAGGATGCGGTCACAGAGAAGAAATTTGCTGTGGAGAGCTTGAAGAGCAAGCTTGACGACGAGATTGAATCCCACAATAAGCTATCAAAGCAGGTCAGGGAGAAGTCCCTGTCGATCCTGAAGGCGCACCTGCCAGAGCTATTCCGTGCGCTGGCTGACTTCTCCAATGCCTCTTTCGACATGTATTCGAAGCTGAGGCTTATGTCCTTGATGCAGGATCAGGGCAACAACTAGCTGAAGGATATGTACAGGAGTTAGGATTGCTAGTAATATCCCTCCCCCTCCAAGATGTTGGTACTGCCTGTGTTGTTCACCTATCCCTTTTTTGTGGTACATGTAGCGCTTTAGACGAGGACAGTTAGGGATGGTGGCTGTTCTTTTTCTTTATTTAATTTATTGAATTCTCTTGCTGAATTTAGGTACAGCCTGTGGTGATTGGCTGATAAAAGCCCGTCCATGGCATATGTTTTGTCGCGATATCTTCCTGTCTGCAGTTTATTCAGTCGTCCATGGCATATGCATCGAGGTAAACCTGCATGATGGGCTGGAGGCTGTATAGTTTTCTGGCCCTAGGAGCTAGGGTTCGCATGCTTTCTTTTTACAGTTGAGTTCTTAAGCTCATCAAACTGCCTGTAGATCATTCGGACGAAACGTCCAAGCATGGCCATGACTATTGTCATATGGTCATCGACAGCCAGCAGATTCAGAGGCGTGGATGCCATATGGCGCAGCATTTCGTCGAGGCGGCTGAAATTTGGACAATTTGCAAGGGTCAACCTAAGCATCGTCGGTCCTAGCTCCACCTCCTGGTCTCCATCTAGACCCAATGATAAGTATGAGAACTCATCGATACCCCACCCTACTCCATCCATCCATCGCCAGTCCTCCATCTCCTGGCCTCTATGGCTCCATCTACAGTTCTAAACCCAGGATCCCTATGCCGAGGGCGCGAGGCTGCAAATGAAGGCATCACCAGAGGGGAGAACGAGCAACCAATGATAAGTATGAGAAGTCATCAATAGATATCTCATATGGGTAACTAAGGATTGATGATTTCCTCTGTTAATTTTACAATGTGAAAGCTTTATAGGGCCAGGCTGTAAAACATTTATTTTATTTTGACGGTTGTGCTGTGTGCAGGTAGCTCGTTGTTTTGTTTGGTCATAAGAGCTCAGAGTATTTCCTTTAGATTGTGCATTCCATCCTAATACCAAAAACCTATAATTAAAGATGGGATTGCCTGATACAGACATGTTTCTAATACCAAAATTATTTACCAACTATCAGAAACACACCACTCCCCTCTACCCTGGTTGAAGGAGATGCATCTCCTCCTCCATCCGCTTGTATTTTGGTGGCGAGACGAGAAGGAGAAAGAAAGGCAAAAAGTAGGAGGAAGAGAAGCTTCACATACCTCTACCGGCATCACTGTCGCGGCATGGCTAGTTCCAGAACTCAGGGACGAGCCATAGGGCCCATCTCCGCCGCTGCGCCATGGAGCTCAGCCGCCATGCTAGTGAAGATGAGATGGAGGGGGAGCTGACCCCCCCCCCCCACCACCATCGATGGGGCTGGCGCAACACGCCAATAGCTAAGCTCCGCCATAAGGTACAGATCTGCATGCCTCCAGGCTCCTCCATGGCTGCTGCCTGTGTGGATGCACCACCGCTCCATGGATCTGCTGTGATAGCCATGGATCCGACCACTCTAGCTCACGCCCTTCCGTGGAGGAGGTGTAGGCGGAAGAGAGAAGGGGAAAGCTAGAGAAGAGATGCGCGGCCGACAATTCGAGGGAGAAAGAGAAGAGAGAAAGAGAAGACAATGAAATGGGGTCGGAAAGGGGGGAGGAGGGTGGGTTTGTAGGAAAAGGGAAAAGAAAAAATGGTCGCTGACACCTTTGTCCCACCTATCAAAGGTATATGGGGACTGGTTTTGCTAGCCTGTTGCAGTAGTGATAACAAAAACACAAAACTATAATTCAAGGAGAGAGAAATTGTTTTGGGATAGTTTTTGCTAAGCCAGAGATGCTCTTATTATGGCATTACAATGGTTGTTCTATATACTAGATCAGACATTCCTAAGTAGGATTAAGGTAGTGGAGATGAGATATAGGATGGGAGGAAAATGTCATCATCTTATTAAAACAATTCACCATTCATTTATCAATGTACAAATTAAGAGCTCATGGTTGAAAGCATCTAGGCCCGCAATTTAGATTTTGTTAATTAGTGACATCATTTTGTGGACTAACAATTTCATTTGAGGTATGTGAGAAGGTTAGTCCTAGAGGATAGATGAGCTACAACATATTCTATACATGGTGATAGCTGGGATGAATAAAAGCTATTTCAGCTCAAGACAAAAGGTATATCATAATGGATCATAAGGTGATTAGAGGATATATGATCAGATTAGTAGGCTAGACAGTCATACTATGAAAAAGGGTTTATGTGCGTTGTTTGATGGTTCTGTGGTGCCGCCCTTTTTCAAAAAATTGAATTACATGCATAAGGATTAACTTCGTTTGAGAGAGGAAAAGGAAACACATAAAAATCTCTTAAAAGTGCTAGCTAGGGATAAGCAACCGTTAAACTGGCCTTGAATGGCAGTCTGACTTCACTCGTTTGAAAGAGATTCATTTGCTCTAGAGCTAGGAGAAATTGAGTGGTAGTTTAATTGGCTAGGGTTGCAGTTTTGACCACTGGCTAACTTATGATAACACCAATGATGAGTTAGGTTTTAACCTTGCCATAAGTTTGACCTAATGGTTAGACTGCCACATGGGTGAGCGGTTAGACCGCAGTTATAAGTAGTCGACTTAGACAGAAAAATGTTTGGTTACGTGTTGCTCATGCAGTGTGGATGACAATTGAACCATCGTCGGCTATAGTCAGACTGCCAGCAAAATATTTGAATTGTGGTTGACCGCTATGTAAAGTTCACATAGAACCAATTGCCTTTTTTTTTTGAAAGGAGAACCAATTGCCTTTGATTGCTAGAGAAGTTTATGGTGGTTTTTTGCACGATGTACTGTGGTCGTGGGGCTACATTCAACTTTGACATATCTATTGTAGCTGCTGGTTACAAATGGCAGTTAGACCACAATACTCTATTTTAACGATTTTGACTCTATGACTGTCGATATCCGAATGGGAAGTTATAAATACTTCTTCGCCTGGCGTGGATAAGCTCTCTTGGCCATTTATAAAGCTTCTTTGACATAGCAGAGCCTTTGTTCATCCGTCTCTCATTCTCTTTGCTTAATGGTTGCATCCCTGAGATATTGAGAGCATGCTAGTGCATTGCTTCATGAGTTTAAGCTTTATGACACTATGAAATCTTCAAGAAAGCACTATTGATTTATTATTACTCTTGAAGGTTGTCGTCTTCTAGACGGCTTAGAGGCTATGGAACTATAGAGCCGTTCAAAAAGAATGTGAAAAATCCATGACTGTTCGCTAAGAGGCTTTGTCTTCACCTTAGCTGCTAAAGTTGTGAAGAGCAACTCTAATGTAATCGATGTGTGGATAAGTTCTTGATCCAATCTAGCTGAAATTACCTTGATACAGTGGAACATTGACACTATGGGATAAAAATATTCTTGAGCTTAATTAAATTTCTAGAGATTTAATCGATTCCTATCACCATAGATTGAAAAGGTTCATTTAATGTTACGGTGTAGAATAAGGATTCCTCTTTTGCCTCTAATTTAATTTACTCAGTATTGCAATTTGAGTTGAAATTGCCTATTTACCTCCCCTCTAGTCAGTATCGTTGATCCACAAGAGGCTTCAGAGCCAAGCATTTCATTTTGATAAAGATTTAACCATCTCAGGGTGGGACAAATGTTTCATGTTGATAAGCCACTGCATTTTGATGGGACTAATTATGATTAGAAAAAGAAAACCATTTCTGGCCATAGAACTATAGGTTCGATTTGGCTTTGGCCATCCAACTCTAAAACTAGGAATCTTTGGCCATTGATCTATCAATATCGTTCATATTTGATCATTAAGTTGTTTTGTTGACTTGGACGGCACATGGGGGATGGGTACATGTCAACACCTTTCTCCCCTCCCTCTGTCCCTCTTCTTTCTCTTCCCTCTCTAGCCAGCGGGGGCCTAGACCCCCTACACGGGCTGCGCATTGGACAGAGGCCGCAATGGCCTCACGCGACGCATGCCCCATGGACGATGGGGCCCGGACAGCTGGCTCTGAGCTGCAGCACCGAGGTAGGCACTAGAAGAGTGACGAGGCCACGTTCCGACGGCGGTAGAGGCGCAAGGTGCCCGCAGCGCCGGCAGACCCTTCCGATCCGTCAGCCACCGAGCTCGGCCACGAGTTGCCTGCGGCGTGCGACGCCACCCCTCCTAGCCCATTAGCCCCTTGGCATGCATGTCAAGCCAAGGTACCGCCCCACCCCTTGAAGAACACCAAGCCAAACTGAGGTCGTGATTGATTCCGTCCAGACCGAGCCACCTCTAACCAATTTCGTCTCCTCACATCTCCACCTTGATCTCCTCTCTCACCCGGGTTGCAAAACACGTTGACCATTGCAAGAGTCACCACCGACGTTGACTTTCCCCAGCTCTAGGGGAACATGTCGACCTTTCCAGAGACAAGTGGCAATGCAAGTGTCCCTTGGCCTGCCTATAAAAGGGACACACCCTCTACGTGTAAAAGATTGATTACCTAGTAAATAGTAAACTTCAGAATCTAAGGGTCTCTATCTTTGCTGTCTATTTCATTTTTAATCTACTGTTTGCAATTGCCTTTGAGTCATATCCTAACTGTAAGTATGTACAGGTGTAGGCTTAACAACCCATTAAAAATAGAAAAGAAACAAACTTCAGAGAAACAAACAGAGACGAGAGGTAAACTGTTCATCATCCGATAAAAAGCTTGTTTGCTAGTCTCCAGGTCCCTACATCTGTGCCTATCTATAAGCTACTGTTAAAGAATTAGACAAATGCAGTATTAAATTCCCAATATAATACATAGCGAGTGCATGTACTATAATACAAAATTCTAGCATACTAGATATCACAAACAACATAGCCATAGTCTCAGGAAACATGTAACCAGATCAGATCACAGCGAATATACTGAGAGTTTGCTGATGAGGAAACTGTGGTCCGGATCGTTGCAGACAGGGCGACGACAATGTTGCGAACAGATCGCAGCAGACGATATTTGAGACGATGGTGCGGCACAGCTCCTGATTTGCACGGAGGACGAGCCATGATGAAGACCTTGAGCAGTCGCGCAGAGCGTTTCCCAAAAACTTTCGCCTTCTCCCGGTGCGGGATCAGAAGGGCGAAGGGTTTCGGCTCTCTCGTTTGCCCATGCACATTGGCGCTCGGGATAGAGTAGACTACGATGGTGGCGCGGATCTCAGCCAATTAGGTTTCCATATCTCACAGACTTATATGCAAAGTAATAAAAATAAAACTGTAGAAGGAAATTGCGTCCTATAAGCGGGGGAGGGAAAATGGTGGGGTGAATTTTGGCTGACCATTCACGCAGGTGGTGTTTTTTTTCTCTCTCCACATATAGTTTGGAGAGTGAAAACAACCTTTCTATTAAAGTTGGACATCCCACTCCTTTGTAAGCATTGTAAGACTAAAGATATGCATATTTTCACCACTTTCTCGTGCCTACGCAGGCCTTTGAGATTTATTAGGAATTTCCCCAATTTATTAGAGTCACCTAAAACTCATTCAATTACGCGTGTGACAAGTGACAATGTATTATGTGTGGAGTTTCTTTGGTGTTGGTGTCAATGCATTTATACACGTGTGTTATATGCTACAAGCGAAGGCTTGTGAGCGTGTCAGACAACAAAACGCACCCAGCCGGCCTCCAAAGAGGAAAATTGCATATTTGGGACTCCAATCGTTGCGCTTCGCAATTTTACCATTTTTAACATTAACTTTGTAAAAATAGGACTTGAAACATGTGACACTTGATTTCAATGCCATTAGAGATATTTTACCTATTTTCTGATCCATATACATGTATTTGGCATCTGAATGGACTATTTTGCCCCTTCTATGTTAAGCTGCGTGCCCTAGACGACTGTTCGTGTGCCATTCATCTTCTCACCGCACGACTGTTCGTGTATCCGGCGGCCATGGCAGTCGAAGCATCCGATGCCGACGCCGACGATCTGACTGCGGCTACGCCGGACGCCCTCGCCGGACTGGCCGTGCCGCAAGGGCTGGGCACGCTGGCCGTGCCGCTCGCCCCTGACGAAGCCAGCACTGATTAAGCAG
Organism: Alloteropsis semialata; assembly: GCA_004135705.1. Lineage (NCBI taxonomy): Eukaryota > Viridiplantae > Streptophyta > Magnoliopsida > Poales > Poaceae > Alloteropsis > Alloteropsis semialata. Next base: position 55,309,064 of record CM014272.1, read on the forward strand.
TTACCAATCACATTGCATGTCCTGATTCATGTCCAAATCTAAAGAGCAAAAATTATGTTCCCGCTTCCTCACATAGAACAGCCACACGGGCAGCAAAAGCAACAAGCCCGGCTCTTAACGTTGCGTCATGTTCCTGCTTCCTCGTGCTCCGTCGTCAGCTCCGCCCTCGCTGACGACGACATGGCCGTGACCGCTCCCCTCGGTGGCAGGATCCAGCAAGACGAGAAGCGGAGGCAGAGGCGGGCGTCGCCGCCGGGAGGGGAAGGAAGGCCGGGTGGCGTCGAAGCGGGCTCACTGCGGCGGCTGCGATGGCGACGGCGGCCGCGCAACGGAGTCTGGTTGAGGGCACGCAGGAGAGTCAGACACTACGGGAAACCTGGCATTTGCCGAGTGCCTGAAACTTCGCCGAGTGCGAAATTTCGGGCACTCGGCAAAAATGGGATATGCCGGGTGTAGAAAATAATACACTCGGCGAAAAATGGACACTCGGCAAACTCACGCTTTGCCGAGTGTCGACCCCAGAGCACACGGCAAAGCCGACTTTGTCGAGTGCCCGCCACCTGGCACTCGGCAAAGCGCAACTGGTTCAACTGGTTCATCATGCTCCGCATGCAGCAGATGAACGAGTGGTACAACTGGTTCACTGGCATGGCAAGGGACATGGGCCGATCTCCGCCTCCGCCGCCGATGACTTTCGCCCCGCAAATGATGCCACCTCCGACATATTCTCCTGTGAGTCACCGCTGAAAGTTTCTAATTTCATTTTGATCAATGACAACCTTAGAAAACTTTGATTCACAACCGTAGCTTAGAAAACTTAGCTCTAGTTTGTTTCTGACCTAAAACTTGTGCAGAACTTTGCTGGATCGGCGGCGGCGTCGAACGAGCCTCCTGCGGCGGAAGAAGACCTGCCGACACGCCTGGGCCGCAGTCTCTTCGGCCCATCGCCTGTGCCTTCTCAGTGATGCGATGCTTTGTGCTTATGAACTTTGTGATTATGAACGTAGTGTGCTTGTGAACGAATAAACTTTACGTGCTTGTTACTTGTGAACTTATGGATGCGATACTATTTGTGGATGAGATACTATTTTGCTATGGTTATTGTGGATTTATGCTTGTGGATTTTATCTATATCAACTGCCTGTAATGTGTATATATATCTATATGAACTGCTTGTGATGTGTATTGAGTGGGGGGGGCACGTTATACCTGAGGAAACAAATAAAACAGGGGCAGAATGGCACCTTTGCCGAGTGTACACTCTGCAAAAAGGGGCTTTGCCGAGTGTACACTTGGCAAAGGTGCCATTTCTGTTATTTTATGGTCACCCTTTGCCGAGCGCCGGGCCTTTGCCGAGTGTATTATTTCGGGCACTCGGCAAAGGGTGACCATTGAACCACCTAATGGTCAAGCTTTGCCGAATGCCACCTGGCAGCACTCGGCAAAGTGCCAGGCTTTGCCGAGTGCCACGTGGCAGCACTCGGCAAAGCCGCCCTGCCATGTCACTCGGACGGGAGCGGCTTTGCCGAGTGCTGCCACATGGCACCCAACAAAGCCTGGCACTTTGCCGAGTGCTGCCTGGTGGCACTCGGCAAAGCTTGACCTTCAGCCGCCGTCGCCGCCACGTCGGCGTGACGTCAGCAGACGGCGGCGCGTCGTCCGCCGGGGCGTTAGGGCCATTTTTTGCCGAGTGTGGGCCCAGGCACTCGGCGAAGGCTTTGCCGAGTGCCCGTAGTATTACACTCGGCAAAGAGCCCTATTGCCGTCCCGAGCGGTGCCGAGTGCTCTTTGCCGAGTGTATTTCGGCCTTTGCCGAGTGTTTGGGACACTCGGCAAATCCCTGATTTCCTGTAGTGAGATACGTGAAAAAACACAGAAGGGACAAAAGAGTCCATTCAAGTGTTAAATACATGTATATGGATTAGAAAATAGGTGAAATATCTCTAATGACATGAAATCAAGTGTCACATGTTTCAAGTCCAATTTTTGCGAAGTCGATGTAAAATGGCAAAACTGCGAAACGCGACGATTAGAATCCCAAATATGCAATTTTCTCCCTCCAAAGGTCATCCACACTTTCACGGTCATCCAAAGAGAGGATGTCGCCGGCGTCGGCTATGTGCGTGGTGTCGAGGCGCAGCGTGAAGCCGCCGCCTCGGCCGCGCGAGCGCAACCCGCTCACATCGTGGGGCGCCTCCTTCCTCTCCCTGAACTACATCCAGAAGGGCCTCCTCTTCGCGCGGCCGCCGCTCTCCACTGCGCACCTCCTGGACCACCTGCAAGACTCCGTCGCCGACGCGCTCGCCTCCTACTACCCTGTCGCCGCCGCCTCGCCACCGAAAGGCACGCGACGAGCACGGCGACGTCGTCGGCTGCTCCGTCTCCATCGACTGCGGCGGCCAGGGCGCCGAGATCCACCACGCCATCACGGACGGCGTCGCGGTCGCCGACGTGATACCGCCCGGCGCCGACGACGTCCCGCCCGTCGTCCAGTCTTTCTTCCCGCTGGACGACGCCGTTAACTACGACGGCCACGAGCTCCCTCTCTTTGTCCTCCAGGTCACCGAGCTCGCCGACGGCGTCTTCCTCGGTGTAGAGAGGAGGAAGAATGGAACCGCAGCTTGTATTGATCATCAGGTTACATATTTATACAATGTACAAGGGGACCTAATCAACTAGTGGCGATATACGCGGGGAGCGAGCGCAGCGAGCGGACGGCATGGCGAGCGCGGCGAGCGCGGTGCGCGCGTGGGAGCGTGGCAATCTCGACGTTCGGGTTCCCGACGGCGAGATGGTCTCGAAACTCATTGAATAGAGCTGTAGGTAGTCCCTTGGTGAGTATATCTGCAAACTGATGTGAGCTGGGAACGTGGAACACCTGGACTTCGCCCAGTGCGACCTTCTCCCTGACGAAGTGCACGTCGAGCTCGATGTGTTTCGTTCGCCGATGGTGAACCGGATTCCGCGCCATGTACACCGATGAGGCGATGACACGTTGTCGCAGTAGGTCATGGTTGCCTTCGGGACGGGACACTGGAGCTCGCCGAAGAGATGTAGAACCCAGGTGCATTCAGCGACGGCGTTGACGACGGCTCGGTATTCCACTTCCGCGCTGGAGCGGGACACGGTCGGTTGCCGCTTCGATGACCAGGAGACGAGGGAGTCGCCGACGAAGATGCAGAAGTCGGAGGTGGAGCGGCGCGTGTCTGGGCACCCGGCCCAATCGGCGTCGGAGTACGCTGTGATAGACGGAGTCGAGGATGCCCGAGGCTTGATGCCGAGCGTCGCAATTCCCTTGAGGTAGCGCAGCACACGTTTGAGCATGGTGGAGTGGCAATCGCATGGCGCGTGCATGTACAAGCACAGCTGCTGGATGACGTAGGCGATGTCGAGGCACCTGATGGTGAGGTACTGCAGTGCTCCGGCCATGCTCCTGTACGAAGAGGGATCATCGAGAGGGTTGCCGTCGGTGCTTGATGTCTTAGGAATCGTGTCTGCTGGCGTTGCGATGGGTTTGCAGTTGGCCATGCCCGCGCGTTCTAGGAGGTCCATGGCGTACTGGCTCTGGGAGAGGAAGAAGCCGTCAGAGTCGCGATGTACATTGATGCCGAGGAATTAGTGGACTGGCCCCATGTCTTTGACAGTGAACGCCGACTTGAGGCGACCGATGACCCGTTGGAGCAGCGCGGACGTCGATGCCGTGAGTATCATGTCGTCAACGTATAGAAGAAGGTAGGCCATGTCAGCGCCGTCGTGGAGGACGAATAACGAGGAGTCAGAGCGAGTCTGATGGAAGCCGATCGATGTCACAAAGTTGACGAAGCTAGTGAACCAAGCTCGCGGCGCTTGACGGAGACCGTAGAGGGACCGGGTTAAAAGGCAGACGGCGTCGGGTTGTTGGGGATCGATGAAGCCCGTTGGCTGCTGGCAGTAAACTTGCTCGTCGAGGTGGCCATGGAGGAAGGCGTTGGATACGTCCAGCTGGTGTGCAGGCCAGCGCTTGGAAGCGATGATGGTGAGCACTGTGCGAATGGTGGCCGGTTTCACCACCGGTGTGAACGTCTCGCCGAAGTCGATGCCAGGGCGTTGGTTGAAGCCGCGAACAACCCTTCTTGCCTTGTAGCGGTCGAGGGTACCGTCTAGCTTGAGTTTGTGCTTGAAAACCCATTTGCTGTGATGACGCGGGTGCCGTGAGGTCGAGGAACGAGCCGCCAAGTCCGGTTGGACAACAGCGCGTCAAACTCCTGGCGCATGGCGTCAAGCCAGTTGGGGTCCTTGAGCGCCGCACGAGCTGATGCCGGGATGGGAGAGATAGTCGACGTGCAGGCTGTCATTGCGTACTTGGGATTAGGTTTGAAGACGCCGACACGCGCACGTGTCGTCATCGAATGGCGTTGCGCAGGAGCAGGCGAGGGTGGCGCAGGAGCTGGTGTTGGGGAGGAGGATGAGGGCGCGCGCTGTGGCATGGATGTTGCAGGTGTCGGGGTCGTGTTCGGCAGTGGCAGCTCTGGCGAGGAGGTTGTGGCAGTCGGCGTGGCATCGAATGCAGGAATGGTGGGCGCATGCATCTATGGTGACGAGGTGGTGGCGTTCGTCGTGGCATCGAATGCAGGAGCGGTGGGCGCACTCGTGGGCGTGGACGCCGCGAGCGAGAGCGTGGCGACCGTGTGAAAGGACCTCGATGTCGCCTAGAGGGGGAGGGGGTGAATAGGCGAATCTGCAGTTTACAAAAACTAATTCCAACTGAGGCGAATCTGCAGTTTACAAAAACTAATTCCAACTGTCAGCACCAAAACCGGTATTACCAGTTTCCCAAACCGGTAAAACCGGTTCCTGCATAAATTGCACTAACAAGTATATTTCCCCTCTACGAATTCTAGCACAAACCACAAATGGTGTGAAGCTTCCAGGGATGTTTCCAAGTGTTCCAATGAAGCTCCTGCACACAGCTCAACACACCAAAGTAGATCGTAGCGGAAGCACAAGTAATATGCTAGAAATGACAAAATGAGGAAAGAGCTCAAACCAAGAGACAAAGAGATTTTTCTCCCGAAGTTCAGATTCACCGCTCGCACCAAGCAGCCACCAAGGCACGGTGAATCCTACTCTCCGTTGAGGAAGCTTATACGACCACCCAAGGTCAAGCTATCTCCTCCTTCCACTAAGTGACCTCTTCCCTTGCGGAGGTGAGGTAAAACCTTCACAAACGATCCCGTGGCTCACCACACACTTCGGTAGCTCACCGGGCAACGCCTAGCCGTCTAGGAGGAAGAACCTCCAAGAGTAACAAATGCTTCAACGATTGCTTGACGAAACCACAAGTGCTCAAGGATTAGGATTGCTCTCCAATACTCACACACAAGTCACTCTCTCAACCCAACTCAAGAATCTCACAAGGATTGCTCAAATCTCACAAAGAGAGGTTGGGGAGAGCTCAGCTGGCCTCAGGAATATGTTAGGGACGCAAAAGAACCAGCAGCCCCTCCAAGAGGAGCTCATGGGTATAAATACCCATCCCTCCAAAAACTAGCCGTTTTTCTGTCAGAGGAAAACCGGTTCCACCGGTTGCCAAAACCGGTTTCACCGGATTTCAAACCAACTAGCCGTTAGATGCTCAGGCCACATAAACCGGTTTCACCGGTTCCACCGGTTTTGCTAGGGAACCCACACTAAGTTAGAAACTCTCATGGTTAGACTCACATGGGTTTACTTGAGCACTTTTGAAGATTATCATTCAACCAATGTTGCATCCCTCTTGATAGTACGGCATACCTATACTCAAGACATAAGATAAATCATAACTCAATCACTTGATCCAAACAATAATGAGACTAATAATGATCCAAACAATCTTCATTGAAATTAACATCCCAATATTTAATGACAGTCCTCCTTGAGCAATTAGAGACCAGATATCATGCATAGACCCATGTCTCTATCACAAACATCAAAGACTTGCCACTAATCAATCTAGAAATCATGGGATCATACTTGCTTGCTTTAATTAACCATAAATATATCATGAGCATATTGGTTGTAAATAAATTATAAGAATAGATCCCTACTCATGCACTTAAGCAAACAAGTTAGTCCTTTAATCACTTTGTCACTCAATTCACCAAAATCCACTTGAGGGCCTAGATGCACTTTCAATCTCCCCCTTTTTGGTGATTGATGACAACCCGATTAAAGCTCACAGATAAAACGAATAAACATTAATGAAATCTCAGATCAGATATGAGCTCCCCCTTAATATGTGCTTTGAATGAAATTTCAAAAATTCAGCCTCAAATGCCAAATGCACATATAAGAGAAAAACATGGGAGCTCCCCCTAAATCTAAGCATATATAAATCCAACAATATACTGAGATAAACAATAACAACATATAGGAATAAAATATGACATGCATATCACAAAACTCAAAAAAGATCATGTGTGCTGTCCAGACCAAAACTGGTTTCACCGGTTTCCTGAACCGGTGGAACCGGTTCTACCCAGTCAGTACACAAACAAAGCCAATCATCACCCAAACATGCATATCACACTAGCAAAGGATAACTTAATTGAAATACAGGTTCATTACACACAGTAGCACTCAATCAAGTTCCTCAAGTCCACAAAGGATAAAGATTCGATATATTTGAATTATTACATCAAAGTTTCTGCAACTCAGCAGAAACCGGTTTCACCGGTTTGACAAACCGGTAAAACCGCTTTGTCCAGAGACAGCACACTAAACTCAAAAGCTAAACTTTAATCCCTTGCTCTTCTCCCCCTTTGTCATCAAGCATCCAATAAGGGCCTGAAGAAGAGTAGTACTGTCCAGACCTGTTCATTCATCACTGTCCATCGCCGTTGTGGCTTGGAGAATCTTATTGCCAATGAGGGAGACCTAAATTAATGAGTCACTTCAAGAAAAGATGGAAGGACAGATTTAGAACAAGAAGATATAGATCATGATGTACCAAAAGCAGGAGGTCCAGTGGGAGGTCCAAAGAGAGATGCAGCTGCCCTTGTGGCAATATCATCAACATGTGGAGGCGGAGGAGGTGGTGGTGCTGCAGACGATGATGCTCCAGGGAAGTACATTCTGGACATGCCAGGTGTAGGTGGAGGTGGTGGAGGCTGATAGACATCATACCCAAAGTGATGCTGAATAGGCTGAAAGTAACCACTTGTCTGATAGGTGGCCACTAATTCTTCAACAGAGGGAATCTCTTCTTCAACACGCTCTGGAGAGGGTGGAGATCTTGCCGGCTCCAAGTTCAAAGCATTATGCATCAATTTGATAGAATCCCGGTCCTTCTTGCTAGCCACCCTCACTCTCTGCTGCTCAACCAAGATGTCCCATTGACTCTTACATATCCCAGTGAGAAAACTCAAAATGCGTCGGATAGGAGATGAAGGCTTCTCACTTGAGCGAGATGAAGTCGATTGCTGCTGGTCAGCCTCAAACCAGTTAAACCGGTTTTCAGAACCTGTAAAACCGGTTTCTAGCTGGCCATGAGGCTCCTGCTGCTGCTGCTGATCTGCTCCTCCTTCCCCATATCTGTTAGGAGATGGGACCGTGGTCTTCTTGGCAGGCTTTAACCTCAGTGCTTCATGTTTTGTGTCCTTTATGAACTCCCTCTTGGTGGTCTTCTCAACTAAGTACATCACATAAGGAGCAAAACCACAAAGTTTTTGGGGACTCTCTGAAATATTTCTGATCTCCTCCCACAAATACTCTCCAATGCTAAAGTTGACTCCAGGGGGTCTCATGGCAGCAAGCAAATCACGAGCATAGTTGGACACATCCGTTTGATTACCTCCCCTAGGTGTAAGGGTCACCCTAAACAAATTGTTCAAAGTCTGATAATAGGTGTACATACCCTTTACCTTTCCAAACTCGCCCTGCTCAGTCCTTGGGTACATAAATTTTGTCTCCTTAGCAGGCATAGGACCATCAGCTCTATGTAACTTGGGATATGATGCATCTTCATCTCCAAGTCCAAACCTTCTGGAAAAGGAAGCAAATGATATACTATAAGGCCTTCCTTCTGTCATCCAGTGCATCCTCCTCACACTAACTCCCTCCTCAACATATAGTGTGGCATAGAACTGAGCAATGATTTCTTTATTCCAAGAGCACTTGAATTTCATGATTCTTTTGATTCTAGTGTTGGTAACCACCTCGATGATCTCATTGAAGATAGGATCATTAAATCTTGCCATGTAATCCCAGTCAATCCACTTTGACTCGGCCTCTATGTGACCCTTCTTCCCAATGATAGCACTAGAATAGTAGTCTTGATGGAATAAAGTGTGAAACCTGTAGTCATTGGCTGTCCTAGGAGTGCCAATATAATTTTCTCTCCTCTTTCTCCTTGCCACATCAGTCATCCCACCTAGAAGGAAGTTTTCTCCTTTTCTTGGAGCAACCGGCTTTCTAATTTCAGGCATAGCCATCTCATCATCTTCCTCTTCTTCTTTCTCTTCCTCACCAGCAACACCTTCCTCTTCTCCTTCATTACCAGCACCTCCACCACCCTCTTCTTCTTCTTCGCTGCTCTCAACAGCTCTTTCCTTCCCTTGACGATGCTCAACCCGATAATTTTCATCACTAGCCTCATCATCATCACTTGATGTATCCATAGCTTCTTCATGAACATCTTCAATGTCTCTAGAAGCTGCTCTCTTTTTCCTAGGCCTCAGATTGTGCCCACTGCGCCTAGGAGGATCATCATCAAAAAATCCTCCCGAACCAGAACCACCTTGTTCATCGGCCATTTCCTTTGATCTCCTTTGGTAAAATATAATCTCCTGGTCAAAAAGGGTTGAGAACACATATATTAGGATACAGGAATGATTTGGAGATAAAAAGAATCACAAGATTGGAATTTAAGGTCAGATGGCCACAACTCTGTCTAGAACCGGTGAAACCGGTTTGCCAAACCGGTGAAACCGGTTTTGCACAGAGCACAAAGAGCAGGTCTAGGTCATGGGTAAAAGATGGATTTGAAAGATATAATCAACAGAACTTAAAATCCATGTCCACAAGATATATTCCTTGACCAACAGACCTAGCACATGGTAGTTCACAGAATATTCTAGCTGAGCAAGATGAATGGCCAAAAGTGTAGGAACAGCAGATTATATCCATGAGAAAAAGTCCTACAAACTTGATAGAAGGTTACACGTTGAAAATGGATTAAGTAGGGTCGGCCTGCCCAAACCGGTGAAACCGGTTTTATGAACCGGTGAAACCGGTTCCTGGGGGCAGAACCCTAAATCACCCATGTTCAAAATGTAGCCCACCAAATCCAAAACCATTCATGGGGTAGCTTCCTGGGCATACTAGGACATGATTCCTCAAAGGGTTTCAACAGATATGCAACGAGAAGATAGATCGGGCGATGGGAACATTTGGTACCTTGGAATACCTAGGCCGCATGAGCTTTTGAATCCAAAGCGGTTTCCACTCCGGTGAAACCGACCTCCAGCACCAATGCCTTCACAAGAATCAAAAGGGCCGAGCTTCTTCTTCTTGGGGGCCTTCAAATCGCCATGGGGGAGCAAGGTTCGGCCATGGGGGCGTTGGGATAGAGAGAGGGTCGGCCTGGGTGAGAGGGGAGTAAATGAGGGGTGAAGGGGTAAGTTTACCCGTGGTAAAGAGATAAGGTGTGTGGCCCCGGCCAAAACCGGTGGAACCGGTTTGCCAAACCGGTGGAACCGGTTTTTGCCAGAAAAACCAGAAAAGTTGATTTGATCTCCTTTCCACTTGAATCCTAATTTGATGAGATAGATAACCTTAGGATTGAATCAGGAATTAGATTTAGCATAGATAGATTGAGATTTTCCAACATTCAACAAACATCCTTGATTCTCCCAATGGAGTTGGGAAAGATAAAGAATTTTATGGACTTGAGGAAAATCTCACCATTTGTGACTAGCCATCAATCAATCAAGGGCAACAATAGTCACAAACAGATCGATTAGGTCACAAAGACCAAGAACCAAATATTTTTCAAAAACACACAAGTCCTATCATGCTAGTTAGATTTTTCAAACTCTATCTTATGTCACACAAGCATGCAACCAAGTCAAGTCAAGAACCATATTAGAATGTTTAGCATATTCCTTTCATCGTTTTTATGGAACATTTGACACCTAGTCAATTTTAAAGAAGGAATCTACTAAACATATAATAGGTATAAAGAATGGGACTTGAGAGAGTTACATGCAAGAATGCACACCCTAGCATAGATTATGAGGCCTAGATGCTCAATGTAAAAACATGAGTTAAAGACACATACCTTGGCCTCTAGCTAATCCTTTCTTCACAATGGTGAAGATTCATATCAAAGGGTTTGTGCATTATCAATATAATCCGAATGCCTTTTTCTCTATATGTTTTTCCCTTTTCATGCATCATAGAAGAGAAATGCATTAAATAGCACAAGACCTATTTTCATCATTTAGTGACCTTTGAATTGGAGAGGCATAATGGATCACTAAAAGATGAAGCTCCACAATATAGGTTAAATTCCTTTTTCTTGATGCACATGTGTATATGGATGGAAAGGCAAGCTCATATGCATCAATCTTGTCACAAACCCAAGCAAAGGGATTTAATCTATATTATGGCAAGCAACTATTTATTGAGAAGAATTCATTGCCCAAGTAAGAAATAGATACAATTTTACCATTTTTGGACAAAAGACATATCTTGCTTCAAAGAGAGACAAACTCTCACACATGAGACTACAAGATCACTAAAAGAAATCGTTAGTCTTAAGGACACAAATTGTAGAATGAACTCCCCCTCAATAGGTGTATCAAGTGTTTGAATCACTTGTCACATGCACTTGTTCAATTTAATGGGTTTGAGGAGTTTATTTCACAATTTGATCCCGGCACATAAATAAATTGCATTTATTGAAATGGTGCCAAGAAAACTTACTACCACAAAGATAGCATATGAATTTGTATGCCACTGAAGTGCTGAAAGAATTTCTTACAATATTCCACTTTAGATGAATGCGAACAGTTAAACCTCTGCCAGAAATTCTGGTACTCCTTTCCGGAACTTCTGGTGCGAATCCGAGGCTACCGGACCTTCGCATCGGAAGATCTAGAGTCAATCGGAGATTAAGTGTACACTGGGCCAAACCGGTGAAATCGGTTTGCCAAACTGGTGAAACCGGTTTTTCCTGGCAGCTTCCATATCAGTGGAAATGTAGCTTTATAAGATCCAAGAAATTCTTTCTTCATTGATTTCTTATGTTCCTGCACTTCAAAGTAATATGCTCTACTGGAGAGCCATTAAAAGCATCTTATGGCATACGGGAAACAAATAGTGGAGATAAGAGACCTAGACATATCCAAGCATCTATAACCAAAGATGATATGCTTGTTTTCACAAAGAAGAATATGTATAAGTCAACCAATTAAAGCATGTTACCGAGATGTCATTGGCAATGATATAGCTGATTTGTTGATGCTTTGGCAAGTTGGAGAAGTTCACATATATTGATTCATTTGCCAAAACTCAATGCATCTCTTTTCCCCTGCAGATCTAGCAAGTGCTTTTAGGTACCCAAGCCATGTTGGGTCCTTTAAGGTTAGTGACAAGAGACTTGGGAACCCAAATAGCTATGTTGACACCAGATTTTCGCACTTGATATGCTGAGTCAGATGGTGACGTGGTGAGGTTGAAACTGCGCAGTGGGCCCGTTGAATGGTCAAATAGATGATGCTGAAAAAGGGAGCCGATGCGGAATAAAAGTCCGATGAAGAGAAAGAGTCCGATCTAATGATGAATGAGAAAATGTGCATCGGCTAAAAATGGAAGCGTGGCATGAGCGGGGACTATTTCCTTTTCAGAAGGCTTATTAAAAGTCCCATTCTATGTTAAATATTAGATTACTTTATCTGCAAGTTAGTCTGGTCCGATCAGGACTCTTCGTGACCAGGGTATAAATATAAACCCTCGTCCATTGTAAAGAACTATTCTCACAATCAATACAACCCGGCTTCACGCCAAAAACCCTAGGAGTAGTATCTCGACGAAGCTTATCGGTGGACGGGCTGCATCAGTTCTGATCTCCGGCTTACCAGTAAGTTAGTCAATTTATCGAACTAGTATAGGCTTTGAATTGAGGCGTATCGCCCTTTCTCGTTTATACTGTTCAACCGATTTATCTTTGAATAAGCAAGATTGATCTAGATTCCCTACGTCGGAGCTAGATCACTATTGATTATTCAACAGTTGATCGTTTATCGGGTTGCACTTTATGTCTAGATTCCCTACGTCGGAGCTAGATCATCAAGATTAGGCTAGATTCCCTACGTCGGAGCTAGACTCATCTTGGTTATTTAAAGGCAGCTTTTGCGGTTTGTTTGGAGTTGCTAGATTGGTTTAGATCTACGCCATGTGAATTAATCTACTTCTTCAACGGCTTTGAGCACCGGTCTTGGTCCGATTTAAGCAATATTTATCTTACAGTATCGTTCTAGGTCCGATCCATGCTTTATGGTTTAATCTGGTTGTTCTTTGAGTATTGTGTTTGTTTAGATTCCCTACGTCGGAGCTAGATGTTCATAATATGATAAGATTGATCTTTGATTGTCATGCTTGGTTTAGATTCCCTACGTCGGAGCTAGATTCATCTTGATTAGTCAAAGGAAGCTTTGGTTATACCTGATTGCTATTTGAGTGTTAAGTGTGATTTAGATTCCCTACGTCGGAGCTAGGTCTTGCTTGATTATTTGATAGCATACTTTAGAATCAGAACGATCCTGTTAATGTTTTACCTGCTTATTTGCTTAATCTGATTAACACTTGTGCGAGCATCTTGTTTAGTTGACAGGTTGGTGAGTTGAGTTTGATTGTTTAGCTATCTGATCTGATCATAGCTGGAGAAATCTAGATTCCCTACGTCGGAGCTAGATTTCTCTGAAAAGGTTCTGGTCCGATTGGCTGGTTAGATGGTCCGATAAGATAAATCAAACTGGTAACTAGGCAAGATGGACAATGTATCGGCTTACACTTTGATTATTTAATATCTTGTTCAAAGGCACAGCTGATCCATTATTTATATATCGGCCATGTTTTTTACGCTTTATTTTATTATTCAAAGGCTGATCTGTTACAAGGTCCGATCCTGATTGGTCCGATTCTGAGGTCCGATTAGATGACTGATTAAGGTCCGATTATATTGGTCCGATTGAGGTTGTCTGTGAAGTCCGATTTTGAGGTCCGATTGGCATCGGCCGATACAAGTCTGATTGGGTCTTGGCTGAAATCCAACGTGCCTATGCCGTTTGGAATAGAGCCGACACAATCAAAGAGTAATTTAACTGTTTTATCTCCTTGTCAATTTCAGGTCAAATTGACTGGCACGCCGCGAACCTGAACGAAGTGCAGGCTGGCACTGGAGTGAAGCAGATCTCCCTGGTCTTCTTGTGTTGACCGCTGAGGATACGACCGCCGATTTTCCGCGTCAATACATTTTTGGCACGCTCGGTGGGACACGAGAGGCAAATTTCAAGATGTCGTCGTCTGATGCTGAAAAAGAAACTGCAGCAAAACTTGCTGCTGAAAAAGAAACTGCAGCAAAACTTGCTGCTGAAAAAGAAGCTGCTGAGAAGGCCAAGAATGACAAGAACAAGACGCCTGAGACGGCCATTCCAATTACAAAGGCCGATCTGTCTAAAGCTCAATTAGATGCAGTTCAGGCTCAGATTGATGCATTCGAGAAGCTCTGCCTTGGCCAATTTGGGCGTAATCGTTCAGGACCTATACTCAAAGGTGCTCTCCCAGATCCAGAATTGATCAAGAAGACAACTGATGCTCGGGAGTACCATGTCAACATGACAGAGATGATTCACCAAGCTGTTCATCATGCATTGATCAACCAGTCAGGCACTCTGGTGAATTCTTTAGATAATCTCATCAAGAAGGCGGTGGATGATTCTATATGTTTGAAGGGACCAGTTTTTATAGCAGATTCTGCAGGGGCATCAGGATCAGGGAAAGACAAGGAGACTGAAGATAATGCCATGACCGTTGCTCCGCAGAATCCAACGATTCCACTACCTATTCAGCTGGCCAACGGTTTTCTATTGATGGCCGATGGAACGATTGTCGGCCCGCATGGTGAAAAATATACTAGGAATCTGAACGAAGAAGAAAAGCAACCTACAGCTGCAAGGCTACGTGTAGAGATTCCTCCACATCAGCGTATGGTCGGTGATTACAACAATTACATGACGGATGTGAATCAAGCTGGTGGAATTCCACTCGGAGGACAGGAATCCGATTGGTCACGAAAAATAGCCGAGGTGATCCAGAATCAATTCGGCTTGACGCCTAAAGATGAAGCGAGGTTGTACCGGCACCCATACCCATCTTACTTTGATGCAGTGCCACTTCCTCCATGTTATAGAGTGCCGGACTTTTCAAAATTCTCCGGGCAGGATGATATGACCACCATCGAACATGTGAGCCGATTCTTGGCTCAATGTGGTGAGGCTGCTTCAGAAGAGGATATCCCCAAGACTGCATTCCAATGCCCAGGTGCTCTCGGTTTATATGAATGGGTTGTTATGACTTTTGGTTTGAAAAATGCCGGTGCTACTTATCAACGTGCTATGAATTATATTTTTCATAGGCTGATCGGCAGGATAGTTGAAATCTACATTGATGATGTGGTGATCAAATCAAAAGGTTATCAAGATCATTTGGCCGATTTGAAGGAGACGCTGGAGTGCACAAGGCAACATGGATTGAAGATGAATCCGCTCAAATGTGCTTTTGGTGTATCGGCTGGCCAATTTCTCTGTTTCCTGGTACATGAGAGAGGAATCGAGGTAAATAATCGGAACCGCAAAGCGATTGATGATATCGAACCTCCAGTAAACAAGAAGGAATTGCAGAGTTTGATTGGAAAGATCAATTTTCTGAGGAGGTTTATATCAAATTTGTCGGTCCGATTGGAGGCGTTTACTCTTCTGTTGAAGCTGAAAGATGAAGAAGAGTTGGTGTGGGAGCCTAAACATCAAAAGGCATTGGATGAAATCAAGCAATATTTAGCATATCCACCAGTTCTTATTCCACCATAAATGGGTAAGCCGTACAAGCTTTATTTATCGGCTTTTAATCATGCAATCAGCTCTGTTTTGATTCAAGAGGTTGATGGGAAGGAACGAGTTATATTCTATTTAAGCCGAAGATTACTAGATCCTGAGACTCGGTACTCTTATGTGGAGAAGCTTTGTCTTTGTTTGTATTTTTCTTGTACAAAATTAAGGCATTATTTGCTATCGGCCGAATGTACTGTGATCTGTAGGGAGGATGTGATCAAATATATGTTATCGATGCCAATCATGAAAGGGAGAATTGGCAAGTGGGTTTTTGCTCTGACGGAGTTTGATCTTAGATACGAATCGGCCAAAGCGGTAAAAGGGCAGATAATGGCTGATTTAATTGCTGATCATTGTGGACCTAACATTGATGCTGTTGAGCAATGCACTATGGATCTTGATGTATCTGGTCCGATGAAAAAGGCCGATGTGGTTGACGCGGTTCCTTGGACTATATTCTTTGATGGTTCTTCTTGCAATGATGGTTGCGGAATCGGCCTGATTATTATTTCGCCTCGGGGGGCAAGGTTTGAATTTGCTTTTCCAATTGAAAAATGCACAAATAATCAGGCGGAATATGAAGCATTGATGAAGGGTCTCCAGATTCTTAAAGAAATCGGCGCTCAGTTTGTTGAGGTATTTGGAGATTCTTTGCTGATTATCAATCAGTTACTCGGCAAGTATGATTGCAAGATGGATGCTTTGTTATCTTACTTTGAGAAGTGCCGAGATTTGATTGGTCAATTCGCCTTGGTAACTCTTAAGCATGTTCCAAGACATCATAACGAAGAAGCAAATCGGTTGGCGCAAAAAGCATCTGGCTATTGGCCTATGTCCGATGTGATGGTGCAGGAGATACCAGAAGGAGATTGGAGGAAAGAAATCATTGAATATTTGAGGGATTCTTCTATCAAGACTTCTAGGAAGATACGCTACAAATCAATCAGGCATGTCTTGGTTGAAGAAGTGCTTTATTTTCGCTCGATTGATGGAGTCCTGTTGAGATGTATCGGACCTGAAGAAGCCAAGGTCTTAATGGGAGAAATTCATGAAGGTGTTTGCGGGGCTTATCAATCGGCGTTCAAGATGAAATGGATGATCAGAAAAAATGGGTATTATTGGCCGACGATTCTAGAAGACTGCTTTGAATATTATAAAGGATGCCAAGAGTGTCAAAGATATGGAAATATTCAAAGGGCTCCAGCATCGGCCATGAACCCTGTCATCAAGCCATGGCCGTTTAGAGGATGGGGAATTGACCTGATCGGCCAAATTTTTTCACATTCAAGCAAGGGGCACAAATTCATATTAGTGGCAACAGATTATTTCACCAAATGGGTTGAAGCTATTCCTTTGAAGGGGGTGAAGTCACAGAATGTTATTGAATTCGTTAGAGAGCATATTGTCTACCGATTTGGAATTTCACAGACGATCACGACAGATCAAGGTACGATGTTTACATCGGACGAATTCAAAATTTTGCTGCTGACATGGGTATCAAACTTCTTAATTCATCGCCATATTATGCACAAGCCAATGGTCAAGCTGAAGCCTCCAATAAAAGTTTGATCAAGTTGATTGATAGAAAGATTGAGGAGTATCCAAGAAAATGGCATATTGTGCTTCCTGAAGCTCTATGGGCCTATCGAATGGCATGTTATGGATCGATCAAGGTTTCTCCGTATGAACTAGTTTATGGACATGAAGCCGTTCTTCCATGGGAAATTCGTACTGGATCAAGACGTATCGAGCTTCAGGATAAATTGAAGGCCGGCGAATACATGGAACTCATGAATAGCGAGTCCGATGACTTGGCTGTTCGTTGGCTGCGCGCTCTCGAAAGTATTGAGGCTAACAAACTCAGAGTTGCGAGGCATTATGATAAGAAAGTTAAAGGGAAAGAGTTCAAAGAGGGCGATCTTGTCTGGAAAGTTATTCTGCCCATTGGTTCTAAGGATCCCAAGTACGGCAAATGGTCACCGAACTGGGAGGGACCCTATCAAGTCGTCCGATGTGTTCCTGGAAATGCTTATATTCTACAAACACTTGAAGGAGAAGTGTTTCATAAGGCATTAAACGGGAAATATTTGAAGAAATACTACCCTAGCATTTGGGTAAATTCATGAAGCCGATGCTATGCGTCAGGCTTATAAGCCGATGGAAAAATCGCCTCAAGAACAAAAAATAAGAGCCGATGCGATATGCATCGCCTTAAGGGCTATATACAATAAGAGAAAAGTATATTACATCATCAAGCCGCTCGATGGCGGAGCAGGCTGCTGGAAAAGGGATTGCATATATATTCATCTATTTCTCATACAAAGGGATTTCAGAAGACAGAAAGATCTAATAGGCGCCGATGTACTTTGTTCATCATTGCCAGAATAAGTCTAGGAGAAAAAGGGGCAAGAGAAAGCATAAAATTAAGAAGACATCCTCTTTCTTGGAACATATTCTTGAACAGCTCGGCTTATTCGAAGAAATCCGAAAGTTTGAGGAGATATGCTCTGGAAGCAGTCCCTTGAAGAGCGCACCGGCGGACCAGTGGCTCTGTCCCTATCCTGAAGAAAGGCACCCCAGTAAACCCCTCTGAAAAATCTTCCCTTCAGTAAAACCATGAGGAAACCTCACGAGGAGGTTCCACCTGGATTCACTACAGGATCAGAAAAGGGAGGGAGTACCCTATGCTATTTCACGAGAATTCTTCTAGCAGAAGAGGAAGAAGGGGTTGACTCCTATGTCGAAGAGAAGGAGTTTGTGTTCTGTCATGAATATTGGATGCGCCATGGTGAGAAGGAGTGGTGGAGAAAGGAGAACCTGAGACAGGTATTTATAGCCGGCGATTGATGAAGGAATTAAAGGAAAGAAGGGAATCTGAAAGATGCTAGCTGAAACTGTCCAAATAAAGAACAGTATTCTCGTGAAGATGTCATTGATTCAGTGCTGATTAAAGAGGGGCGTCTTTTGAGGAACTGCATTGAAGAGTCGTTTCGCCTGGGTCAATAAATATATGGGTACCCATGACATAAGGTGCAGGATTCCATATACTGTTCGTTGTCAGAAGAAGGTGGGTAGTGCAGATCCTTGGTAGTGGCTGACGATGGAAGTGTTTTATAAGGGAAAAATGGCTGTAATCCGAGAATCGAGGAATCACACAGTGCAGGGATGGAAAGTTTCGGCACGAAAATCGGTGAAGGGGTTATGATGACAGATACGAATTTTGGAACAAAATGATATTTTATTCCAAAATTGGGGGCATGTGTTGACACCAGATTTTCGCACCTGATATGCTGAGTCAGATGGTGACGTGGTGAGGTTGAAACTGCGCAGTGGGCCCGTTGAATGGTCAAATAGATGATGCTGAAAAAGGGAGCCGATGCGAAATAAAAGTCCGATGAAGAGAAAGAGTCCGATCTAATGATGAATGAGAAAATGTGCATCGGCTAAAAAGGGAAGCGTGGCATGAGCGGGGACTATTTCCTTTTCAGAAGGCTTATTAAAAGTCCCATTCTATGTTAAATATTAGATTACTTTATCTGCAAGTTAGTCTGGTCCGATCAGGACTCTTCGTGACCAGGGTATAAATATAAACCCTCGTCCATTGTAAAGAACTATTCTCACAATCAATACAACCCGGCTTCACGCCAAAAACCCTAGGAGTAGTATCTCGACGAAGCTTATCGGTGGACGGGCTGCATCAGTTCTGATCTCTGGCTTACCAGTAAGTTAATCAATTTATCGAACTAGTATAGGCTTTGAATTGAGGCGTATCGCCCTTTCTCGTTTATACTGTTCAACCGATTTATCTTTGAATAAGCAAGATTGATCTAGATTCCCTACGTCGGAGCTAGATCACTATTGATTATTCAACAGTTGATCGTTTATCAGGTTGCACTTTATGTCTAGATTCCCTACGTCGGAGCTAGATCATCAAGATTAGGCTAGATTCCCTACGTCGGAGCTAGACTCATCTTGGTTATTTAAAGGCAGCTTTTGCGGTTTGTTTGGAGTTGCTAGATTGGTTTAGATCTACGCCATGTGAATTAATCTACTTCTTCAACGGCTTTGAGCACCGGTCTTGGTCCGATTTAAGCAATATTTATCTTACAGTATCGTTCTAGGTCCGATCCATGCTTTATGGTTTAATCTGGTTGTTCTTTGAGTATTGTGTTTGTTTAGATTCCCTACGTCGGAGCTAGATGTTCATAATATGATAAGATTGATCTTTGATTGTCATGCTTGGTTTAGATTCCCTACGTCGGAGCTAGATTCATCTTGATTAGTCAAGGGAAGCTTTGGTTATACCTGATTGCTATTTGAGTGTTAAGTGTGATTTAGATTCCCTACGTCAGAGCTAGGTCTTGCTTGATTATTTGATAGCATACTTTAGAATCAGAACGATCCTGTTAATGTTTTACCTGCTTATTTGCTTAATCTGATTAACACTTGTGCGAGCATCTTGTTTAGTTGACAGGTTGGTGAGTTGAGTTTGATTGTTTAGCTATCTGATCTGATCATAGCTGGAGAAATCTAGATTCCCTACGTCGGAGCTAGATTTCTCTGAAAAGGTTCTGGTCCGATTGGCTGGTTAGATGGTCCGATAAGATAAATCAAACTGGTAACTAGGCAAGATGGACAATGTATCGGCTTACACTTTGATTATTTAATATCTTGTTCAAAGGCACAGCTGATCCATTATTTACATATCGGCCATGTTTTACGCTTTATTTTATTATTCAAAGGCTGATCTGTTACAAGGTCCGATCCTGATTGGTCCGATTCTGAGGTCTGATTAGATGACTGATTAAGGTCCGATTATATTGGTCCGATTGAGGTTGTCTGTGAAGTCCGATTTTGAGGTCCGATTGGCATCGGCTGATATAAGTCTGATTGGGTCTTGGCTGAAATCCAACGTGCCTATGCCGTTTGGAATAGAGCCGGCACAATCAAAGAGTAATTTAACTGTTTTATTCCCTTGTCAATTTCAGGTCAAATTGACTGGCACGCCGCGAACCTGAACGAAGTGCAGGCTGGCACTGGAGTGAAGCAGGTCTCCCTGGTCTTCTTGTGTTGACCGCTGAGGATACGACCGCCGATTTTCCGCGTCAACAAGCTCTTATGCTAGTTTGAGGTGAACTAATCACTCTAGTAGCATAAGTGCCAGCTTTGTCCTTCCCAAGCTCAGCAAAATCATAATGGACAAGATCAGATTTTGGAGCATTACCATTTGGACAATCCTTACCCATATGCCCCTTTGAGCGACAAACATAGCAAATGCGGCTTTTGATCTTGCTTGATGATGATTTGCTCTTTTTCTTGATCTCTTGCTTCTTGCTAGACTTTTCTTTTACAGACTTGGCTTGATCACTCTTCTTGTGGAGTTGATGCACTGCCTCAGGCAGAACCGGTTTTACCGGTTCCTGTAACCGGTTAAACCGGTTTTGCACAGGCAGCTCCACCTTCTTCAAAGGACATGCATCAATCAAGTGTCCAACTTCCTTACATTTGTAGCATGCCCTCTTCTTGGATCCTCTTTGCTTCTTTCCCTTGCTTTTAAGCTTGGTAGGGCACATGGATGCGTAATGCCCCATGTTTGAGCATTCGAAGCATTGTATGTGATCAAGTCCCTTTTTCCTCATTTCTTGAGTCTTGTTCTTGTTGACTTGCTTGTCATGCTTAGGGATTAAACCAGTGACCATTGATCCCTTCTCAAGCTTATTCACCATGTTTTCACGGTTATCTTGAGACGGTTGCACTTGGCCCTTTCCTTTAAGCTTGACCAAGTTATTCTTGATCTTTTCTCTCTCTTGCTTCATGTCTTCCAATTCTTTAGCAAGGAGATCATCACAAGACTCTACAAAAATATGCTCACCACAAGATTTGGTTGCTTGGGAGCAACACGGTTTTTCACATAATAAAGTAGAATTGATGTGAGAGCATGTGCATGTGTGTGTATGAGGTTCAAGATACTTTACCGATGTAATCATGACCTCATTAGATGTTTCTAGCAAAGCATATGAATCAACAAGCATCTCATGAGAATATTCAAGTTCCTTGTAAGTGCCTTGCAATTTCATATGCTCACTAGTGAGCTTCTCGAGTTAAGCTCTAAGCATTTGTTTTTCTTGTTCTAAGGATGCTACACAAGTAGATAAATCAGTAGCACAAGCATAATCCTTTAACAAGATTTCATACTTACTGACCAAGGAGGCATGTGATGATTTGAGAGCCTCTAGTTCTTTGGTCAAAGAACTTAGTCTCTCATCAATTTGACCATTGCCCTTCTTGGTCTTCTTCTGCTTCTTCTTCTTGGCCATCAAGCACATTATGCTTTCATCACTGGAGGATGAACATGTTGACATGGAGGCTTTGCTTGAGTCGTTGCTTGTGCCTTGAGCAGAGCTGCACATGGGCTCTCTGGCAGAACCGGTAAAACCGGGGTTGCAAACCGGTAAAACCGGTTCCTGCACAGGAACCATGTTTTGCTCATTGTTGCTCTTTTGCTCCATAGATGAGGTCACCTAAGACTCACAAGATATTGTTGATGTAGATGAGCATTTCTCAGGTGACTCCATGACTTCTTGCTCTTCATCATCACTTTCAAAATCTTCAAAAATCTCCGTGATGAGAGACCAAATGAGATGGGCATCTTTACAAATTTCCCTTTTGCTAGAGATGATGTCCCATATATCTTCACAAATAGATCTTCGCAAAAAGTCAGTAACACAAGCATTGAGTTGCGAGCAAGCTAACTCCTCTTGAGTGATATGTGACTTATCAAAGTTGTCAATATCAAACTTGGGAGGTAGAATGCTAGCAACTAAAATATGTTCAACCACAGGATCTAACTTTCTAAGAGACTTATGAACATTAGCGGCCCAAGAAGCATAGTTTGAACCATCGAGCTCAAGGGGCTCAAAGTGTACCTCAATCGACATCTTTACTTCACGGCGGTTAAGCTTTGATGTGAAGCCTTGCTCTGATACCAATTGAAAGGACCTCGATGTCACCTAGAGGGGGGGGTGAATAGGCGAATCTGCAGTTTACAAAAACTAATTCCAACTGTCAGCACCAAAACCGGTATTACCGGTTTCCCAAACCGGTAAAACCGGTTCCTGCACAGATTGCACTAACAAGTATATTTCCCCTCTACGAATTCTAGCACAAACCACAAATGGTGTGAAGCTTCCAGGGATGTTTCCAAGTGTTCCAATGAAGCTCCTGCACACAGCTCAACACACCAAAGTAGATCGTAGCGGAAGCACAAGTAATATGCTAGAAATGACAAAATGAGGAAAGAGCTCAAACCAAGAGACAAAGAGATTTTTCTCCCGAAGTTCGGATTCACCGCTCGCACCAAGCAGCCACCAAGGCACGGTGAATCCTACTCTCCGTTGAGGAAGCTTATACGACCACCCAAGGTCAAGCTATCTCCTCCTTCCACTAAGTGACCTCTTCCCTTGCGGAGGCGAGGTAAAACCTTCACAAACGATCCCGTGGCTCACCACACACTTCGGTAGCTCACCGGGCAACGCCTAGCCGTCTAGGAGGAAGAACCTCCAAGAGTAACAAATGCTTCAACGATTGCTTGATGAAACCACAAGTGCTCAAGTATTAGGATTGCTCTCCAATGCTCACACACAAGTCACTCTCTCAACCCAACTCAAGAATCTCACAAGGATTTCTCAAATCTCACAAAGAGAGGTTGGGGAGAGCTCAGCTGGCCTCAGGAATATGTTAGGGACGCAAAAGAACCAGCAGCCCCTCCAAGAGGAGCTCATGGGTATAAATACCCATCCCTCCAAAAACTAGCCGTTTTTCTGTCAGAGGAAAATCGGTTCCACCGGTTGCCAAAACCGGTTTCACCGGATTTCAAACCAACTAGCCGTTAGACGCTCAGGCCACATAAACCGGTTTCACCGGTTCCATCGGTTTTGCCAGGGAACCCACACTAAGTTAGAAACTCTCGTGGTTAGACTCACATGGGTTCACTTGAGCACTTTTGGAGATTGTCATTCAACCAATGTTGCATCCCTCTTGATAGTACGGCATACCTATACTCAAGACATAAGATAAATCATAACTCAATCACTTGAGCTTGTAGGTCAATGATCATGCCAATACTTGATCAATCACTTCTTTGAGGGCTTCTCAACATTGTATCTTCAACTGAGCATATCCACCTTGAGCTAGTGACTTAGGATTTTCCATAACTTATATTTGAATTCACTTTAATCCTTAGGTCACTCTCTTTATCAATCATAACATATATATGCATTGCATTGCTTCTCTTGATGAGACTTGGATATGATACTTCGAACACACCCCGGACACTAGATACTTCACCTTAGCAATTTGCACCTTAGCTTGCTTAGTCCCTCGCTCTAGTCATCTCGATTTGTTTCTTCACCACTTACCCTTGCATCATCAAGTTAGCTTTGCTTTGCCATTGAATAAATTCCATTTGAAAGATTTTTTTAAATGCTTGTTCTTGATCAATAAAGAATATCCCACATAGTGCAAGCTTCCAATTGTAGACCAATATGTAGCACATATGCTCATGTCATTTTATCTTACATACATGAAGTCTTGCAATATCCAATCTTATGCATTTTCCTTCTTTTCTTAGCTGATCCATAAATATTTATCTTCATCATAGTGATATTGTCTCATGTCTTGTTCAAAGAGCATCCATATCATGAGACCAATAATGATCCAAACAATCTTCATTGAAATTAACATC
Organism: Alloteropsis semialata; assembly: GCA_004135705.1. NCBI lineage: Eukaryota > Viridiplantae > Streptophyta > Magnoliopsida > Poales > Poaceae > Alloteropsis > Alloteropsis semialata. The sequence continues at coordinate 55,332,935 of CM014272.1, forward strand.
CCAATATTTAATGACAGTCCTCCTTGAGCAATTAGAGACCATATATCATGCATAGACCCATGTCTCTATCACAAACATCAAAGACTTGCCACTAATCAATCTAGAAATCATGGGATCATACTTGCTTGCTTTAATTAACCACAAATATATCGTGAGCATATTGATTGTAAATGAATTATAAGAATAGATCCCTGCTCATGCACTTAAGCAAACAAGTTAGTCCTTTAATCGCTTTGTCACTCAATTCACCAAAATCCACTTGAGGGCCTAGATGCACTTTTATCGTGGCGCGGAGCGTCGGCATAGATGGCGGTGAAGCACTGCGTCGAGGTGTTGAGGGAGTGATGCTATGGCAGGCGCAGGAGGTAGAGGTCACCAGAGCTGTTATATCGGAGTGTCTCCGTACGGGTGTGAAGATCCTTGATAGAGAAACCGGCAGGGTCAAACTCAATAGAAATGTTGTTGTCACGGGTTAGTTGACGAACGGAAACAAGGTTCTTAACAAGAGCAGGGGAAACAAGAATATTACAGAGATGAAGAGGAGCAAAGGATGTTGGGAAGGTGGTGTCGGCCGCATGCGTTACAGGCAGACGAGCACCATTTCCGACTGTAATGGAGGAAGTGTAGGGGCGAGTGAATTGAAGGTTACCAGCAGCAGACGACATGTGATTGGTTGCACCGGTGTCCAGGAACCAGTCGTCGGAGGAGCTTGGTGGTTGGGTGGCGATGCCGGCGGAGTTTAGCGCAGTGAGGAGCCCCTTCTGATCCCAGCAGCCGGCGTTGGGGTTGGTGGGATCGGGGAGCGCGGGAAGCACAGGTTGATGAAGAGCCGCCATCGCCTGGTTGGGTTGGAGTGGTGGTCGTGGGCCGAGCACGCCGGCACCAGGAGTGCGGAAGGACATGGGCCAGGCTTGGACAAGCCCAGTCCATGGGTTATATCCCGTAGCCCACGGAACAGGAGGGCGCTGCGGCTGGCCACCGTTGGCTTGAGCGAAGGGGTGGTCGTCGCCGCCGCCGCCGCGGCCCTTTGCCGCGGAAGCCGGAGCCGTTGTTGGAGCGCGGAGTGGAGCCGTTGGCGTCGCCGGATCCGGAGGCGGAGGAGGAGGATCCGCCGGTGTTCGCATTGTGGCTGGTGAGGAGGGCTTGCCCGGCGTCCATCTTGGCGTCGTGCTGCTCGGACATCTCTTCAAGCAACAGATAGTTGCGTGCACTCTGGAAGGTGTGCGGCGGGAATTTTGACTTGATGGCGGGCTTGAGATGACGGAACCTGGGGTTGAGGCCGCAGAGCAGGTTCAGCACTTGGCTGGGCTCGGAGACGGGATGACCGACGTCGTGCAGATAGGCGGCAAGTTTCTTGAGCTTGCCGCAGTACTGGGTGATGGTCATGTTGCCCTGCTGCACACTCCGGAATTGGGATCCCAGGCGCACAGCGCGTTCCAGCTCGTTGTCGCGGAAGAACTGCTCGAGATCGAGCCAGATGGTGAGGCGCGAGGCTTGTAGACGTTGTCGAAGACGCTCCGTTCGACGGTGTTGTAGATCCAGCTCACGACACTGTGGTCGTTCTGGATCCACTCGGTGTCACGCTGATTCAGGGGCGGAGGGTTGGTGATGTGCCGTTCCAGGCCGAACTTGCCGAGCACGGCGTCGAAGAAGCAGCGCCAGCGGCTGTACGAGCTCTCGTCCATGTCCAGGAGGATAGGAACTTGTGAGCGGATGTTGACTTGCTGGACGACGGAGGAGGCGCGGGCTGCGGAGGAGGAAGGTCGTTGTCAGAGGAGCTGGAGGAGTGCGCAGGAGAGGCGGCCATTGTTGGAGCGGAAGCAGAGGAGGAGGCGAATGGATTCACGAGGGAGGATCCTTCGGTTACTGATACCATGTAAAGAGGAGGAAGAATGGAACCGCAGCTTGTATTGATCATCACACTACCGGAGAAGGCGCTATCGGTCACGGTTCGTAACCCTCATAGGTACCGGTTCTGGAACCGGTACCACGACACCGTGACTAAAGGGGTCGGCCTTTGGTACCGGGTCCAGAACCGGTACCAAAGGGTGCCTTTGGTACCGGTTGGTAACACCAACCGGTACCAAAGGACCCCCCGCGTAGGCATGCGGGGGGGCCTTTGGTACCGGTTGGTGTTACCAACCGGTACCAAAGGCTATTTTGGTTATTTTTTTAAATGTTTGATATTTGGGTTAGTTATATACAAATCTACGCGTCTACGTGTCTGCGCGTCATATGTCATATGTCGTACATGATCTTTCACGCAATAAGATTGAAGTCGTCGCAATTGTCAATTGATTTTGACCCGACTTTGATTGCATTTTTTTCGAACATTCACATATAAACATTTGAGATCAGCCAATACAAAAGTTAGAGCATTTAAAAGTTATTTACAATTAACGAGCAGAACTGGAAGAAGGAGCGAAAAGGGAGTCCAATTGAGCGATAGCGCGTCCGTCATGGTGGTACTCTCCCAGTGGACTTATAACTTGGTCCATAATGAATCCAAATAGTTGGTCCGCAATAGCTTTTGCTTTTTGTTTCATTGGGAGCACTTCATGGTAAAACATCCTCTGCATTAATCACAAATGACAACATTCATTCATATAATAAATAAATTTTGCATGTAATCATTTCTAAACAAGTAACTAATAATCATTCATTCATATAATAAATAAATTTTGCATGTAATTATAAAATTTCCTAACACATTCATTTCTAAACAATAACTAATAATCATTTCAAAACAATAACTAATAATCATTTCTAAACAATAATCAATAACTAATAATCATTCTAACCAAGTAACAAAGTTTACATGAAATAACAAAGTTTACATGAATTAACAAAGTATACATGAAATAACAAAGTATAATAAATATATTCATAATAAATATACACTAATAATCATATTTCCATATACACTAATAATCATATTTCCATATACACTAATAATCTAATGTCCATATACACTAATAATCTAATTTCCATATACACTAATAATCTTATTTCCATATACACTAATAATCTAACTTCCATATACACTAATAACCTAATTTCCACATACACTAATCCATATATACTAATAATCTTATTTCAATATACACTAATAATCTAATTTTCATATACACTAATAATCTAATTTCATATACACTAATATTTCCATACTAATAATCTAATTTCCATATACACTAATAATCTATTTTCCATATACACTAATAATCTAATTTCTATATACACTAATAATCTCATTATCCTTTGGATAACACTAGATCATATACATTACAGAACAAGTCATATGCAAGTATGAATTGTTTTAATTCATACCATGAGTTCTTCTTGAGTCGCTTTTTTGGGAGAAACAAAGGTATGGATCCACTGGCAGACGTAGTATCCGCATAGATTCGTCCCTTCTTCCTGTCTGGCACACTGAAAGCGGAGAAGAATAAAGTTAGACGTAACAACTATATATTAGTGTGATTTTACGAGATATGCGGGTACACCAGCCACGTACCGGAAAGTCCGTCTTCACATCCAATTTTTGTTTGAAATTTCCTTTTTGTTTCACACGGAAACGTGTCCATGCCATGTCAATCAAGTCTAAAACTGCTTGGTAATCCTCTTTTTCTTTTCGCATTGAGTCCATGACAATAATTTGACCGGTGTTTATGATTATCACAAGCAGTATCCAGTGGAAGCTGTAGATATATATATATAAATATATGCACAAGTATTGAGAACAAAGTCTTAAAGTTATACATACATAGAGAGAAGTACTCACTTGAAATTGTATGGCAAAAGAATGTAAGTCTTGCTTCTTTGTCTCTCCAGGTACAAGTATATGTTGTCCACCGTCTCTAGTGGCTTACTGGCTACAGTTACGGCATTTACCATGCATGGATCCATGAAGCCGACATCATCATACGATTTTTCGCGGCATGTATGGATCTCCATCCTACATGACAAGAATAGATTGTTATTGTTGGAAATTATAATTAAGAAAGCAAGTATTGCGAGAATAGATCAGTGAAAGAAACTTACACAACCCAGCAGCTCATCAATGAGAGGTTTATGGCATCTTGACGGTACAACATATACACATCCTTGAAATCCAAAATCAAGAGACTATGCCCTTGGAAGTAATCACGGTCTTTTATCAAAACATTGAGCATCCGTCTACCCTTTTTGGACGTCTTTATGTACCACTCATGAAATCGGAACGCTTGAGTGGTTAGGGACTTCAAAGAATCTGGGGGCACCATTGGTTTGCCATATTCAAATTCCCAAATTTTCACTGGTGTTGCCTTAGGAATTTCGCCCGTGCCCGTTAAAAGTTCTACCGGAGAGAGGCCCGTTTGCGCGCACAACAACGCAAGTTGTTCGTCGTCATATTCCTGTTGCCCTTGTGTCCTCCTAGCAGAGCTCTGACCGACTTGTTTCTTCTTAGGAGTGGCCGCCTTCTTCACCGAGGATCCACTGCTGGCTTGTTGTTTCTGCTTATCATAAGACTTTGCAAGCTGGCGGTCGTAGTCAGAGGGCATGAATCTCTTCTGATTCGCCGCGCTCATTGTTTTGAAAAATGTCTTCGCTGTCGGATCTATGGGTATCGGCTTCTCTGGCTCTTTGGGTTTGAAATGCTCTTTGACCTGGGCTGCGACCACCAAAGCAGTTTTCTCGGCAGTTTGGTCGTAAGGTAACTTCTTCCTTATGGCGACCAACTTTTCTTCTTCAGTCGTAGGCTCTTTTTCCACCATTTGGCGCTTCTGGCGAGTAGTCCGCCGTGGGGGCGGAGCTTGGCGCTTTGGGGGATGCCGTGGTGGTGGAGGAGGAGACCTGTGTGAGCCGGCATCATCCTGACCTAGAGGTGGCAGCTCTGGGTCATCCTCGTCCCTTCTTGAAGGTGACGGTGGCTGCGGGGGATCCCTGGGTGGAGTAGCTGACGGCCCTTGACTGCCAAATTTGACGTAACGCTTCTTCCATAGAATGATACTGCCGTGGGCAGCATCCGCTAACGTCTTTTCTCCGTCGCCACCTGGGATGTCGAGCTCCAAGTCATCATATCCTTCACAAATCTGCTCGACCCCCACCTTGCAGTAGCCACTTGGAATCTGTGCCCCATGAATGGTCTGCCCTTGCTCCACCGGATAAGCCATACCGTAAGCCACCTTAGTGGATAAGTTCCGGCTTGGTATATGAAGCTCACATGGTGTACGCAGAGTGATTTCGTCCACTGGATAGCGAGCACTCTCGTCCTCGGCATCGGCCGTTGGCAGCTCCGTGGAAGCAACACTGCTGCGACGTTGGGAGGGCGGGCTAACACCATCACCTGATCCAACAGCTGGTACAAGTACTGCTCCCGGCACCGCCTGCCCTTGGCTCAGCAATGTCTATATCTGTCTAGACACTTCATCTGCGATGCCGGCCTTTGTCTCCCGAAGCTCTCTTTCCAAGTTCTCTACTCTTCTCTCTTGTGCAGCCTTAGAGCGGCTTCGACTCCTGTATGTGTCACTGTCCGCAGGGAATGCAACCTTCCACGGGACGACGCCGACACCTCTAGTTTGTCCGGGATGTTCGGGGTTCCCCAGAGCCCTTGTTAGCTCGTCGTTTTCTCTGTCGGGAACGAATGTCCCATCGGCTGTCTCTTGAAGTACCTTAAGGATAGCAGCGGCCGCCTCTTTTAACTCATCGCTGTATATAAGCGACCCATCGGTAAGATCCAGAGTGCCACCATGAGCGTAGTACCAATGCCTTGATCGCTCGGGCCAATTCATTGTCGCCGGCGTGATTCCCCTGGCAACCAAATCTTCTTCCATCTTGTCCCAGATAGGAATTTTCTTCTTATAGCCAGTTGGTCCAAGAGAGTGGAAGCATCGTTTCTTTGCGGCATTGATCCTATTTTGTCGCGAGTTCTTTTCACCTAACTCCGACCGCCTGTACTGCACGAAGGAATCCCAATGACCTCTCAGCTTTGGGTAATCATCAAAGTTGGGTGTCAGGTTCTTCTCGGCATATTTCTTGTACATGTTTTTCTTCCATGTTTGAAATGCAGTACACATCGTCTTTAGAGCCCAATTTTTGACTCTTGCCTCTGAACCTTGAGGCACTGCGAAATGTTCTTGCAGACTGGCCCATAGCATTTCTTTCTCTGATTGCGGCACGTATGTAGCATCATCGCTGGGTTTCCACCTCTGCAGGCTGATGGGCACGTGGTCTCTCACTAGAACACCACACTGATTGGCCATCTTTATAGCAGCTTTCTCTGGCGCAACTGGCCGACCATCTTCTGCCACATCAGTGATTACAAGTCTGCCCTCTAACTTCTTGGTCGGGCCACGTTTCGTCCTCTTCGATGATGAGGACCCAGAAGGCTGTGAGCCTGAGGGCTACACGTACGAGAAAGAAATGTATATATTAAGATTCCATGCTTGAACATATATATATTCGATATTGACAATATGTATACATATATACCTCCTCGGCCCGAACACTTCCAGCGGCAGGTTCTTCCATGCCATCACCTGACATATTCAGGTATTGGCTGCCATCGTCACCACCTGCCTCCTCGCCGACGTCGAGAAGGTTTGTGGCACGTGCACTGCTTTTTGCGATTTCTTCCATCATAATCATGTTCATTTCCTCTTCTGTCATTTCCATTTCGTCTTCCGTCTATCAAATATACATGAAATAACAATTATATCAAATTCGATCAAATTCGATCAAATTCTATCAAATTCGACCAAATTCCATCAAATTCTATCAAATTCGATCAAATTCTATCAAATTCTATCAAACTCTATCAAATTCTATCAAATTCTATCAAAATCGACCAAATTCTATCAAATTTAACCAAATTCGATCAAATTCTATCAAATTGTACCAAATTCGATCAAATTCTATCAAATTGTACCAAATTTGATCAAATTCGATTATATTCGATCAAATTCTACCAAATTCGATCAAATGCTATCTAATTCGATCGAATTCTATCAAATTCGATCAAATTCTATCAAATCCTATCAAATTCTATCAAATTCTATCAAATTCAACCAAATTCTATCAAATTCTATCAAATTGTACCAAATTTGATCAAATTCTATCAAATTGTACCAAATTCGATCAAATTCGATCAAATTCTATCAAATTCTACCAAATTCGATCGAATTCTATCAAATTCGATCAAATTCTATCAAATTCTATCAAATTCTATCAAATTCTATCAAATTCCATAACTACATGTTTATGAACTCAAATGAGTACTGGAAGTTCAAACGAATAATCATATAATCATAAATTGTCCTTACACATTCATTCATATAATAAATAAATAATCATAAATATAATCATAAATTGTCCTCACACATGCATACATATAATCATAAATTTTCATTACACATTCATTCAAATAATAAATACTTTTTCATATAATCATAAATTGTCCTCACACATGCATACATATAATCATAAATTGTCCTTACACATGCATAATAAATATATTTATAATAAATATATTCATATTTCTATTAATTACATGAAAAATCCTATAATTACATAAAAAATCCTACAATTTCCATTGGCATTAACTACATTAACTTTTATATTGACATTAATTACATTAACTTTTGTTATAAAAACAAGTTTAATACTAAATTAATTTCTAAAAACAAGTTTTATGTAAACCAACACCACTAATGTGTAGTCATGGGCTCAGTTAGTAGAAGGGTGTTTTATGGACTTTTGGTTCTGGTCTTGAAAGGGGAGAGAGTTCTATGGGCCGAATGATAACGGCCCAAGGCCTTTTTGCTGTTCGGTGGAGGAAGAGGCGAGGCCGGGCCCGCTGGTCAGTGACGCCGGCACCCGGGCCCGCAAGGCAGTGAGACAGGAGGGAGTGGACACGGGATCTTCTGTGGTTCGTGTGGCCAAGCGTGCGTGTGGTCCGGCGTGTGTTTGCCCGCGGCGAGAACGGCGAGGCGGCTCAAGGCGTCGTCGGGGCTTCACGAGCACGGCTGCTCCTCCTGACCGTGGTGCCGGCGAGAACGGCGAAGCGCACGAGGACGGCACGAAGGCCGGGATTCACAGAGCATCCTCACAGAGCACAACACGGCGGCGACGGTCAAGAGCTCGGAATTGGGACTCACAGGGAGGTGTTGAAGCGTGGAATTGGCTCGGCGATGTCGTCGTACAGCTCACTGAGGTGTTGCGGACGTCGATTACGCAGCGGGGTGGGGGGCGAACGGCGATGGAGCTCGGGGGCGCGGAGGAGCTCGGCGGCGCGGAGGAGCTCGGGGGCGGGGTTTCGAGGACGGGGCCGCCGCGGAGGAGCTCGTGGACGCGCGCGCGGCGGCGTGGAGGGGCTCGCGCGGGCGGCACTGGGGGCGGCGGAGGTCGGGGCGGCGTGGAGGTTGGGACTTGGCGGCGTCGAGAGGGATCGGGGAAGAAACGGCGGGGCGCTATATAGCCTCCAACCCCATCGGTACCGGGTGATGTCACCACCCGGTACCAAAGGGACCGAAGGTCTCTCCCTTTGGTACCGGGTGATGTCACCACCCGGTACCAAAGGCCCTTTGATACCGGGTGGTGACATCACCCGATACCAAAGGGTGTTTTGAGCGCCAAATGAAAACCCTAAGGTACCGGGTGGTGTCCCAACCTGGTACCAAAGGGCCCCCGATTCAGTTTCCCGCTCTTCTTCCTTTTTAGTATATACTCTTTCTTTCTTTTTTCTTTTTAGTATTTATTATTTCATATATATACTATTTGCATAATTCTTTCTTCCTTTCTATCTTTTAGTATATAATCTTTCTTCCTTTTTATCTTTTTAGTAAATACTATTTAGTATTTATAATTTATCTTTTTAGTATATTTTATTAGTATTTCAAATTTAACTTGTTAGTGGATTACACGCCATCTTTTTAGTACGTATTATATGACATATATATTATTTAGTATTTTCAATTAATTCCTTTCTTATATTTAATATTTGAAATTTAAATCTTTTGTATGTATTGTTTGACATATCTACATGAAATAACAAAGTATACGTCAACTAACAAGTATTAATTTCTTATAATAATCTTTCAATTTTCTATATATGAAATAACAAAGTATACATCAACTAACAAGTATTTTTCTTATAATGATATATGAAATAATGTAAATCTAGATTCATATTTCTATATATATTTTATTTGGTATTAGTAATATATATTAACTCCTTTGATATTAGTAATATATATTAACTCTTTTACTATTCTAGATTCATATTACTATTTAGTAATATATATTAACTCCTTTACTATTCTAGATTCATATTACTATTAACTAATATATAATAACTCCTTTACATTACATATCATAACGCTTCAACATAATTAGAATTACATAGCATCATCATGCTTCAACATAAGTACAACATTATGCTTGAACAGCAATAATCAGGTCCCTGCACGCCATGCTTCTTCATGAGATAGAAAGGATAGTTTATATCGATAATCTCGATGCCTAGGAACCTGTCGACATAATCAAGTGCATATATGTATGCACTATCCTGTGCCTTGTAGCGTGAATCCAAGACCTCTCCATAAATTGTGATCTCAGCAGCATTGGCATGATTCAAGGTTATATTAGCTTGGAAACCACCATTAACTCGATAAGCCCCTGGCGTCGTGTGTGCATACCCTAAGTTTCCAAGGACTTGATAAAGGACTGCACGTAGACCAGAACACGCATGCATGAATCCACAGTAGTAGTCATCCTACAATAAGATTAATAAAACATATTGTTGCAGATAAAGATAGTTAAACTTTAATATAATTATACAACTAAAAATAAAACTAACTTACATAAATCGATTCATATGAAGGACTAATCCTTTTAGGCATCTGTGTCACGTCTGGCTCACCCGTCTCGAGAGCTTTCAACTTGAAGTAGCAGTAGTCCGGGAAAACATGGCCAGTTTGACTTTCTATTTGGGCTAATGCTTGCCTCACAGCATCACACGAGGCCACATGGTCTTGCTGCCACGCGCCAGAATGAACGTGGATAATAACCATGTCACCAGGATTTGGGTCACGGGTGGCATTTTGTTGAATGCTAACAGAGATCATAACCCTACCAGTATATTCGGTCACATTTTCTCTTAATACCAAAGGACTTGATTGACCGATGTTTGCATCTTTTAGCCATGTAATTGGATTAATGATCTGCATTATTAATAATTTCTATTCTCAGTGACATAGTGATTACATTCAAATGCAACTTGCAGAGGATTATCTATATTACCATATTGTAGCGAAATTGCTGAGGTGTGGGAATTGGGACATGATCAACTTGTTGTGTTGTCGACCATCCAGGCTCGTGAGCCTCTCGAATCGGGATGGTAGGTGGCATATTAGTAACATAGCCACCACGTCTAGCTGCCTGACGCTGTCTCGGCATGATACTAACCAAAATAAACCGCAATATATTACAAGTCAATTTAACAAAACTAGTAAATACTTATCAAGAAGCATAAGACAAAATCAAATTTGGTTAATCAAGAAGCATAAGAAACTATTCTAGAATCATATTCTTATTTAGTAATATATATTAACTCCTTTACATTATATACCATAACGCTTCAACATAAGTACAACATTATGCTTGAACAGCAATAAATGTTTTCTTTACAAGAGTGCCTTCCTTATGATCGTTGCGAGCATAAGGAGCATCTTCATTGGCCAACAGGATGCTTGTGTCAACCTCCACACTGAACGGAGACACCTCGTCACACCTATTATAATCGTCTTCATCGGTGACGTCCTCGACACCCACGATTTTTCTTTTCCCCGTGAGAACTATGTGCCGTTTTGGATAAAGTTCGGAGTTGTTTGTTTGCAGAGTCCCCGTCTTGGGTTTGGTAGACATGTCCTTCACATAAAACACTTGATGCACATCCTTAACGAGCACGAATGGTTCGTCTACATACCCAATTTTGTTGAGATCCACAGTTTTCATGCCGTAGCGGTCTATAGTTACACCTCCACTTGTAAGTTTCACCCATTTGCACCGAAAAGTGGTATTTTCAAAGGTCCATAATCTAGTTCCCAGATCTTCTCTACCTGGCCATAATATGAGTCCCTGTTCCCTTTGTTGTCATAGGCATCTATACAGACACCACTATTTTGGTTGGTGCTTTTGTCGTCTTGGGCTCTCGTGTAAAATGTATACCCATTTATGTCATAGTCTTGGGCTCTCGTGTAAAATGTATACCCATTTATGTCATAGCAGGACGCAAGTTCCAACGCCCTTTCTCTCTTTTCTCAGGATGCAGGGGATCTCGTTGTTTCATACGTTTCAGGTCCTGTCGTGCTTCAAGCGTATCTTTTGACTTTCCGTAAGTACCAAGGAACCCTAGCACGTTTACGTAAAGACTTTTCGTCAGGTGCATCACATCAATTGCGTGGCGGACATCTAAGACCTCCCAATATGGTAGGTCCCAGAATATTGACTTTTTCTTCCACATGGGCGCCTTTCCATTTTCACTTGCCGCTGGCTGGCTGCAAGGTCCCTTCCCAAAGACCACCTTCACATCTTTTACCATAGCAAATACATATTTTCCATCCCGATGCCTTGGTTTGCTACGACCTTCCGCCTCAAAATGCTTTCCTTTCTTTCTTAGCGGATGTTTCTCAGAAAGGAATCGACGATGGCCCATATACTCACCCTTTC
>CM014272.1:55346770-55368366 GCA_004135705.1 Alloteropsis semialata
TATTGACCGTTAGACCCGGTACCAATGCATACATTGGTACCGGGTCCTTTCTATCTGTGACCGATTACGGTGGATGGATGGCGAGTTCTCCAGTAGTGTCAGGTTACATATTTATACAATGTACAAGGGGACCTAATCAATTAGTGGCGATATACGCGGGGAGCGAGCGTGGCGAGCGGACGGCGTGGCGAGCGCGGGTTACGCGAGGCCGTTGGCCGAGCGCTACGGCTCTCGCTAACACTCGGGTTCGCGTGCAACCACGCGCTCGCCGACGGCACGACCTTCTGGAACTTCCTCAACGCGTGGGCGGAGATCGCGCGCGCCAGGCTCGTGCCTCCGGAAGCCCGCGGCGCGCTGACGTCGCGCCCGCCTTTAATGGAGCGCTGGTCGCCCGACGGCGGCGAAGCGGCGCCGGCCGTCCTCCCGTGCGCAGTGCGCTGACCCGTCCGTGCTCATCGAGAGGCCGCCGACGCCGACGCCGGCGATGCGCGAGCGGATGCTGCACTTCTCGGCGGAGTCCGTGTCGGGCTCAAGGAGCGCGCGCGGCGGGAGACACGGCCGGCGCGGCCGACACGGTGCGGGCCTCGGAGCTGCTGGCGCGCGGGCACGGGTGGGCGGCGGCGGCGGTGGGGCGCGCGGTGGCGGCGCACACGGACGCGGAGGTCCGCGCGGGCGTGGCGGCGTGGACGGCGGAGCCGACCGTGTACACGCGGAGGTGGTTCCGCCGTAACGAGGTGTTCATCGGCAGCTCGCCGCGGTTCGACATGTACGGGTGCGACTTCGGGTGGGGGAAGCCGCTGGCGGTCCGGAGCGGTAAGGCCAACAAGCTCGACGGGAAGGCGTCGCTGTTCCCTGCGCGGGACGGCGGCATCGACGTGGAGGTGGTGATGACGCTGGAGCACATGGTGGCGCTTGAGCAGGACGAGGAGCTCTGGGCCGCCGTGTCGCCGGCGAGGAATTCGTGAAGCATTTTCATTCAGTGCTCATTATCCTTCGTTTTGTTTTTCTGGCCTTTCCATTTTAACGGATAAGCCATCCGTCGATCGAGTCCCTCCGTTTCCCCATCGTCGATGAGATGATGACTTCAACTTCGTCTTTTTCCATTTCTGGCTTTCGGATTTGGATATGCGGACCACCGATTGGCTGGTCACTGGTGACAGGGGCAGGAGCGTCAAAACAACATTCTAGCGAAACCAGGCAGACAGCTGCCAAGGACGGTGGAGGCGGGTGAAGCAGGAGAGTCACACCTTGGTGGATGAGCTCGACAGCAACAAAGAACGGCTTTGGAAGAACCCGAGGAGGAAGAACGTACACGCCCGTAGGATCATATATCTTCCCAGAATAACTAAAAAATTTAGTCCCAAAACTACTATTGGAACATTGCCAAAAAATATTGAGAGCCTTTCAAAAAAAAAATATTGAGAGGAAAAACCACATTTTCAACCAACAATTCCTAAAAAATTGGTTCTCAAAAGATATAATTGTTGTCGCGTCATCCAATGGTAGGTCTAATACCTGATTTTTCACCTCTGTGAACAGTAACTTGCGAGATATTTTTTTTCCTTTTTTTATGGAATTTGGAGCGTGGAGCGGATATGAAAATATGACTCAGAACTAGTATTGGGAGTTCCCAAAAAATTATGATCGAAATCAGCTAGTTAGGACTAGTATTGGAAATTTCCAAAAAATTAGGATCAGAATCAGCCACTGTTGGAGGAGTATTTTTTACTTTTATTCTCAAAATAAATACTGAAAATATTTATTGGGTACTCTTGGAGATGAGCTCTCAAAACGCCTATGTGATTTAGATGGAAATCTTCGATATGCACTCTAAGCTACAAGAGTTTTTTTTTTAGTTTGTGGAAGTCAAATACTTTTTATCTTAGATCAATAATATTTTGAAAATAGTTATTTGAAATAAACGACTACATATTACGGTACTTGGTTTCATGATGAATCTATGACATTATTTTCATGTTACCAATCTTTATGATTTCTGTTTTATTCATAGTCAAAAAGTTAAAACGGTTTGTCTTAGGACAAAAAAAAAGAGAACTAGGACCAATGAAGTAGAATCAGTAGAAAAAATCCTTCCCTCCAAATGTTTTCACACCTTCTCATTCTAGGTGACAGAAATAATGCCAGATTTTAGTGGATGTTCAGTTTTGCTCGCAGGCAGATAGTAACGTTATCTAGTTTTCTCTATGGTTGCCGCGTGGCAGGGGTTCATCCAGCTGCTGAAAACAATGAAGGGGTGGATGCTGGAAGATACAATGGAAGAAGGGATGGATGCTGGAAGATAGTTAAAATGCAAATCCAAGAATGTTTTTTAGATTAAATCCAACAAAGTTAAAATGCAAATCCAACAATGTTTTTTAGATTAAACCCAACAATGGTTGAGGGGGAACAATTCTAATATGGGCTGCTTTAACCCTTAAAAAAATGGGCTGCTTTCAGGCTGGAGGACGAGGCCTATATACTTTACCTGGGCCACACAATCGGTGGGCTAATCGCACATGCAGCCCATTTAAAACAAACATAGACCCAAACCATCCCCCATGGACATAGCGAGCACTGCCATCAATTGTCCCACAAACTCAGCAAAGGCCGTGCAAAGTTGCAGGACATGGACATCTAAGTGCAAGATGCAAAAGTCAGAGACTCAAAGGTATAAGAGGGGAGGTCCATGTTATTCCATCATAACAATCCTCTTGTAGTTTTAACGAGTCTTTTATGTGAGGCCACAGGGAAACTATGTGCTTCTTATTCCTTATAGACCTGAGAATTTCCACACAAAGCTGGATGGGCCTGAGAATGCCCAATTAACACTCTAGACCTTCACTGATGAAAATTTTTGGTTTCCCAAATATGCATTCATGTGTACGCTACATCCAAGGGAGGTAGGTTATGCACGGTTTTCTGCTGCTCAGAGAATTGTTCAGCAAAGCTGGGGCTGATAGTGGTAGATGATAAGATGAAATTTAAAGTGCTCTTGTGATTATCTAGACTGTAGCGAGTGGTGTTGTTAAGCATTAACAACCCACTTGTCGATACTACAAAATGGAAGTCCTAATAAGACAGGAAGAAGTGGTCTAAATTGTTCTAGTAGTCCAGGGTATGTGGCGGTTGCGGTTGGGAGGAGGAAGAGGCCAGGTGCGAGGTAGATCAAGCATATATAAGCTCGCCTCATCGAACTGCTGTAATTTCGTCATCTTGGGTAATGAAATTCAGACATAGCCCTTATGGGAAAAAAAATATAAGCTCGCCTCGAGCTCTCACCCTCTGTCATCGGTTCGTGCTGGTTGCGGTTGGGAGAAGGAAGAGGAAGGTGCAAGGTAAGATCAAGCATATATAAGCAGATAAGCTCGCCTCGCTGAACTACTGTAATTTCGTCATCTTGGGTAATAAAATTCGGGCATAGCCCTTATGGAAAAAAAATAAGCTTGCCTCCAGCTCTCACCCTCTGTCATCGGTTCGTGCTTAGTTGTCGACGTCCCAATCACCGGTAGCTAGTATTATATATATATGGCCCCAGATCATCACAAAACAAACTTTGTCAAAATATCAGGAGATATCCATGAGACCATGGCTAAATAAGTTTTACACTCTAACGTGACTGTACATCCTTTTCAGTTTTTTAAATTGGTAATTTAAAGCCGATGCTCAGCTCAGTGTTTATTAAGCCTCCTAGCTTCGACATTCGATTCTTCTCTAAGCCATTGCCATTGGCTTAACAATGTCTCAGTTGGCGTGGAATGCTATGTCCCAACTTCGTCAACTCTCCAACAGTCTTAGGACTATGTTTCCGTGTTTATTTTACTATGGTGAGGGGTCATTGCATTGGAGAGAGGTGATCCGGTGCTGCTGCACTCGTGACCACCGCGGGCTTGTTGCCACGTCCCGCAGGGGCGGAGCTACAGCTTGCCGTTGGTGTCAGCTGACATCGATGGATTTTTGAAATTTGTGTGAAAATTACTGTTGAAATACTGTTTACAGTGCTACTGACACCGGTAGAAGATGATGCTGACAACGGTGAGCAAAGAGGCTGGCTTCGCCCCTGACGTCCCGGCGCGTGGCTTCAGCGTTCCGCAACTGCAAGTAGTGAGTGGTCCTCCTCGTCGGCGCCTGATCGAGTCCTTGTGGTTTTGTCGTTCATGTCTTCATGTGGCCAAATTGTCCAATTGCATCCATGTTGAAGCACAGCCAAATCGTCCGCTTCCGCTTCCGCTTCCGATGCCGCTCTCAGGTTTCGCTGCCATCAGCATCACCGTGATTGATTCCAATCATTATCTGAACAGAAGAGTGACAATGTTTGACGTACGTCCGATGCACATGATGTATGGGTGATGGGCCCATGTCCACGTGCTTCACCTCACCGTATCACGTGCGCCTGTCCTTAGCAAAACTGTAACGTGATAGCCAGGGAAATAGAGGCACGCGTAGTCCGTCTCTGTGCCAAGTGTGCATGTATGATTTTTGGACCTAGCTAGTAGCACTCCTCCATCCTACCAAATACGAATACCATATGAAAAGAATTAAATGGCCAAAGTCGATGCCGCAAATCAGCGTGTTTAGCTGGTCCAATCTCTGGAAGGTGCTCATAAGAACATAGTTTGTGTACGTGTATTCATAAAGATGAGTGTACGTGCGTGGCTAAACGTCGTTGGACTGATCTTTCAAAAAAGAAAATTCAACATTTTCAGCGACATACCCCCTAAAATGATCATTTTGGCATAAATTTTCTGCGCCATACCCCCTAAAATGACCATTTTGGCACTGGTCAGTTTCCCCATCCCCTTTGTTTATTAGTTTCCATATTTTCCATATATATCTCTCGTATTTTCTTCTATCTCTAATTAAAGATGCTTACTTTTGTTCTCTGAGGTTTTCTACTCTATCGGTAACTAAAGATGCTCTCTACTACAAATATTTGAATGTTATGCTGTTTTGTGTTTTATAATTTTTAACGGTGCGAAACACATCCAGACAAACATGTTTATTTACATGCCAATCTGTTGCTTGTGGTTCCTCTCAATTAGTTTCCACATGATTGCATTATTGCTCCTATCATCCACAGCTTTTCCTTTTCAGGGTTATGATTGGTCTGTTGACAAGCATAGCGCTTACAGTGAAGTTCCTTGTCGCTTGCTAATGACTATGATAATTACTATTATCAGTTATCCAGTCGCTTTCATTCTCAGCTGCTTCTTAATTCTGTATGGAATCGTCAGTTCTCTCTCTATTCACTCGCCGATTTTTTGCTCCAACCAAGGGGACAATGGATGGTGGTCAGCCATGCCACATGTTTGTCCTTAGAACTAGGGTGATCGAAGTCTAATGTTATAGTATATCTGGACTAGTCAAGCACTTTCACTTCATATAGTATGCGTTGTAAATCAAACGGCATGATGCAAACAGAAAGAATTTAATGCGTGTTTTCTCGCGGGTTGTGTGTGGAATCACCTTGGTGCATGTGCTGGTCACGCTATTGATTTTCATTAGAAAAATCTGGCTAATTATTCTCATTAGATTCTTTTTTTGGATATAGGAAGCTTTATTGATTTCAGATAATTGCAACAAAGTTATACAATTGCCCCCGACCTCTTCCTAGCTAGGAAGTACACTCATGCTGCAACAATCTACAACACACAATGCAACATAATCTTGGGCACCATAGCAACACTTGGACCATGAGAAAGGCTCTCCAAAAGCAACACGCCTTCAAAAATGCAACAATTAATAAGCGCAAGTGCCTCCATAGTCATGATCCAAAGGTCAGATCATAGATTTTCACTGTGAACTGTGAAGAGCAACAATAAATTCGTCGAACTACAAACAATGCTTTCAACAAGGAAGCAAGAACAATATCACAATATGTCAGGTACAACCAAATAAAGTCATACCAAGATATTTCTTTTTGGAGTCCAGGAACTGGTACCAAAACAGGCAGGACCCACATGGAAGTCCTCCACTGCTGCCTATATCATTCAAATTTATAAAAGGCATACCACACATTCTGAGCCATGGGGCATACATAGAAGCATCGGGCTTATAGCTTCCATTTGGTTCCATATACCTCTTTTATGCAGTTTACTTTTAGGAGGATACACTAGCTGCGGTTTTACGCATTGTTGCAATGTGATGATGAGACAAAGGAGATGTTCCAGTTGACGAGTAGATAGTTGGAGACCGTCGCATTGGAGTTGTTTGCTTTCACCGGATGAAAATTTAATAATCGACTTTGTCCGGCATAGTTTGCTATTGTTTTGTTCTCCTAAACTATCAGCGATTTGTGCTAAAACTTTGTAATAAGGTGAATGTTGAGGCAGGCATGAAATTCCATTTTTCTAAAAAAAAGTACCATGGATGCTTTTGAGAAACCTGTTTTTTGAACTTTTTTGAAAAAACATAAATGGGTCGTCCGACTACTATCAAACCTTGTTGACAAATAATGGTTATCAAAATTACAAAATCCATAGAATTTGGTGATATTACTAATTAGATCTTTTAGCAATTGTATACAATATTTCATAAATTGTTTGGCTCAACATTTACAATCTCAATCTGAGAGAGGACATGTTTCTACCTTTAATGTTTGCATTTTGATCCACATGTGGCAGAATTGTTTGGCTTCACCACCCAAATATTTTGATAACCTCAAATATTTTTTTCAAAGACTTGTAAAAAAAAATATTTGCAGAGCATTCATAATGTTACTATATATCATTGGCCTCTGCCACGAAGTCTATCCATTGTTTGACTCCGATCTTCTCTTGTCATTTTAGTCAACTGAAAAATGTATCATCGTGTGCTAACGCAGACTCAATTTTATATATTCTACTTGATCAAGTGTACATTTACCACAAAACCTCAAGGATCCATATTAATGTACGCCGAAAGAGTGTAAGAACTGCAACCGGTCCAAAGCTGTATATCAAAATCCTTTGCCATATGATCTCCCACCATAAGCTATTGATTTTTTTCACAAAAGTATCTTTGCTTTCCTACTTAACATTTCTATAGATTATGATTGTCCCTCAATTTGTGAAATGTGCTGTGATTGGATGAAAAAGGAACACTAAAAGCACACCCATTATTTAAGATATGTGTGTGCCCTGCATTATGATCAAGACTGAAAAGATTGATATATTAATATGAAGTTGGAAGTATTTGGTATCAGATTAACCACATGCAAATACATTAAATCAAGCACACTGTTGTACAGGTTATGTTGATTTTTTTGTAACAAACAAAGTTGGCAAGAAAAAAAGGGTTGTGTATATACTTGGAAGATTATTCTTGGTAGTGACCTGGATATGGATCAACTCTCCACATACTGTACCAATAGTGATGTATGAGAATGATTTTAGACAAAAATCAATTCCATAGCTTCTTCTATTTGGGGTTTAAGATTAATAAATATTCCATGAGATTGTTCGAAAAAAGTAAATGCGCGAAAGGAATGCAAAGTTAGTTCTGAAATCACTAAAAGCTTGTGAATCATATCAGTTTTTGGCTTCAACTTCGAGCGCTTCCCACTAGACTTGTATGCTGAAGACACACATGCTTCGAGCGCGGGATGGCGGCGGCGGCGGCGGCCTGAGCAGCCTGTTCGGGTCGCCATGCCGGCCGTGGTGCTATGGGCAGCCCTGGTGGGGGCGCCATCGGCGCTTGCTGCCCTGGGCCATGGTGGCCAGGGGCGACGCCGGCGACGTGCCCTCCTCTCCGGCAGGGGTGTTGCGGAGGCGGCGGCGAGCGACCTTCTGTCGCATGGTCATGAGCGTGCAGCAGGTATGCGGGTGAAAACCCACCCCTGCTTGGGGCAGCGTCGATGGCGCCATTGGCGTCATTTCCTTCCTGAAGGTGACGTCGAGCATCTTTGGCGCAGACCATGGCTCCTGTTTGAGGCCGGCGACATGGGCGTCGGTCTTCCCTGTCGGATGTGGCGGGTGAAAACCCAACCCATTTTGGGCTGGCATCGACGACGTCTTCGGCGTCATGACCTTCTTGAAGGTGATGTTAGGCAATTCCGGCATGGAGGCTTCTTTCGACGATGGCTGCTTCCAAAAGATTCTTGGTCTCTACGTTCAACAGATTTCTTTCGAGGTCACTTCGTTGCTTAGATAGCAGCCGATGCATGGTCTTTGAGGTGGCGGCCGGTGTTGGCCGGATTTGCTCTTGCTTGGCAAATCAAAGTGGAGGCGACCAGATTCTTAGTTGCCGATCCGCTGAAGAAGACCGCTGACGAGCGATGACAAGATTTGTATGTCTCATTCCCTACTCAATGATGACCGGAGATAGGTGATCGACATTCATGATGGCTACAAGTGACCTCAATAGATTTTGGACTAGGCGGTCTTTAGTACTGATTTTCATGTAATAAATTTTTTAAGATATTTTCTTAGATGTTTGTAATAAACAAGGCTATGTGCAGTCACGCAGAGGCAGGTAGGCTGTGTGCGTTACTACAGAGGCGGAATGTAATTCCATTTTCTAAAAAAATATGGCAGCATAAATTAACAGACAGTACCACAGAACCAATCGATAATTTAAGTTCAACTGATCATAGCTTTACAATAGATTCCCAATGTCTACTAACTGAGGAAGAGCGTGAAAGAGATACATGTATGCATGCATGCTGCATGATGTATGGTGCTCAAATCAGTTACTTCAATCTCAATTTCATTGGACATAAAGGATAACTACGGCAGCAGGTAGTTACTTTGGCTATAGCCCACACATTTGAATTTGAAGGAGTCCTTCATGGAGTCAAAAGAGGAAGAAAGTACATATTTGATCTGTATAGGATAAGGAGATCAGTTCATACAAACTAGATAAAAGTAGTGTAGACATATATCATTTCAGTACTGTACTGGATCCATATAAACAGTTGGTAGTATGCATTTTCACTGCAGATTACAACTCATGTAATTCAGTTTTAGCACATATTCTAGCACCTGCTGGGTGTCTATAGAGGATATACATTGGAGCAAGCACTTAGCTAGCTTCTTGATGACTCGGATCAAAACTAACTAAAATCCATACAGTTCAGGGATGAAAGTAGTGCATGTCTGCATGATGCATACTCAAATTGGGCTGCCGCAGATGAGCATAGCGATGCACATCTTGATGATGTAAAGCTTCCCCTTCTGCTGCTTCACGGAGCTTCGCAGCTTCCCCAGTTTGGAACTCTCCTTCCTCGTCTCGGCCATGCCGGATGCAGGTAGCTATGAGCCTTCTGTCTGAATAGATAAAATATTCAGTTCTATGTGTGCTGTGCTTCACAGAGCGTGGTAGACTAGTGAGACGCAAAGATGGGTCTCGAACTCCCGACGCTCAAATATATATATATATACCCAGCTCCAGTTATTATGCTGCAGTATAGACTGTAGATAGTGCAATAACGACAGGACGGTTCGGACAAGTTGCATTTGGGTTTGTGGCTATATCTTTTTCCTGATGCATGCGTCAAGTATGGGGCTATTATAATTCTCTAGATCACAAAAGGAGAAATGGCCCAGAAAATAAGCATGGACTAATTGCTTTCGTAGTACTCTTGCCAAAAATTTCTACTCCCAGTTTCTGAAAGCTATGCCACTATATGTATATATTTCTCATCATAAGTACATTCATAATACCAAAATTGTAATATATAGTCCCTCCGGCCGGCAAAACTGATATTGCATATAACAAAAAAGAGCTACGTGCAAACTATTTACATTTCTCCTCCGAAATGTCACCTAGAGTTGACAGGAAGTAGTAGTAACAATTAATCATTTATCCTTGCAAAAAGCATAATCCCTACTATGAGGTTATAGAAATCATAGTCAAAGTCCACATCTTTGAAACCAAGCTAAATTAAAATTCAACAAAATCAAATGAAAGAAAATAGATGGAGTATCCGGCTAGGGCTTTAATTAGGTCCTCCTAGGTCGTTCTTCAAGTATAAGAAGGTCGTTAGGTCTATGACAACACTCGCCTGTGACAACTGGGATTTAGGGCTTCTGCTCCAACATGGCCAGGGCATGTCTAGAATGAGGGAGGTTTGAACCTAAATCCTCAGAATCACTTTCTTTTTTAATTATTAAATTCTATAGTGGTTCAAATTGGGGAACTAAAAAGGGTAAGTTTTAAATTGGGGAACTAGGGTAAGTGGTACTTTTAGGGGTATAATTCGCACACCTTAACCTTTACCTGTTTTCTAAAACTGTGCACTTTTAAACCCTACACATACTATTGGGATTTTCATCACGGTTAGTTATCAATCATGTGACAATAGAACTTCCTTAGAATTCTACTTCCAAAATCCAAACAGATTTTTTTTTCTGTCGTTTTTCTCCTTCCTTCCTTGCGGTCGGAATCTGGAAGAGCGAAGCGTCAACGTAAACATTATTTAGAGAAAATTGTGGTGCTTAGGAATAGGGTCCCTGTCACTTCTAGGACCTCTGCGGCCTCAATTTGTTTGTACATTCTGAAATGACCGCAAGCTGAAGTGATCCCTATAGCTAACTCCCCTTCTATTGCACCACAGAACCAACGAGGCCACCCAGCCAATCCAATGCACTAGCGGCACTAACACAACCATCTACTTATCCCTAAAGCGACACAAGCATCGATTAATGTCGCACATCTAAGCACAGTACGAGTAGTGTGTGTCCTCTCTGCTTTCCACTGAAAGAGAATCCCATGAACAGATGCCAACAAACAACCTGTACGTCTTGATGTCTGGAGGCCACAAACATGTATATCAGGATACAATGCAAGAGCCTATATTACAGTTCTTTGTAGAATCTAGATAATATGGAAGAGGAGGAGAGCCAGCCAGCCCTAGTCAGATCAGATGTGCGTCGTCTCTGGCGATGTTGGTGCCATCCATGGCAGCACACGCACGCCGATCGAGCATTCCGTGGATAAGAACCGTGTACCAGGTCGACTTCGTGCCTCCTGCTGCATTGGCAGCATGCCAGGTCAGGGGCCCTGTCGTGCCACTGTGGCTTAATTAGCTTTCGGCAAAAGAGATGCTCCCGCCCGGTCGAGGTTTGGTTGGGCGCGCATCGCAGCGTCCGCGGCGGCGAGTTCGGCGACGTTGCTGGCCGCGGCGCCACTCGCGGGATCGGTGGTCGTGAGAGAGATATGGATCCGCAGCGTCCCATCCGAGAGATGGACACCGGCCGCGCACGGCACGCGCGAGCCACGAGAGGATGTCCGACGGTGACACGGCAGCCGTCGCAGGGCCAAGCGCGCGTCTCATGCTGCTTTGTTTTTTTTTTTTTTCCTTATGAGAAATTGAGAATCTCCATGAATGGCGGCATTGCACGGCTATATAAATTTTCATGCGTGCATTGCATGGCTCATCTGTTCATATGCAATTGCACAAAATCCATCTTGCGGCATGTTAACTCCTTATATCTTGAAGATGTTTCTCTCTTCTCTACCTTGTTGTAGTGATCGTTCTCTTGATGATAGAGAACCATACTCTTATAGTCTTATGTGTGTGAAAATCTTTTCTGACTTACTTTCTCTGTGTCAGTCATGGCGTAAGAAACTTGTATATATATATAGGAGGTGATCACCAGTTCGTCTTGTTGCCTACTATGACGCTTCAATAAGAAACGCACTACGGGAAACCCCGTATTTGCCGAGTGTCTGAAACACTCGGCAAAGGGCAAAAAACACTCGGCGAAGCTTTTGCCGAGTGTTACACTCGGCAAAGAGCACTCGGCACAGCTCCAGTCGGCAAAGGGGCTCTTTGCCGAGTGTATTATCTCGGGCACTCGGCAAAGGCTTTGCCGAGTGCCTGGGCCCACACTCGGCAAAAAATGCACGTAACGGCCCGGCGGACGGCGCGCGGCCGTTTGCTGACGTCACGCCGACGTGGCGGCGACGGCGGCGGACGGCTGACGGCGGGCCTTCGCCGAGTGCCACCTGGCAACACTCGGCAAAGAGCCAGGCTTTGCCGAGTGTTGCCACGTGGCACTCGGCGAAGGCCCAACCTTTGCCGAGTGTCCAGGGCAACACACTCGGCAAAGGGTGACCGTAGGGTTGCATTTTGATGCACCTTTGCCGAGTGCCCGAAATAAAACACTCGGCAAAGGCTCGGCACTCGGCAAAGGTGCATCAGAATGTAACAGAAATAGCACCTTTGCCGAGTGCATGGTCAAAAACACTCGGCAAAGGGCCTCTTTGCCGAGTGTACACTCGGCAAAGGTGCCAAATTGCCCCTGTTTCATTTGTTTGCTCAGGTATAACGTGCCCCCACTGAAAATACATCACAGGCAGTTCATATAGATATATATACATATTATAGGCAGTTGATATAGATAAAATCCACAACCATAAATCCACAATAACCATAGCAAATAGTATCTCATCCACAACCATAAATCCACAATAAGTTCACAACTAACAAGTCGTTCACAAACACACTAAGTTCATAATCACAAAGTTCATAAGCACAGCATCACTGAGTAGGCCCAGGCGGTGGGCCGAACAGACTGCGGCTGAGGCGTGTCGGCATGTCTTCTTCCGCCGCAGGAGCCTCGTTCGACGCCGCCGCCGATCCAGCAAAGTTCTGCACAAGTTTTAGGACAGAAACAAAGTAGAGCTAAGTTTTCTAAGCTACGGTTGTGAATCTAAGTTTTCTAAGGCTGTCATTGATCGAAATGAAATTATAAAGTTTCAGCGGTGACTCACAGGAGAATATGACGGAGGTGGCATCACTGGCGGGGCGAAAGTCATCGGAGGCGGAGGCGGAGATCGGCCCATGTCCCTCGCCATGCCGTTGAACCAGTTGTACCACTCGGTCATCTGCTGCATGCGGAGCCGCTCGGCCTCGTCCCGCTGCCTTTGCTCCTCGTCCCGCCGCCTTTGCTCTTGCTCCCGCCACTGCCGCTCTTCATCCAGCCGGGCCTCTAGCATGGTCGTTCTCCTCCTCTCCTCCTCTAGCTGGGCCTGCAATATTCCATCAAAGCGTTAGAATTCAACGGTAAGGAAAAATGAACTAAAGTGTAATAAAGCAGAAATAACCTGGATTAGTTGCATGTTGAAGTGGCTAGCGGTCTGCGGCTGGCGTATGTCGGGGTTAGCGCTACCGGCTTTGATCTGGGAGAGAGTGGGGGTACTGGCCGTGTCGATCGTGCTGTCGCCGACGGCGTACCTCCCATGCCTCTTGCCTCCTGCCATCCTCATGATGACTTCACCATCAAGCGGCGCGGCGGCCGGATCCCACTCAGGCCCATGCTTTTGGCGTCCCATCTCCGAGTAGGTGGTGAGGCGGGCGTGGACCATGGGATTGCTGTACGCCTCCGGCCCGGCTTCGGGGTTGTAGCGGACTTCGGACGTGGCCCTGCCCATGTGGGACACGGCAATAGCCTGGAAGTCAGACAGCTCCTCGCCTCCATGTGCCGCCGACTACAAAACACACAAAAAAAAACAATATGATTACAAATATTGCAGAATTGAGCGTTTCAATTATAAAATGAGATGTCATACCCATCTTTGTTTGTACTCGGGGAGGGTAAGGCTGCCCTGGTGGTGTGCTGGACCTGGCATCAGCAAACGGCGCTCCCGGGCAGCCAGGTGTGTCTCCATCCACTCAGGGGAGCACCAGTAGGTCACCCACTTCTCCCAAGCCTGGGGATGCGAGGCACACCACCAGGGAATCACCTACGCAGGATGATGTAGAAGAAGATTAGATTATACGTGCTTAATCATATAAGGAATCGTAATTAAAGTTTTATATTTACCGAGATGTATTGATCGTGGGTCAGGTAAATGGTTCTGGCTTGCTCTTTGGAGTACTTTGTGCCTCTGTCCTTCCAGTAGTCAATGACGGCCTGGATCCGCGCCTCGTAGTACATGTCCTTGACCAGTTTGTGAGCCGCCCTCTTTGCCTGCTCACCCGCCTCCACCTCGTGGCCCGGGGCGCATCTGTAAAAATCCTACATATATATGCGATATAGTGGTGACAAATGTAGAAAGCATGCATATATATATGTATATATGTGTGTGTTGAAATATGTATTGCGGGAAACACTTACCCACAGCTCGGCAAGCACCCTCTCGGCCTTGTTGGGGAAGCTCCTGCCCTCCCGGTCCTCTTGGTCGTCCGTGGCGTCGTAGTAGTGGGCGAACGACTCCGCCGGCTCCTGGACTCCTTGGTGCGTAACTATGCCAGGGAAGTTTGCCCTGCACAGAAGACCCAGGATGCCGTTGACCTTCCGGCTGTGAGAAGCACCCCGCTCTACCACGTCCCAACCCTTGCAAAGTGATCAAGATAGATTGTTAGTTTCTATAGTGATATTCAACATATTAAATAAAAATAGAATGATAACATATAAAGTTTATTACCTTGCACCGCTAGGTCGGATCATCGGACGGTGTGCTGGGGGTATCGGCCGCCTCGGGAGTTGGGATGGACCGCGCGCCCATAATCGGGCGTTAGAAGCGGAACCATCCCCGGACCCCTCCCCCGCATCCCCCTCTCCTCCTCCGACGACTCCACCTCGCCCTCCACCACCGCGGGAGGAACCTCCTCCTCAGACGAAGACGAGGACGAAGGTACAGGGGTCGGTACCGTGCCCTTCCGTCGACCCCTGCGTCCACCCCTCCCTCGCCCCCTGGGTCCACCGCTCCCAGACCCTGAAGGTGCCTCCTCGTCACGTGACCCCCTCCGGTAAAGGGACTTCACGTTCCTAACTCCGCCCACCATCTGCATTGAAAAAGGCAAAATAAACATAATTAGAAAGATATGCAAAATATAATGAGAAATAGAAGCAAACTGAGCAAAATATATAAAGTAATTAACATGCATGGTATTACAAATAAAAAAATAGCTAGGATTTTCGGAGTTCATTAGAATTTTTTATAATTAAAAAACAATCCTACCACACGTACATCGTCGTGTTTCAAAAATATCTTTTGCCAAATTGACTCATTTCTCATTGATATTGTCTAAATAAGGACATACTAACATGAATATCATTTTTGCAATCACTCTGTTCCAAGATTTCAAACACCTGTAGTTCAAATTTTGAATTAAACAAAAAATTCAATTTAATGAAACAAAATCATTGAATATAGTAAACGAGCCGAAAAAAAATCCTAAATTGCAACATAGGGTACACTGTATCATACTTGAATCAACAAAAAAGGATTGGAAGCATTTACATGAAATATGGAGCCACGATTTGCCGAGTGCCATAAAATACACTCGGCAAAAGGGCTCTTTGCCGAGTGCTAAACCTAGGGCACTCGGCAAAGCCCCCGACCGTTAGCCGCCGTCCAGACAGCGTGACGGCGGCTGCCTGACAAGTGGGGCCGGGCAGACGTTTGCCGAGTGCTCTTGGTCTGGCACTCGGCAAACAGGTCCACCGTTAGCCGCCGTCCGGACCGCGCGACGGCGGCGGCCTGGCAGGTGGGCCATGTTGCGCTTTGCCGAGTGCCGGTTTGCGGACACTCGGTAAAGCCGTCTTTGCCGTGTGTTCCGAATTTGACACTCGGCAAAGATTGGGTTTGCCGAGTGTAAACCTTTCGCCGAGTGTTTTGTTTCCTACACCCGGCATATCCCGTATTTGCCGAGTGCCCGAAATTTTGCACTCGGCGAAGGGTTGGGCACTCGGCAAATACGGGGTTTCCCGTAGTGACGTACGATGCCACCGGCCGTAACGAGCACTAGTAAGCACTAACAAATTCAGTTCATACGTTTCTCACTGTTAAGCATACATTGCTTCAATAATTAATGCATGCAGCAAGTAGCCAGTGATAAGCAAAGGATCATTATCCATGTACCATACGCACAGCAGCCAGCACATGTAACGTGCAGCTGGTGGCTTTATTTGTTTACTGTGCATGCATGGCACAAAATCCACAATACCGATCGATTGTTGGACCTCTCTATTCATTTGTACCGACCAATCTTCCAACGCTAAACACAAATAGAAATAGCGACCGATGCTCAGTTAGAAAATCTTGTTTTACCGACCGGTGGTTTGTCATTAAGTTTTAGCGACGGATGGTTCGATGGTGATAGCGGACTTTTACCGTCCAACGTCCGATGCTAAATTTTTTGAGGAGAACGGCAGGGGAGGCCCCTACCCCTATTTTCATTATATAAAAAGAATATGTACAAGTTACAAGGCCGCATGCCCAAAGCAAAACGAAAGAGCTATAAGAGACTGCTCAACCAATTGTCAATCAACAGACTAACTGAAGGTTTAGCCCTAAGGGTAACCTTTTTCAACTCATCAACAAAGAGAGATTTCCACCGAGCAAAGGAAAGGGAGGCACCATAAAAAATGATTGAGTTTCTGTGACACCAAAGTGCCCAACACGCTGTTATCACTATCTCTCTAAAGATGATCTGACCAAATGTCTGGCATGCCTGTATGATCATCTGTAGGTTTGTGTCCCAATGAATATCAAGAAAGAACCAGATCGCCTGACTGTAGGGGCATTCAAAGAACAAGTGTGATTGGGTTTCCTCAACAGTCTCAACACAGACGGCACAATCATAGCTCTGAAGATGCATGTTCTTTCTCCTTAGAAGACTTTCCAAAAATTTGGGTTGTGGTATAGTGTTGCTTGCTTTAATCTTTCTAGTCAAACACGAACTAGCAAGATGGCCCGTGTAAATAGCGCGGGAAGCTAGCATTTATTTTCTTAACAAATAGATTTTGAGTTCAAATTAATAGATGAAATTAGTTTTATTTAGTCGTGTCATTGTACTTATTTTGTCCTATAAATCCAGAGTAATATATCATAGTTTCTTTCGAACATGAGTTCAAATGAGAAGGAAATAACTTACATAGATTTTTTTTTGTTTTTAATATAATTAATATAAATATTATGTATTTTTAACATAACTATATTTTTAAAATTTATAACTGGTGATGCACGTCTTTGGTTGAAACTTGTAGTGATGTTGATATATTATATTTTCATGTTTACATGGAGATATAGGTTAATGGCTAAATGCATACCATTTTCGATAATTGTTAGAATTTAACTTTGAGTTTGAATTTGAAACCTTAATGGGCAATAGATGCATTGTTTTTGGTTTTTGTCCCATACATACCATTACCATTTAATTTTTGGTTTAATTTAATTTTTAGTTTTGATCTTGAGATCTAGGTTATTGCCTCAATGCGTACCATTACACTTCTTTTTATTTTGCTCCCCCAATATACAATTGCTATAGCACCATACATGCTTGTTGAGTCATCGGCCCTCACTATATGTGGTCTCTTTATTTGGTTGTGTCTCTGTCTCCACCACGTCTTTTTTTCTCATCTTCCTTCTACCTATTAGTTACTCAAAGCACTTATATTTGAAGGATGTAAATCCTCGTCTCTCACATTTGTCTTCCACCAGACGTTAAACATTTGTTAAAGTTTTAAAAACAAATGCATATAGTTTTGTTTCTAATGGTTTCATAACTAAGGTACTATATATGTTTTTTCACCATTTTAATTCTATACATGCTTCCATAATAAATTTTTTATACATTCATTATTAAAGTTGGCATGGTATAGCCTTCTTCTTTGAACTTATCCTCTTTCTCCTACTTCTGCTCCCAAGGGGTTTTACCCGCTATGCCGCGATCATTGAAGATGTATCTTAACACTTTACCATGCATGTTCTTTCCTCTTTTTGAACACAACATTCAGCTTGCTATGGATGGATGTGCATGTCAAGTCTCGATTTTCATGTTGCTTTGTTCTGGATCTTGTTAGAACTCTCCACGTAATTGCATCGTTTATCATTTATTTTGTCCTAATTTTTTTAGATCTCATTAGTCCACTAATCACAATACTACATAGCAAGACATCACCATATTTCTACTTCTCATAGTTGCTAGTAGTTTATCACCATGCCTTAGTTGCCGCGTTCGGATGATACGTGGCCTTGACTGCCTAATTCTGATGGATCATGTAGTGGCTAATTGTAGTGCTTCTAGAATTTGTATATGTCAATTTTTTCAAAAATAAA
The DNA here is from genome assembly GCA_004135705.1 of Alloteropsis semialata. Lineage (NCBI taxonomy): Eukaryota > Viridiplantae > Streptophyta > Magnoliopsida > Poales > Poaceae > Alloteropsis > Alloteropsis semialata. The sequence goes on from CM014272.1 coordinate 55,364,759, forward strand.
TGAAATGAAATACCATTTTTAATTTTTTGTATTATATTTGTTTATGTTTTGCATGTAATTTTTATTTTTCTATCTTCTTCTAAATTCATATAATACTATTAATTATCTCTCATTAATCAAATTTAAAGAACTCATTGGAATAATATGAATGTTTAATATTATCTTATAAAATCAATGTTGTGTATTATTTTTTATTATCATGGCAATTTCAGGTCCTATGTCAAAATTAAGCTTTATTTGTATCCATTTAATTCTTTAGTAATTGTATTTAATTCATGCTAATAAAAAATATATAATATTTTTTAATTACCATACTAATAAAAATATATATAATATTGTGTTTAATTAGTATGTATCCATTTGGCACATACTTTTTATTTAGCTATATATTGCTTCCAAATTCATACACAAAACAACTATTAGTTTCCTTATTTTTATTCCGAATTTAGCTATGTTTTTATTGTGTTTGATATAGATCCTTGAGTTAATTGCTAATTTATATTTTTAAAATTTTTAGTTTATCTATTTACTAATCGTATTCGATATGTACTCTTTGTTCAAGTGCTAATTTTTATTTTTTATTTCAAATTTAACTATTTAGTAATCGTATTTGACGTGGATATTTTGGTGCTAATTACTAATTTCTTATTATGAAATTAGCTACTATTAATTGCTTTCAATACAGACTTTTTTAGATAACATAGACTGATAGATCATCATAACTATGTATATTTTTCCTTTTTAGATTCATAAATCTAAAGTTATCGACGTTTGCTACAAACCGTGTCTAGCCGAATTTCTTTGTCAACAAATTTGGTGGGATACTATTTGCACTAAAAAAATCTTTATACCGTGAATTAAGCGTATCATAGTTGCTTAGGCTCCTTGTGATGAAATTTGTCCACTGGGTTTGAGTTCCTAACTCGGCACTGGTGTCATAGAGAGAGGTGTCTGTGGTGACTTCGTCAATCTCAAGATCGGAACAATAGGCCAAATCTTTCGGAGGTTCTCATAATAGTAGGGTTTACATGCGTGTATTCATAGGAGTGAGTGTGCATATGTGTGTGAGCATCTGTGTCTGTACTGGTGTTTCAAAAAAAAATCTTCATAACCCAACTCTAATGAATTGGTCATCTTGTCTTTTTTCCTTGTATGCATCTGCCTAGAGATCCCCATCTATTTAGTTCTAGTGAGTCGTTCTCTAGCAGTAGTGGAACTATATTTTTGGCAAGGAGATACATGCTTTTTTTAATATGAACATGTGAATCTAGCATAGGATAATTTTATTAGTATTTGTTATTTCATGTTTTCTCTAGATTATATTTGATATATACTCCTTTTCTATTTTGGGATGAATTTTAATTATATATGTGAATTGTGTTTTACCTGGATTCTATATTACAACATTTTGGTTGCAGCACGCATGGGTTATGTGCCGGGTTCGTACATACATTTGTTCACTAGCCTGATTAAGCACTATATCAATCTCTGCAAATCCAGGATAAGAAACACATACACGCACATATACAGAGTGTTGTAGGTAATTCTTTTTTCTACAAAATATATACCTGTATAAGATGATAATGTAATATTGTTACTTGCACTTTTGTTGAGTTTATTTACTATGCTGGTTTCTTGATTTCCATATACATGTGTTCCATCATATAATGCCATTCATGTTAATTGTAGCTTTCTTCTCGATCTCCTCTGGTATATAAGTCATATCCATTTCAAGCTTGAGGGAGAGTAAGATTAATCTGAGGCGATGATGGCTAGTAGTGTTGAGGTCCTTTCGTCTTCGTCTCCGACCTGCAGATAATTTTGTGATACGATATGATGGGTATTAGTGTTATATATGCATACTGACCGTTATATAACATGATAGACACGATGTAGTAACAGTTTATACGGATCACATTCTTTAAAATGGCACTATATTTGCAAAACACATACTTACTCCGTATCGAAATATTTGTTGCCGTTGACTTTTTCTAAAACGTTTGATCTTTTGTCTTATTCAAAAATGCAAAAGATAAGTCACACTTAAAGTATATATAATAATAAAATAAATCATAAACAAAATAAATGAAATATATACAGTATTTTGAATAAGAAGAATGGTTAAATTATGATAAAAAATCGATGGTGATAAATATTTCGATACGAAAGGAGTATATAAGGTTATACGCAATGATGCCCGAGAGGCATGATGTGTCACTTCATTTTTCTTCTCCTTTTCTCCAATTGCTTCAAATTAATTTCTTACTGATTAATTTTCATGACTTATCAGCTGTGTTGTAAGCATAGCATGTATATGGACCTTACTGTAATCTATTTGTCACTTGCTAGTGACGACAGTAATATGTATGGGTGTGGTTTCTTTATTCTCCTGTCTTTTTCATTGTTTTCTTTTTACTCCATCCCATTTATATATTTATTCATTTTGTGGTTTTGTGTTCGAATCAAAGGGAACGTGGGCAATGGTTAGCCAACCTTCGTCACATGTTGCTAACAATGTTGAGACTTAGAGTGTGTATATGTAAATCTATCTTATCTCTATGAGATTGTTTTCTGCCTTACGATTCTTGTATTCTATATAAACAGCCACTACCGAAAATCCCATCTTTGCCGAGTGCTAAAAGGTTTGCCGAGTGCAATCCTTCAGGCACTCGGCAAACAAGGTGTTTGCTGAGTGCCAAAAAAATACACTCGGTAAACAAGTTCTTTGCTTCGTGTTTTTTTGGCACTCGGTAAAGATTTTTTTTTGCCGAGTGTATTTTTTTGGCACTCGGCAAAGACTTTGTTTGCCGAGGGTATTTTAAAAAACACTCGGTAAAGATAAATTCAAAGCACATTTTGAAGTAGTAAATCAATTCAAATTAAAAAGTTTTGAACTACAAAGTTGTATAACTTCTCAAGATGTACAACTTTTAGTTTGATCATTTCTTCATTCGACAAAATGATAGTAATGTTGTTCACAAAATCTATATCTCTCATATAGTTTCCTGAAACTAGAAAAGAGATATATAAGATTTGTAAACAATGTTACTACCACTATGTCGGATGAACAAACGATATACATAAAAGTTATAGATCTTCAGAAGCTATACAACTTTGTAGCTGAACTCTTTTTAATTTTAATTAATTTTGCCAACGAAAAGTATGTTTGTAGATCTCAAATTTGAAATTTGAGTTTTTTCAAACGATCTCAGATGGAGAAACAGTCAAAATGAGAGTTGTACATCACAATAAGTTATGAAACTTTGTAGTTGACAGCTTTTTTATTTAAAATCATCTTGTCAACGAGAACTAAGTTTGAATTTTCTCAAATTTGAAATTCAAATTTTGTAAATGACCTCGGATGGAGAAACTACCAAAATAAAAATTATAGATTTCAAAAGTTATGAAACTTTTGTAGTTGACAACTTTTTAATTTGAATTCATTTAGGGCCTCAAACAAGCAATTTACACTTGGTTTATTATAATATGCGAGGAATCAAAAGAAAATCTACACACAAGTGAGAGTGTGGTGCAGTGGTAGAGGAAGTTACACGTGAGGGAGAGGTCGCGGGTTCGAATCCCGCCGGCCATGTAGCGGGCGAATTTTT
>CM014272.1:55386381-55413774 GCA_004135705.1 Alloteropsis semialata
GCGCCCAGCCCCGCCCTTTGCCGCGCCGGTCCAGCCCCGCCCTTTGCCGCGCCGGTCCGGCGCCAAGCATATCAGGTAAATTTTTTTATTTAGTTTAATTAGTTTAGTTAATTAAGTTATGTAGTTAAATTAGTTAGTTTATATAGTTGAATATATATTTAGATATAGAATTTAAATTAGTTAGCAATTTTAGATTACTATATAATTTTAATTGGTTAGCAATTTTAGATATAGAATTGTAGATATAGAATTTTAGATATCAAATTGTAGATATAGAATTGTAGATATAGAATTGTAGATATAGAATTTTAGATATAAAATTTTAGATATAGAATTTTAACTTGTCATGCCTCTCAATTTGACTTGTCATACTTGTCAATTTTAGAGGGAGAGGAGGTCTTCTTTGCCGCACTCGCTACCGGAGGAGGAGATCGTCATCGAGCCCCTAGGTGAGCCTCGTGACGTGCGGCGCTGTGTGCCATATGTCCGGCCATCGAGCCGTGGGAAGAAAACTCTTGTGTAGCCCGACCTTCGTGTCGTGGTTTGTTTTGCAGGTTTTGGAAACCTCACCGTACAGGGGAGGTGCTGCCGAAATTTTGAATAGACACTAAACATTGATCTATTTTTGCAGGAAAGCTGCCATTGCCGCAGCCACCGCCGAAGGAGGAGTAGGAGGCCGCGCTGCCGTTTCCCCGAAGGCATCATCGACCCTCGTCTTGCCGCCTGCCCCCGCCTCGCCATCAAGTTACAAGGTGAGCACGTGCAAAATGCCCCATTTCCGTATCGTGTTTGTAGATCACGTAACCTAGTTAGGCGTCTCCCGTTCGAAAGAGATACGGTTGGAAATATGCATATACTTGCATATCTATGATCGTATCTGTTTCGAATTGTCCACGTTTTTTGGACAGCCCGAGGATGTGTAGATGGCTTTAGTTTCCATGGTCTGCTCTGATCTGGGACAGAGTTTCGGCATCACCTCTCCGTTGTTCTCCAGATACACAATCTCTTTGGCAGGACGTGTATTTGGAGAACAGCGGGGAGGTGCTGCCGAAATTCTGTCTCGGATAGGAGTAGAGCATGAAAACTAACCCCATCTACACATCCTCGGGTGGGATTAGGACCTATCTTTACCTATTAGAGCATGATAGACATTGTGTAGATAAACTATTTGTTATATCACTCGCTCATATGTTAAAGGATGGATGACCGTGAGTGGATGTACACGGGCTGGCGGGGTAAGCGTGACTGGACCGAAGAATTCGTTCACAAGGTCGAAGATTTCTTGAAAAAGGCATTTTAGAACGGACAGAGTAAAGCGCCGTGTCCCTGTAGCAAGTGTGCAAACAAGATACTTCAATCTCAGTTCCAGATGGGTAAACACATTTGCACCTATGGGTTTGTGGCAAACTATACCCGGTGGATCTGCCATGGTGAGGCCCATCGTGCGAGAGACGAGGTGGTGCGACAACGCATCGAGGATTTTGATGGTGATGCCAGTTGCGGGGACATGTTAGATGACTTTCATCAAGCCCAGTTTGATGAAGGACCCAGTCATGTTAGGGAGGATCCGCCAGAGGCAACCGCAAAGGCCTATTACGACATGTTGTCTTCGGCACAGAAACCATTCCACGACCATACCGATGTTTCTCAATTGGATGCCGTCGGACGCATAATGGCCCTAAAGTCTGAGCTTGGAATAAGTCGAGACGGCTTTGATAAGATGTTGACAGTTTTTGGCAGCCTGCTTCCGGGTGGTCACAATCTGCCACGCAACCTATATGAGGCACAGAAACTTCTTCGTGCACTTAAGATGCCATACGAGCAAATACATGCTTTTACAAAGGGATGCATCTTGTTTAGAAAAGAACATGCAGATGAAAAGTATTGTCCTAAATGCAAATCATCTAGATATCTGGAGGTAGACTCGGGCGATGGTCATAAGAGGCAGCTCGAAATCCCCGTGAAAATCCTACGGTATCTTCCGTTCATACCGAGAATCCAACGGCTTTACATGACCGAGGAGTCCGCGAAACAAATGACATGGCACAAAGAAGGCAAGCGATACCGTCCTGAAAACATGGTACATCCAGCCGATGCTGAAGCATGGCGACATTTTGACGTGTGTCATCCAGTGAAAGCAGTGGAGGCTCGTAATGTACGTGTTGCGCTGGCAACTGATGGGTTCAATCCTTATGGAATGTCGACTGCACCATACACTTGTTGGCCCATGTTCGTTATTCCCCTCAATCTCCCTCCCGGCGTCATCTTTCAACGGCAGACCATATTCTTGTCATTGATAATTCCGGGATATCCAGGGGATAATATGAGTGTGTATATGGAGCCTCTAATTGATGATTTGCTCCGTGCTTGGGACGAAGGAGTATGGACATACGACCGAGCTACAAAGACAAACTTCAAAATGCATGTATGGTACATGTACTCCTTGCATGACTTGCTGGCGTATGGGATATTCTGCGGCTGGTGTGTCCACGGGAAGTTCCCATGTCCAGTATGCAAGGCAGCTCTCAAATTCATCTGGTTGACGAAGGGTGGCAAGTATTCTTCGTTCGACAAGCACCGACAATTCCTCCCTATGGACCATCCATTCAGACGGGACATTAAGAACTTTACCAAAGGTGTAATGGTTGAAGAACCCCCACCGCAGATGCTGATAGGTGTCGCGGTTCGTGCGCAGTTAGACGCGCTCAAGGTCAACAAAGAAGGTGGTGGGTTTGAGGGTTATGGTGAGGAACATGCCTGGACTCAGAAGTCAGGCTTGTGGAGGCTCCCCTACATGTGTGACCTTCTTCTTCCACATAACATTGATATGATGCACACTGAAAAGAATGTCGCCGAGGCAACATTTGGTACAGTCATGGACATTCCTGATAAGACAAAGGACAATGTTAAGGCTAGAGTGGATCAAGCTAGGATGTGCTATAGACCAAAGTACGACATTCCGCCTCACAAAGACGGCAAGAAATGGAAAAAGCCTCCAGCCGAATTCGTACTGAAGAAGGACCAAAGGATGGAAGTACTAGAATGGTTCAAAACTTTAATGTTTCCTAATGGGTATGCAGCGAATCTGAGGAGGGGGGTGAACTTGGCTACAATGCGAATCAATGGGCTCAAGAGCCATGACTACCACATATGGATTGAGCGGCTTCTTCCGGTGATGGTTCGAGGCTATCTCCCTGATCATGTGTGGCTTGTGCTAGCAGAGTTAAGCAATTTCTTCTGCGTACTTTGTGCTAAGGAGTTATCTCGGACTGTGGTTGCAGAAATGGAAAATTTTGCTCCAGTGTTGCTTTGTAAGTTGGAGAAGATCTTTCCGCCCGGTTTTTTCAATCCAATGCAGCATATGATTTTGCACCTCCCCTATGAGGCACGAATGGGGGGTCCTGTGCAGGGCCATTGGTGCTATTCAGTTGAGAGGCAACAAAAAGTTTTTCGAACCAAATGTAAAAACAAATGCAAAATTGAAGCTTCCATTGCAGAGGCATACTGTACTGAGGAGGTGTCAAATTTCACAACAAAATACTATGGTGACACCCTTCCGAACGTCCATAATCCACCACCTCGTTACAATGCCAACGAAAATGATTTAAACCTCAGCCTTTTTAGAGGGCAACTCGGAAGTTCAAGTGGTGGCACTCGTAAGACCTTGCAACATGAAGAGTTGCGCAAAATCATGATGTATGTGTTGACCAACCTTTCCGAAGTGGAAATTTACATTCAGTAAGTTCTCAACAAACTAGTTCAATTGATTATTTTGCATCCAACCCCTCTTAATCTTCTTCTCGTTCGTACAGAGAATTTACTCATCAATTCTGGCGAAGAAATAGGCCACCGACACCATATCAAGTTGATACCCTTCTTAAAAATGGAGCGGGAGGTTCTGCGCCCGATTTTATTTCTTGGTTCAAACATAAGGTACAGTCATTCTAAGGCTCGTACTTTTTACGACGTGCGAATAATAACATGAACTATCATGATTTTACTTTCAGGGCCAAAATGATGGGTCTATGAGTCCCGAGTTGAGACAGATTGCCAATGGTTGTGCCTATAGGGTCATGTCATACTCCGGCTATGATGTGAATGGATATCGCTTTCACACAGAAAGCCACAAGCAGAGTCGGCCCAATCGAAGAACCACAAATAGCGGAATTTGTACGACAGCCAATGATGGGGTCGATTATTATGGCATAATTGAAGAAATATACGAACTAACGTTTCATGGTTGCAAACCTCTTAAGCCGGTCATATTCAAATGCCATTGGTTTGATCCTAACGAAGTGCGACGGACCCCTAATCTTGGACTAGTCGAAATTCGACAGTCATCCGTTTATCCAGGAGACGATGTCTATATTGTGGCTCAACAAGCCACACAAGTTTATTATCTCTCATACCCGTGCAAAACCGACAAACGTCTTCAGGGTTGGGACGTTGTGTACAAGGTGTCGCCACACGGCAAACTACCTGTCCCAAACAATGAAGATTATAACATAGATCCAAACACGTATGACGGAGAGTTCTTTCAAGAAGATGGGCTACCAGGGCGTTTTGAGATAGACTTAACAGGAGCGATCGAAATGGAAGTAGACGATGATGAAACGGTTCATGACGAGGACGCTGGAGATGAGGTTTATAATGCGAAGGATTTAGAATTGCTTGAGCGATTACAATTAGGGCTTGATGACGATGACAGTCCTCCTTTGGAGCACGGGCCTGAATATGAACTCGATATGCAAGATAGTGATGACGAGACTTATGATGCAGCTAATCCTGATCAAGATGATTATTTTTAATACATATTAGTTTCTAATTATGTGATGTTTATTTTGTAATTATGTTACTCTTTCTTAAATATGTACTGATTGGTTTACTGTTTTTAATTGCAGGTGATTGAACAAAGATGGTGGGCGGCGGTGCAGCACGAAAATGTGTGTCTGCTTTCAGAAGAGTTCTTCCAAGCCCTTCTGCGTCGGGGCCCTCGACTTGGGGTCGAGGGAAAGGTGGCCCCAAGGGTGGCCGAAAGGGTCGACCTATAGAGCCGCCTTCGCCTGAGGAGGAGGAGGAGGAGCAGCAGGAGCAGCGGCAGGAGGACGAATACGTTCCTTCCGAGGAGGAGGAGGAGGAGGAGGAGGAGGAGGCGGAGGCGGAGGCGGAGGAGGAGGAGGAGGAGGCCACGACAGGGGCTATCCCGGCTGTCTGGTTGCGAGGTCCCTCGAGACTTCCGGACAGGCCGATACCTCTTGCCTCCCGCCCAATGATTCAGCCATCTGGGGCAGCGTAAGTAACTTTACATGTTATACCTTTTCATTTCAATACCTTTTGATTTCACAATATATCATCTTAATCATTTTTGACAGGGGTTGGCGAGTACTCATCGAATGTGGTCACAACCGCAAGGTCAACGGCATCCTCGGCCTTTTGTGCAGGGAGCACTTCCCGGGCCTGGTCACCATTGGCGGAAGGCAGGAGCCGGCCTGGACGTGGGAGCACTACGTCACCGTCCCAGATCACGTCGATCGGGAAGGAAGGATCTTCGATAACAAGGCGGAGCGGGTCAAGGCCGAGCTGTGGGTAAGTATTCCTCGCACTAAACTACTCAATACATGGCATTCATTTGTAATAATGACTAGATACATCGTGTTTATATGCAGGATTTCTACAGGTGTGCGGATGGGTACGAGGCCCATGCGACGGTTGTGGCTCACAACTGATGCGTGAAGCTGGTGAAGGACATGCACTACGAGGCGCAAGTGCAGTGTGTCATCAACTTCAGCGCTCTGTTCATGGGCCAGAAGATAAACAAAGAAGCCGCCAGAAACTTGAAGCTGACCCGGGAGCAGTACTTGCAGGTAATTTTTCATATATTTTCAGATTTAAGAACGGCGAACCTTTTGATATTCTTACGTTTCATTGACTTGATCATGTGTAGGTGCCGGCGTGGTGGTGCCGCAATGATATGGTGTGTTGGGGACGCATAGTGGACAAGTGGTTCACACCAGAGTGGGAGGAGAAGCACAACGCTGGCCGAGAGCGGCGTTTGCTGATGCCAGGTCCCGCACACCATCAAGGCAGCCGTACCAACGACGAATACAGGGCTAAATGGGTATGCTGGTTCATTTTCTTTATTTGTCATCAAACTACTCAATGTTGCTTCATTTGTCATCAAATTGGTGTTTTGTTTTGCAGTCCGCAGCACATCAAGGCGCTGAGTGCTCCCAGTTCATGGGATGGGCTATGGCGCACAAGGGCAAGGCGTCCGAGGTCACCTACAACCCGGACGACCCGCCCTCGGCGTACTCCAATCCCTCCATCCACACCCGCATCACCGAGTACACAGAGGCGGGACGACAGGTCCATGGGCCAGAGTGGGATCCGAGCGCCCATGACCTGGATGGAGAGCTCGTCATGAGGGTGGGAGGAGGCAAGAAACATGGCCGGTACTACATGGGCGACGGTATTCTAGACACGGCCAGTACTCCCACTCTCCCCCAGGTTCGAGCCAGGAGCACCAGCAGTAGCCCGGCCATACGCCCACGCCTGACACAGTCACAGCTCCAAGTGCAGGAACTTCAGGTTATTTATGTCTTATTCATTGTTCATTCATTTCCTATATATGTTTGATTTGAATTGTGACATTGTGATGAAAAATTGTAGGCCCAGCTAGAGGCGCAAGCGCAAGCACACCAGGCGGCAATAGCGGCGGCGATAGCCGAAGAGAGGCGGATACGGGAGGAGGAACAGGCCAGGCAGCACGCCGAGAACCAGCAGCAGCTGAGCGCGATGTACAACTACATTCGAGCTCTTTCTGTTCAGATTGGTCAGCCCCTACCCCTACCGCAGATGGTCTTCCCGGCGGCTCCGGCTCCAGAAACTCCTGCGGTGAGTGACTTGAATTCCTTGTATATTCGTTTCAATTATTAGAGACTTAGAGAATATAGAAACTTAGAGTCACTTAGAGACTTAGATTAAATTTTGAATGTTAAAGATTATAACTAGGAGAAATTGAATCTTCTCTCACATTCAATCTATTCTCAATATTGCAGAACCAATCCGCGGCATCGAATACGCCGGACTTGTCGCCAGGCATCTCACCGACGTTACAGCCGCAGCAGTTGTTCCCGCCGGATAACCCCCTGCCGTACCCGCCACCGTACCCCCCAGCACCGTGAATTTGAACTTTGGAATAATGAACTTGTGACATACTTTGAACTTCCGAACTTGTGACATTGCGAACTTGTCAAACGTATAATGCATTTGTGAAATATATGTGCCTGTGATGCTATATCAATTGCCTGTGATGCTGCTTGTCATGAAATATATGTCTGTGATGTTTGTTTGAGAGGGGACCTTTTTACGTGAAAAAACAGCAAAAAATTGGTGAATTTGGTCACTTCGCCGTGTGTCGCACACGGCAAAGAAGGCCTTTGCCGTGTGTTTTTGCCATGGCACACGGCGAAGCGACCAAACCTGATGGTTTCTGGACGAAACATTGCCGTGTGCCATACTTTGCCGTGTGCATTTTCGATAGTTTGCCGTGTGCCGCTCCAAAAACACACGGCAAAGTCTGAATCTTTGCCGTGTGCATTTGCCCAGGCACACGGCGAAGTTTGAAACTTTACCGTGTGCCTGGATACGGGCACACGGCGAAGCTGTGGGCCCACGGCCGCCGTCGCCGTCTGCTGTCGCCGTTCGCCGTTCCCCGCCGTCTCGCCAATTGGTTTGCCATGTGCCCTGTCTGACACACGGCAAAGGTGTTGCCGTGTGCCCGACAAAGGGCCCATGGCGAAGCCGGCTTCGCCGTCGTGGCTGGCCGCCGTCGGGGCTTCGCCGTGGGCTAAACACGGCAAACATTTTGCCGTGTGTATTTAGGTCGTCGCCGTGTGCCTCGGGCACATGGCGAACTGGTGTTTTCCGGTAGTGAGGGTATGGTCTCTACTCTGGCCGTTCATTCTATCTTGAGATGCGCGTGGTTTTGTGCCTTGCGGATGTATTCCATTCGTATTTGATTTTTTTTCCATGCTTGTGTCAGATACGCCGCTGAGAAGTGGGAGGGCCAGATGACTGTTAAGCATGAGCAGATAGTGTACTCCTTTGGACACAAAGTAACAGAACAAGAACAAAGAAGGGAGGACAAAGTAGTAAAGTACCAGGGACAAGAAAACCCGAGACATACCCATTGCGTCGGCACCATTGTCGACCACCTTGATGTACTTGGCACCTCGCGCTAGCAAGCAGTTCCTAAACCTTGCTCTCCTTCCATCAGCGGAAAGCTGTGCTGGACTGCCGATCCATCTTCCCGGCGACAAGATGAGATGACGGAGCGATTGAATCGCCGCTATTCTGTCCACACCAGCGTGGAACTAATGAGGACGGATTTGGTGGTCATGGCGGATGCTTGTTTAGCTTTGTTTTGTGGCCGGACCGGAAAAATTTTGTGGACAGAATTGAAAATTTGAAGGGTCTCAAAATTTGAATCCCAAGTGCGGGATAATCTCCTGCTCCACCACATATATATTTTATTACCATGACGTTTTTTTTTATGAGATTATTACCATGACGTTACGTTGCGCGTGCAGAATGAACTACCCATATATCCATATATGTATACGATCGAACATAAAGGAATGTATCTCCTACTGGTCCAGACATGCATCATACACAATCCAAATTAAACACAGATCTCCAGGGCAGAATCGATGCATAAGATTGAATCCATACACATACCCTCCCCTTTAGAATCTTTATTCGACCATCTCCGACCGGCGAGCACAGCTCGGAAGTGATCCCTAGCTTAGCTAGCTATATGGAGTATAATTAACTGGCCTTTTGTGATGTACTCCCTCAGTTCCATCCCAAAAAAAATGCAACTCTCGCTTCACGAGGAGTCAAACAATTTCAAGTTTGACTAAATTTATGCAAATAATATTAGCATTTATGGTATAAAATAAGTATCATTAGATTAATCAAAAAATATATTTTTATACTAAATCTATTTAAAACATAAACTTTAATACTTTTTTATAAATTTGATCAAACTCGAAATTATTTGACTTCTCGAGAAGCGAGAGTTGCATTCTTTTTTAGACGGAGAGAGTAATTTCCTTTGCTTTTAGTGCATCTCAGCCACGTTTCAACGCCCTACTGGCCTGCCAATCCAGTGCCCTCATGATCTTGTCGTCTAATCATCCCTCGGAATGAGACATCTTAGGGCCTGTTTAATTCGTGTGAAAGAGTGAAAAGTGTATGCATTGGGTTGCGTGCACAGAGAGAAGAAATGAACTAACACGGTTCTCGATGTAGTACGAGGTAGGAAAGTGACGTGAATTAAACTGGGCCTTAGCAACAAAAAGTATGTGGCTTCCAATCAAGAACTGTTGCCATGACAGTACCTAGTGACGTGTCCTCTTTGCTCTCCACTGAAATTATGGAACAGCAACCCAACAGATCCTAAACCACCTGCGGTGATTGGACACTGCTGGAGTCCACATATGACCACATCGTATCCAATACGTGGAATCATTTACCATATATGTACGCATGAAAAGATGGAACCGGAAGAAGAAACTCTAGTTGCTTTCATAACAAAAAGAAGAATCGAAGAAGAGAAAAAACTAGTACATAGTATATATAGCCTATATATATATCTATATGATGCGTGGCAGGGTTAGCTGCAGCAGTGTGGCTTCAAACAAAGCATATATGCATGATGCATGATACGACGACTACAGGATAGGCACCAGCCCTTGTCCTGCCACTGTCGTCACTCGCTCGACCACTGGCTTTACGCCAAAAAGATCGGTCGGTCGAGGTAGGGCATGCGGACAGCGGTTGAGAGGCCGACCTACAGGGGCCGGCCGCACGGCCGCCAGGTTCCGGCGACGTCGCTGGTATGTGCTGCCAGAGAAGAGCTTGCTAGGGAGGTACTTGTGAGATGACACATGTACAAGCCGCACGCAGTAGTTCCGATCCTCTGGTAAAAACTGAAAGCAGCGTTCGAGGTTCCTCCATCGCTTGCGTCCTGATCAGCCGTCAGTTCTTGATCTAAACTCTGTTGAGGTACTGCATAGGTTGATCCCGCATCTAAATCGGGTGTGTTTGGTTGTTTGTATAATTTGGTTTATGGATGGAATGGTCCAAGTTTGATGGTGATGGTTGTGTTTGATTGGGTGAATTGTACCAACTCATCCAGGATGAAACCATCCACTTGAGTCAAATTATTGCTAAGACTAATGAACCATATGGTTCAAACAAATTGGTTGAACTATCACATGCATGATCATCCATTCATGCATAATTTGGTACACCCAGCCAAACATATCCTAATTTAGTAGCAAAGATGGACAATTCACTTATGTTCTGACACATTCGATGCATGTCCTTGCATATATGCTCGATTGGTTTTTGCAATTGAAATTAAAATTGGAAAAAGACATGAATCTCTTTAGTTTTTTCTGTGTGTGTGATTTTGAAGATGGCTGGATTAATTATATATTTTCATGTGTCCGTTTTGTGTATATATTTATGTATGTCATTACCTATTGACAAATAGCCTAAAAACCTCCCACCCTCTGTGGTTCACGCAACACTACCAGAGAACCCGCCATCCATCCACCGTAATCGGTCACGGATGGAAAGGACCCGGTACCAATGGAAGCATTGGTACCGGGTCCAACGGCCAATAATTCTGCGAGCTCATTGGTACCGGGTGGTGGCACCACCCGGTACCAATGAGCCTCGGGGCCTTTGGTACCGGTTGGTGACACCAACCGGTACCAATGTGACTCCCCTTTGGTACCGGATGGTGCCACCAACCGGTACCAAAGGGGCTCTGCGTATAAGTCCCCTTCTTCCTCCCCCAGCCCGAGCCATGGCTCATTTCTTCATCCTCCATTGAGCTCGGGTTGGGGGAGCTCATGCCCGATTTTTCCATAACTTTTGGAGATTTTGCAAACTAAGTCCGCTAGAAGGTTAGCAACTTCATCCTCTCTCTTTTGACGTTTAGTATGGTCTATTTCATGCTCTATGTTTTGAGTAATTTATGTTTTGTGGAATGGATTGAAATAAGAGATTTTAGATTGAATCTTTATTTTTATTATGAATTTGTAATAGAGAATCAATATATAGTTAGTTGTTGCATGTGTGGAGATGATGCACAAATTTTTAGACATTGTTTAGATTTTTGGATTATTTGTAGAAACTTTAAATGATTTTCATAGTTATGCTTATTATGATTTTTAGATATTATAAATGATATTCATATTTAGGGTTATTAGGATTTTTAGAGATTATAAATGAAATTCATATTTAGGCTTATTACGAAATTTAGAATTACATCTTTTTAGAGGCTTCAAATGACGCTGATATTTAGGGTTATTAGGATTTTTTGAGATTATAAATGATATTCTTATTTAGTTAGATTTTAAATTCAATTTTACTTCTCATGGTTGCCAATATCTTGAACTAAAACAATCCAACTCTTGGCATGCCTATGATGATATCAAATTTTACCTAGTTTTCTAGGTGGGTAACATATGATGACCTTGAGCTTGAGCTTGTATTGTATAGTTATGCTTCTCATGGTTGTCATCAAACCGTGGGATACATCCATGCCCAAGCAACGAATCGGTTGTGATGGTTGGGCTGGGTGTGTCCCACGGTTCCATGCCTACCATGAACCAATTTTTTTTACCACCTGTAATGTTTCTTATGCTCCAAGTTCAAGGTCAAATGAAAGACAACATATCTGAGGCAAATCACTCCTTCAAATTTTTTTTGAGATGAGCAAAAGTAAGACGTTGATGATTTTGGAATGTGGTTGTCGGCCATCGTGCCCTTGGTTTGTCGCAGGTTTTGGAAACCTCCCGATGCAGGGGAGGTGCTGTCGAAATTTTTAGAGATTATAAAAGATATTCTTGTTAAGGCTTACTACGAACTTTAGAAATACATCTTTTTGGTGGCATCAAATGATGTTGATGTTTACGGTTATTAAGATTTTTAGAGATTATATATGATATTCTTATTTAGGTTTATTACGAACTTTAGAAATTGGGATGAATTTTTCATTGTATTTTGTGAATAGATGAATCGGCAATGGATGTACAACGCGGATAGACGCTCATCTGACTTCATTAATGGCGTTCATCAATTCCTCGACGCGGCAGAGGCTAACTCGACCTCGGGTTTTATATGCTGTCCATGCAAGGTCTGTGAGAATAAGAAGGATTATCACATCTCGAAGAAGGTGGTCCACACACACTTGCTTATGAGAGGTTTCATGCCTAACTATATCTGTTGGACCAAACACGGCGAAGCGGGGATATTCTTTGAAGAAGGTGACGACAACATCCCGGACTTTGCACAATATGGTGCCTTTGCAGATGATACAGCAATGGGCGAGGGTGAAGCAGTTGCAGAAGATGAGGATGATGACGCCTTAGGTGGCATGATCCGTGATGAAGAGAAAGACTGCGAAAGTGCGAAAGAGCGGGAGAAGATGAAGCGTTTGTTGGAGGATCACAAAACATTGTTGTACCCAGATTGCAAAGAGGACCAGAAAAAATTGGGTACCACACTGGAACTGTTGCAATAGAAGGCAACTAATGGCTTGTCTGACAAAGGTTTTGGAGAGATATTGAAAATGATAAAGAAGATGCTTCCAGAGGGCAACACATTGCCCGAAACAACATATGAAGCAAGAAAAATCGTTTGCCCTCTAGGACTGGAAGTACAAAAGATACACGCATGTCCCAATGATTGTATCCTTTATCGGGCAAGTCGTACGAATCTTTGGACGCCTGTCCGGTTTGCAATTGTTCGCGGTATAAAATCAGGCGAGACGACCCTGGTGATGTGAGGGAGAGGCCTCCAAGAAAAGTCCCTGCCAAGGTGATGTGGTATTTCCCTATAATACAACGTCTGAAGCGCTTGTTCAGAAACAAAGAGCATGCTAAATTGCTGCGGTGGCACAAAGAGGATCGGAGGGAAGACAATATGTTGAGACACCCCGCTGATGGGTCGCAATGGAGAAAAATCGACGGAGCGTTCCCAGACTTCGCAGAAGATGCAAGGAACATAAGATTTGGTTTGAGTACGGATGGCATGAATCCTTTCGGTGATATGAGCAGTAGCCACAGCACTTGGCCCGTGACTCTTTGTATGTACAACCTTCCTCCGTTGATGTGCATGAAGCGGAAGTTCATTATGATGCCAGTGCTAATCCAAGGGCCAAATCAGCCTGGCAACGACATTGATGTGTATCTAAGGCCACTGATTGAGGAACTTTTGTTGTTGTGGGGCAAAGATGGTGTAAAGGCGTGGGATGAGCACAAGCAAGAGGAATTTAACCTACGAGCATTACTGTTTGTGACCATCAATGATTGGCCTGCACTTGGTAACCTGTCGGGACAGTCAAACAAGGGATACAAAGCATGTACACATTGCCTAGAACACACTGACTGCATTTATCTGAAACATTGTAGAAAGTGTGTGTATATGGGCCATCGTCGATTCCTTTCTGAGAAACATCCGCTAAGAAAGAAGGAAAGCATTTTGAGGCGGAAGGTCGTAGCAAACCAAGGCATCGGGATGGAAAATATGTATTTGCTATGGTAAAAGATGTGAAGGTGGTCTTTGGGAAGGGACCTGGCAGCCAGCCAGCGGCAAGTGAAAATGGAAAGACGCCCATGTGGAAGAAAAAGTCAATATTCTGGGACCTACCATATTGGGAGGTCTTAGATGTCCGCCACGCAATTGATGTGATGCACCTGACGAAAAATCTTTGCGTAAACGTGCTAGGGTTCCTTGGTACTTACGGAAAGTCAAAAGATATGCTTGAAGCACGACAGGCCTGAAACGTATGAAACAACGAGATCCCCTGCATCCTGAGAAAAGAGAGAAAGGGCGTTGGAACTTGCGTCCTGCTAGCTACACTCTAAGCAAGGAGGAGAAGACCAGCATGTTTGATTGCTTGAATAGTATTAAGGTCCTGTCCGGCTACTCATCGAATGTAAAGAGTCTGATAAATATGAAAGAGAAGAAATTCGTACACCTCAACTCCCATGACTGCCATGTGCTGCCCACACAATTGCTTCCGGTGGCGCTGAGGGGAATTCTACCCGTTAATGTCCGAACAACTATTGTGAAGCTATGCGCCTTTCTCAATGCAATCGACCAAAAGGCAATCGATCCCACTAATCTAGCAAAGCTGCAGGATGATGTGGCCCAAAGCCTTGTCAGCCTTGAGATGATATTTCCTCCGTCTTTCTTTAATATTATGACGCATCTCCTGGTCCATGTTGTCAAAGAGATTGGTATTCTTGGTCCTGTATTCCTACACAATATGTATCCTTTTGAGAGGCGCATGGCTATTCTAAAGAAACATGTTCGTAACCGTTCTCTTCCAGAAGGATGCATCGCCAAGGGATACAGAACAGAGGAGGTCATTAAGTTCTGTGTTGACTATATCCCCGAACTGAAACCGATTGGGCTACCTGAGTCACGCCATGAGGGGAGACTACTTGGAAAGGGCACGTTAGGAAGGAAACAAACAAGGTGTAGCGACTACGATTTATTCATGAAAGCCCATTACACTGTATTGCAGTCGTCAACCATGGTGGCTCCTTACATCGAGGAGCACAAGACTATAATATGCTACCAAAATCCAAGAAAGTCTGACAAGTGGATTACACGCCATCACATAGAAACTTTCGCTGGTTGGTTACGACAAAAGCTCATGGGTAACGAGACAATACATACACAGCTGGCGTATTTGGCAAGGGGACCATCATCCTCATTCTTGATGTTCCAAGGCTATGACATAAATGGGTATACATTTTACACGAGAGCCCAAGACGACAAAAGCACCAACCAAAATAGTGGTATCTGTATATATGCCTATGACAACAAAGAAAACAGGGACTCATATTATGGCCAGGTAGAGGAGATCTGGGAACTAGATTATGGACCTTTGAAAATACCACTTTTTCGGTGCAAATGGGTGAAACTTACAAGTGGAGGTGTTACTATAGACCGCTACGGCATGACAACTGTGGATCTCAACAAAATTGGATATATAGACGAACCATTCGTGCTCGCCAAGGATGTGCATCAAGTGTTTTATGTGAAGGACATGTCTACCAAACCCAAGACGGGGACTCTGCAAACAAACAACTCCGAACTTTATCCAAAACGGCACATAGTTCTCACAGGGAAAAGAAAAATCGTGGTGACATCACCCGGTACCGATGAAGGAGGGCCTATATATTGCGGCGCCCGTTCCTTCCCCAACACTTAGTCATTTCGCGAGATCACCGCCGCCACCGCCCCCGACGCCCGACGCCGCCGCCCGACGCCGGACGCCCCCGACGCCCGACGCCCCGNTTATCTTGCTGCAAAAATGCACATTTGCAGGCATTCCTCCCTGTCAAAATAGGTAGCGGCTGGTTAGTCTATTGCATTAATAAAGTCAGTAAAAGGATAGACTACCTGATCTGCAGCTCAAATGAGGAACCAATTGATGCTGCTGAATTGTGTAAACCACTCTTGAAGGAAGTAGACTTCAGTGCTAGAAAAATGTTTGACTTTATGGACTGGTCACCTGCACGGGTTCCTTTCGAGGAGAAAATCTCTTCAAGTGATACTGAATTATTAGCCATGTATTTTATGGAGAAGTACAATGGAAAACGGTTCAGTCTGGAAGTTAAGGACACAAAGGTTAGTGTATCACCTTTTTTTTAACCTGCTGATCAATGGATTATTGCTACTGATCAATGGATTATTTTTCATAATCTCTTTGTTATTTTATTTACAGACCTGGTCAGAAAGCTACAGGAAATCTCTTCTCGAGCTGTTCTTCAGTCAGCGTGTAAACGCCCCCACAAAGAAGAAGAATGTGCTGCTCCAGCTCCTGAAAAAAGATGGAAAATTAAGTGGCGGACAATCATTTTGTGCATCGAGGGACTGACCATCACAAGGTCCTTATTGAGTCACCTATGCATATCACTTATAGTAGCCCCTGAGCAAGAAGATGAAGTTCATCAAGTTGTCTTGTGTGGTTCCCTTTAAACTGTCTTTAGCTCCTGGTTTGCTCGTTTTGTTCCCTTTAAATTGACGGTGATCCCGATTTGTGTGGTTCCATGCATGCACAAGTTGTCCAGGGATTTTGTCCTTTTGTTTGAATCCAGCAATTCTTTCTATAAAATTCATGAGATGGTGAATATGTATTATGTAAAAGTTTCAAGTATGATAAGAGAAGTTGGAACTTACAGAAGCGAAAGTGGTAAGAATTATCTTGTCCGTCCATTGTGAGCGCCAGATTTCACATTGTGCATCCATCACGAATGAGCTCATCCAGCCATCTGGCTTCAAGCTTTCACTAAAGGTAGCTTTGGTAATCATATGGTCACCTATTTGTACCATGGTATGGCAGTCATGGCTGTCATTGTCCACATTTAAAACATTGGCTTCGTAAAATGGATCCCAAAGATCCAGCGGCCAAATTCTGAAAAGATGAAACATTGGGTTATGAAAAATGGAATTGATTTGAAAACTACTGCAGCAATACCGCTTCATGTTTACCTCTCTGTGAGTGCATCGAAGGTTTCCAGGGTGCATTGAATTGATTCCCATTTTTGTGGTGGCAACAAACATTTCACATCATTAAGATGATCAGCCATATGCTTCATAATTGCGTGAATTTCCTCTTCAGATTCCAGGAAAGACCTATTTTGCTCCGTGGACTTAGGAAAGACAAAAATATCGTGTCACACCCAGTTATTGATGGTAATAGAATGAATGGTGTATAGAAATGATTTGTACTTACAACATCAATGCCACATTCTTTCTTGACAACATCAATGCCACATTCTTTATTGACACCAACCGTTCCTTTAATTTGCTTAAGAAGATGTTTCAACGTTGCAGTGTCGTAACCAAGGACAGATGGTTTTGTCTTTGGACATTGAGATGGCACTAAAGTCTCGAAGACAGCAATCTGTCACAGAGAAAAACTGTAAGTTGCCTCGAAGACAGCAATCTGTCACAGAGAAAAACTGTAAGTTCCATATTTACTCTACACAAAGGAGGAGTTGGAGCTGCTTACCAGTAGAACAAGTGAACAACCAGGAAAATCGTTGTCATTACGCTTGGTCTTTACGCAATCTGACAAGTGCTCAAATACTTGTTTGCACCAATCAATCTTTGCTACACAGTTAAGGTCCCAAGCTAATTGAGCCTGCTTCTCATTCAGATGAAAGCCACTCGCCGGAATCAACACCCGGTTCAATAGGATCATCAAAAAGCACCTAACTTTCATTTTTGAGTCAACAACGTCCATCAATTTTTGTAAATCAGCAGCACCAATTAGCATATTTTTAAGAGTGGGCTTCAAGGTGTCCTTTTTGAGGTGATGCTGCCTGAACAAATCACAAACTTGGCTGGGTGCAGATGTCGGCAAAATCACTCCCTTTCCCTCCTCACTTCCGCGTGGAAGGCCAAGGATTTCCTCAACCCTCTCAATTGTGACCTCACTAGTTTTGTCATCGCTTATGTGTGTGTCACAATTTTGCCATCTACCACTTCTGTTTTCTTATATATAGCTTCCACAATGTTAGGTCTTTTCAGGCTTTCCAGATTCAACTTCATGATGTTGTGAAACTTCAGGTCCTCTTCCAAGATACGTTTTGCTTCTGCATCCAAGAGTGGTACTGCTTCGGCAATGGCCCCTGGAGAACATCTTACTTTTCTGTCTTTTCCCATTGTGCTTTCTTTTCCCATTGTGCTTTCTGATGAACACATAAACAGTTCATCAGAACAGTACTCCACAGAGATAGTAAACGAAATGCTCGAGAACAGAGACTTATGCTATAAATTCAAGAATCATACAAAATTATATACAAGTTGTCATGTCTGATTCCACATTATACGAAATTAAAACAGTGTCTAACAAGCCTAAAGCTGCAGTTCACATCGTCAGCGTATAGGAAACAATAGATTGTAGCTCCATTCGTTCTCAATTGCGATCTCCCGCACTGGAACTGTTTCCAGTTTTGCTGCTACTGGCATCTTCATTGCTTTTAATTTCCTTCCCAGATTCTTGGGTCATACAAATAGAGTCCACAAAGTCTGCATATGTTTCACAAAATAGTATGTGCTGTCACACCTTCTATTGATTTTAGCTCCTACTCTATGTTTCCAGTGGTCCACACTTATGAGGGTTGCAGACCACTTACAGTTGCAGTTTCAGTACGTTGATACATAAACTATGTTTTTCCCTACCTTCGTACGCGCACGTTCCTCTGTTTCCCAAATTGAGTCAGCAAACACATCCTAATGACCAATTTATTTACAGGTTTCCCTCTGTTGCTGATGCCGTCTTCACTGTACACAATTTTAAGCTAATTTCTGTGCAGAGAAAGATTGCAATGCTAACACTATCCTGTTGAAACAGCCAATGTACAAAAAGGTGTCGCTGTTAAGAAATGGTGCGACAGAATGGGAATCGGTGCCAGCATAAACGGTGCTGTTTTTAAAAATGGTGCTCGACGAAAGGAAACGGTGCTGCTGTGCAGAAACGGTGCTCCATAACGGGAATCGGTGCCGCAACTAAACGCTGCCGTACTTCAAAAACGGTGCTCGGCGAAAGGAAACGGTGCTCGATAGTGGGAATCGGTGCCGAAACGGTGCCGCTACTCGGAAACGGTGCCGTGTAATGGGAATCGGTGCTGGGACTAAACGGTGCTGTACATCAAAAACGGTGCTAGGGGAAAGGAAACGGTGTGTCCCAGCTAGTTTACGGTAAAAAATGGGTGCCGAAATCGAGAAGAGGGAAAGTAAACCGGGGTACTCACAAGAGAAGGCGGCGACCGGAGAGGTGGCCTTCGAGTAGGGGAGCTCGCCGCACTACAAAAAATGTTGGCTTTGAAGACAAAACGAAACTGTCATGTAAAGTACAGAATTGGTCATAAAAAGTATCTTGTGACGAAAATCGACCGTCACGGCGGTCGTCATATAACGACCGTCGCTAAAGGTACCGTGTGACGAAAACATTGGTCATCGTCACAAAATGTGCAGACCTTTTGTGACGGTATCCCAGTGTTGTCATATATTGTTTTTTTTATGACAGTGATAAGTGTCACATAAAAATCATTCAACGCGTCATAGAATACCACTTCCATGCCTGTGGACCCTGGTTTAGATAGTTTTTGTGACGCTTTTGTTACGTCACAAATTTCATCACATATTGTTGGGCCTTTGATGACGATTTTTCTTGTCATATATTGGTGATCTATGTCGTCACATAATACCTCACCAACCGTCACAAAACGTCTCCCTTGAACCTGTTTTTACACTTCTTGTGACACATTTTGTGACGACACCATTGCGTCCTATATAATCATGAACATTTTGTGACGACATGGTTGTGTCATGCTACCTTAAGCAGTTACAGACCATTAGAGACGATCCTTGCATTCAATGACGACCAATATGTAACCAATATCACAGATATGATCCAAACAATCTCATCACAGCAGCATACATTCACTCCAGATTATAACACAACCATCACACAAGTTGAAATCCATCATAAGGTAAAACACATCACAAGTTCCAGGTTCCATCACATAGGTTTGAATCCATCATACAGGTTCTAACATGAAACAGATGCAAATAAGTTCTATCACACAGGTTCCATCACACAGTGCAAGAAAGTCCGACATCACAACAGATAGAGTTTGGTCTTCTGGCAAGGGTTTAAGCTCTGGCAAAGGCATCATCAACACAAACTGCATGAGCACCTACCTCAATCTTTCTGAAGTTTGAGCACAGCTCGCAGTAGTGCATTAGTTTCTTCAAACTTGCAATTCATCCCCTTCACATCCTCTTGGGTCTGCCGTAGCAAATTTTGGTTCTCTTCAAGAGCTGCCTGCTGAGCTTGAAGTTGTGCTTGCAACTCTTCCTGCTTCCTAGCAGCTTCCTCTCTTTCTGCTTGTAGTGTGGCTTCAAACTGAGCTTGTAGGCGGGCCTGTGTGGAAGGCAAAGTCTTGGACCCTCGAGCGACACCAATGTTTGGAAGGAAGGTGGATGACCGACTGATCTGGCTGAGACTATCAGCAACAATCTTGGAGGGAGACTTCTGTTCTTCTCCATCTTCTAGTTCTCTTTCCTTCTCTTGAACCATATGTTCCTACATAGAATGAATCCACTTAATAAAAAGGCCATACATCGTTGTTGAATCAGTCATTTCATTATGTACAGTTGAAGTATCTGATGAGTACGTAACTTACATAGATCTCATTTGCAAGAGGAGTACGACCACTTTTCGGACTAGTCATGCACTCTCCAAAGAAGTCAACAGGATCTGGTTCCATGTTGTTGTACTTAGGCCTCTGCAACATGCAAAAAAATGGATTACAATGATATCTGTGAAGCTAAAAAGAGGGCTAGACAAGCATGGGATATAAGTTAAGGCATAAATTATTCATTATCAAGACAACAGCAAGATGCCAAAATAATGTATCCAAAACAGAACATAGAAATATCTGCCTCCATATGTATTATGCTAACAACAATTTCAATCAGTGGCATAGTCAACTAATTAGTACATGCTTTGCCAATGAATATTCAAATGTATTTGATTCCCAGTTGGCCATCGACAAGAAAAAAATGTGCACCAATGCAACCTAGACATAGATCAAAATCAACAACACAGATATGATGCATCCATGCATCAATGCAACCTGGACATCAGGCAATCAGGTTTGTCTCCAAACACTACACCTTTTAGTGGCACACAGTTCCATACAATTAGAATGCACAGACTGGTAGTCTACTTACCAGGCTATATCGATGAGCAATATAGGACCTAGATCCAGTCTTTTGGTGAAGCAGCACTTTGCCTCGGTTTGTTTTATTCTTAGCAAATTTTTCCTGCACCACAAATGCAGCAGAGAGGTTTCATTCACATGTACAATCTGCATTGCATATTAAGAAACCAGATAGTGAAGACAAGAACCTGATTATCTTCGTCACACCAGTACTCAACCAAATTGGTCCAATCGTCTTTCTTCATGTTAGGTGGAGGATCTCTGGCCAGCAGCTGTTCTTTTGTTACTGAGCTATCGTAGTACTTCTTTTTAAGGTGATACCTCTGCTGCCTTACTGTCTTCTTAATGATGTCAGTGCATGCAGCTTTGCTTGGTCCATCGTTCTTAACATCCACCTCCAACCTTGACTGAACCCATAGAAATAAAACATTAGACACAAGTTCCACAAGCTTCAGTTTTGTATTGCATGGAAATTTTTGGAAGAATGAAATAGCTAACTCACCGCCACAACACCTAGAACTTTTGATACATGTTTTTTTGCCGCATCATTATCATAGTCTTTCCAAGACTTGTAGATAGGCAGGCTGTCTCTAACCGCAACACCACATTCTGATGCCAGCTTCGCAGCCTGAAGTGGGACCTCAGGTCTTTTCTTCCCTTCAGCAACCTCGATGACGAGCTTCTTTCCTCTATTAATCAACTTCTCTAAGCCATGACCAACGGTCAGCCCACGCTTCCTCTTTCCTTGCGCTGCATTGGAAAATAATAATATACATGTTTCAATATAGCAGTAGCAATTCTAGGTATTGAATGTAGGAACTCATGCTATGAAACCCATATTGTTTACCCGCAACTGAGTGATCAGCTGGTTCTCCTTCAGTTGTATGTCCCTCTGAAGTAGCAGCATCCAATTGCTCACCCGACACATTGATGTCATTGCTTTGCCTAGAGCTTTGTCCACCTGGTGAGTTGTCAGTAGGAACAGCTTGGTGAACAGTGTTTGTGCGAGTAGGTTCCTCAGATAGGTTAGCAGTGGGTCTGGTAGGAGGCACTGTGAAAGAACCAGGTGTGGACATAGCTGCACTACGCCTAGTAAATCTAGGAGGACTATGCACTATGTTTGAGCCTGGCAAAGAGTTGTTTGCATTGGCCCTGGTGACATTGGGAGTACTAGGCAGTGTGCTTGTAGTATCTATGGTGTTGGTGGCGCTTGTAGTGGGATGGCTGCTACTAGGAATGGCATTTTTGTTGAGGCTGGCTGTCAAATTCTTCTTAGTATTTATGTTTCCTCTTGGCCTAGGTGGCGGACGGCCTGCATCAGGGTTTGCACCAGGCGACAACATGGCTGCAGTCTGCCTGGTGAATCTAGGTGTACGTGGTGGCTCCTGGTTGGCAGCCGCCCGCCCGTCCCGTCCTCCCCTTCAGCCCTCCCCAATTCCCGATCCAAAATTCTAGCCCCAACGCCGGCACCTGGGCCACCCAAGAACCAGCGTGGCGCTGCTCAGAGCCTCGCCCGTCACCTGCCCGGAGCCCCCCGTCGACTTCCAGGAAGGTTCGAATCCAGCCCGTCGCCGCCCGCCGGATTCCGCCCGTCGCTGACTTCAAGAAGGTCCGGATCCCGCCCGTCGCCGACCGCCGCCCCATCCATACGCCGCTCTGCCCGTTGCCAACCGTCGCCCCGTCCGCACGCCCGAAGGGCTGTAGATTAGTTTGAGATATTGTTGTTCAGATTTCAGAGATGTTTATTTGTTAATGTAATTTGCTGTTGAGATTACTCTGAGATATGGCTTTGTTGAGTGCTCACTGTTGATCTGTATATATCAATATATGTATGTAATTTGTTGTTGAGAGCTTCAGCTTGCGGGCATGCGGATTTGCCCGCGGGCATGAAATATCCGTGGGTTGCGGGCGTGGGCAAATCCGCACTTTTTCAAGTGGGGCGTGGGCGTGGGCAATTATTTTTATACCTAGAGGGGGTACTTTTGGGCTGGTTTGGACCTTGGGCCAGGCTGAAAATTCAAATTGGGCCGAAATTTTTCACACGGTTTGATTCTGTCTCGAGCCGGGCCGAAATGGACGAATTTCACCGAATTTCGGCCCATTCGGTCCGAATCGCAGAACCCTGCTCACAGCTAGTTTTCAAAAACTGCAGCCCAACCAAACACACGTGAATGCTGCTCTGCTCCCATTCTCCTCTCTGGCCGCGCCGCGCGTGCAGCTCCACGCGGCACCGAACTTTGGCGTCCGCGTCGGGCGCGCCACCGCTGGCTGGCTCACCAGTCACCACCACATATTCCTCCCCTTGCTGGCCGGGGCCGGCATCTCGCTGGCGCCGGGTATGGAGCCTCTGTTGCCGGCATTGCTAAGTCCGACCCTGCTTATTACTATTACCCATATGTACGGCAAAATACTGGAGCAAGCAGCAGCCCAGCACCATTCAGCAGAGAGGCACCTCTTGCAGCTCTCTGCTGCTCATGCATCACCGTCGTAAGCAAGCACATTGCACATTATCGGACAGAACAGTGATGCAGCCTAGATATGTACGGCCGTGCAATGCAAGCTGCAGGATATACACGTACGCTTCGGGTGGCCGCAATGCAAGCTGCAGGATATACACGTACGCTTCGGGTGGCCGCCGCCGCCGCCGCAGACGAGCAGCGCGAGGCAGGCGAAGATGATGTAGAGCTTGCCCACCTGCTGCCGCGCCGCGCGCCGCACCTTCTCCAGCTTCTCCTTCGTCTTCCTCCCCTAGTCCCCTTCCCCATGGCGGCCGGCTAGCTAATCTTGGTCACTGATCGAGGTTGCAGCTCCATTCCGTGCCCGAAACTTTATATACCCTCGGGTCGTGCAGGGAATCGATCGAACTGTTGGCGCGCGGCGCTGTGTGGCCAGTTCGCCTCCAACCGGACCGATCGACGAGGTACCCACCGAGAGCGAGTGAGCGACTAACGGGGCGACCATGGTCTCTGCTTGCAGCGCATGCGCCTGTGTGATGCGCCCCAGCAGGCAGCAGTGAACAGCACACACAGTACGGCAACCGCTTTTCCTTAGTTTTAAGGCCTCTTCAAAATCTGTTTTTGAGGGGGGTTTTCTTTCCTGAGGATGAAGCCATAATCTAAGTCCTGGGTGCTGATGATCCACATCACACATAAACGCACGCGTCGATATATGCCAGCTGCCTGACTGTTTTAAACATCTGTTTTAATTCACCGGGTTCGAGTCCTCGAATCAGCGTGAGCTATGAGCCGACATTTCTTTAATTTGGTCTACTGAATGCCGCCCTTTGCTTCAAAATTAGTATATTAGTTTAACAGAAGGATTACACAGATAAAAGCCCTAGTAGGAAGCCCGGCTAATGATCGCATAATGCTATCATTACTCGCGGAGTTCATCCTGGCAACGTGGTGTGTCTGTGACCCCTAGTAGGAAGCCCGGCTAGGTGTTACTGGAAAGTGGAAAGTGGAAAGTGACAGGTTGAAGCCGGCCATCCACGAGGTTTGCATATGTTGCAAACAGAGTAGCTCGAGTGCCTTTAGCCGCCAGAACTACTGTTATGCAAGTGCAGTTGATTGGATGTGTGCCGCACTGCCGCTGGTGATGCCATTCAAAGTACAGTACGTTTAGCAATTTTTTTTCCTGTGTGCATACCGACAATGTATAAGACTAACTAGAACATTTGGTGCGCCTTACACACCCTCTTATGAGAATCAACATGTCCCTCGGTTTATATTTTTTACGCACATAATGCATGAGAACGTTTTAAAATTAAATTCATGCAGCATGTTGTTACAATACATCATGACCGAAATAAACACAAAAAGATAGGTGCAAAGACTTATGCAAAGATATAAGTACATAGAAGCCTACAATTGAAGAACCCAACATTGCAGTCATCACATATTGCATACTTGTTCTTTAGTATATAATCAGGAATTGTGGCACAAAATTTCTCTTTTTGGCTGATAGTTTTTCCTAAAGCGATGAAAGATAGACTAACCATAACCCATACTCCTTCCATTCCAAAATAAGTGTTCTTTTAAAAATTCCAAATGTTATTAGTCATGAAAAATAAACATATTATCCCTATTAGTCATAGTAGTTGTGATCGAACGACACACTCTCAATAAATGCACATTCATTGGACAAGAAACATCAATTAAGCACTTGATTGGTTCCGTGGGCTTTTCTATATGATTTTTTATTTGTACTTAGATTGCTTTAATTAGATGAATCACATTGTAAGTTAAAAGAACACTTAGGCCCTGTTTAATTGGGGTGATATGGTGAAAAGTGGTGAAAAGTTTATGCATTGGGTCGCGTGCACAGAGAGAAGAAATGAACTGACACGGTTCTCGAGGTGGAAAGAGAATGCAAAGTTCCTGGAATTAAACAGGGCCTTACTCTTGGAGGGAGTTAGTACCATCATAGTTGCAAGTTTTTCATATCTCGAAGGTCGATAAACAATAAGTTGAATAAGTAATTGATAGATGCGAACCACATGAACCATGAATTACAATAGTTAATTAAGTATTTATTTGGTTCTATGTGCTCCTTCATAACAGATCAAATATATAAATCATGAGTTACTCAGAATATCAATTTATCTGTGAACTAAGTGTAGCTTAATTTGTTTGGTTTTTTGGTGAAACCTGTCCATCCGGATTCAAGCCCGCAACTCGGCACGAGTGTTGTATTTTTTTTGGATTTATTTTTCAGGATTTAACTACTGTATTCTTTAAGTGGTAGGCAACGTGCCCATCGAGAATGATACGCCTGTGGTGACTTCGTCGTTCTCAAGGTCGGAACAACGATATGTAAATCACATGAACCATAAATTTTCAAGTTAGTAGTCCGCGCTATCTAATATGTAAATCATGAGCCCACTCAGAATATCAATTTATTTGCGAACTAAGTGTAGCTTAATTGGTTGGGTTTCTTGTGGTGTCACCTACCCACCTGGGTTCGAGTTCTTGACTTGGTACGAGTGTCATATTTTTCTGGATTTAACCAACTCTATTCTTTCAGTGGTAGACGGTGTGCACATCAATAATGATACGCTTGTGGTGACTTCGTCGTTCTCAAGATTGGAACAACCAGCCTTGTTTTTTGGTGGTGCTCATTGAGATCAGATTTGTGTGAGATAGAGCTTCCGTGTGTGCATTCATGGGGTGCATGGTGTTTTGCAAAAAATTGATGGTCACGTCACGTACCCATCGACAACGATGCGCCTATAGGACTTCTGGACTTCGTCATATTCAAATATCGGAACACCCGGCTAAGTCTCTTGATGGTACCTGGAGGTAAGATTTGTTGTGTGAGCGTTTACGTCTGTGCTGGCATTTAGAAAATATCAATCCATCCAAATGTCTCGTGCGATAAAAATTAAAAAATCCTTTATCAAAAATAATAGTACATTGTAGGTACCAACAATCATAGGATAGCAGGTGGGCAAGAAAGAGAGAACGTGTCTGAAGAGACTACGTGTCCGCTTCGGAGGTAGCAAAGGAACCGCCAAACGTGGAGAGAGCTTGCAGACCCGATGACTTTTAAGAAACCCCGATAAAGCCTCAAGGCGAGCAAGTTTGTAGTCTGATTGAGGTTTCATTGGAAGCAAAAGACAAGGCCTAAAATATTTCAGTTTCAAAGGAAACAAAGCTTTCCCTTTTCGAAAGTTTAAGGCCCGTTGGAACAGGGTGCAGGAATTTCTTTTTAAAAAACACGACGACTGAAAGTGGATAAATGTGTGGATAAGTTGCTGCACTTTGGCATGATATAGAAACTAAAGAAATCTACAAAAAAAACCTTTTCGGTGTTGCGCGGAGATAAAGCTATTCTCAATGCACAATGGGGAGTTCTAGTCTGCAGTTTCCAAAAGTATGGCGTCATCTAGAGAGATTGGTACTTCCGCCGTTCCAATTTATAATTCGTTTGACTTTCTTAACCTCAAGTTTGACCACTCGTCTTATTTAAAAATTCGTCTTATTTAAAAATTTTGTGCAAATATGGTCAAATTTAAGTCATTCTTAAAGAACTGTTATTAGTAAAGCAAGCCACAACAAAAGATGTGATATTTTGCATAATTTTTTGAATAAGACAAGTGGTCAAACTTGGGGTCAAAAAAGTCAAATGAATTATAATTTGGAACGGAGGGAGTATTGATGAATGAAACATGGTCTCCCAGCAGTGCTCAATTTCATATCACACTTTAATATATTAGTCATAACATTTAACTGTAAGACACGAGATTGGACGTGATCTGATGAAATGAATCTCTCTACGCATAAATATTATGATATGTCAGTTAATTTGCCTAAGTGACTGTACTTTGGCATGCTTGGAACCACCCACAACTCTTATAATACAATTTAAAATTAAAGGGAAACCTGGGCAATTTGGTTATGTGACAAACACAAAAGCAATACTAACATTCTGTTTTGAATATGTGATATGATATATGCTGAATAGTTTTTCTTTGTTCATATTTCAGATCAGAATTGAATCTTTGACCTTGCTACCGTTTGCTTGCTGTGTCTGAGGTTCAATAAGTGACAGAACC